>JAMXKT010000039.1:0-511257 GCA_024211575.1 Phytophthora melonis
CCAAGCTCGTGTGGGATCCTGCGCCTGGCATCTGGCGTGGTTGCCCCACAGTCGCCGAAACAAAAGGTTGGTCGGCTGCAAACGTAGGCAGCTGCACGTCGCAGAGGGCGGGTGAAGTGTGGATGGCGGGCGAGCAGGAGTAGGAGGCTAAGAGGTAAGCAGTGGCGCGAGGGGTGGTAAAAAGTGTTTGTTCGTAAAAGTGTTGTGTGCCGTAAAAGTGGACACTGGGGGTATCGATCCCCTACCTCCCGCATGCGAAGCGGGCGCTCTACCATTTGAGCTAAGCGCCCAGACACAAACCCAAACCGCAACGCAATCGACGCGCTCAGACCAACACACAACCAAACGCAAACTCAACACAAACACACACCAAACAAAGCCACGCACGGCCACCCCACAGCGCCATCCTCCACACATCACCGAGCAAGCCGCCACACCCATCAACACGATCGTCTTCTCCCCAGCACGTTAACACCCGCGAGACGCTAGCGTCCACGCCTTGTCGATTCTCCGCGCTCTGCCATGGTCCGCTAGACTCACCTACCCAAAGCCTCGACCTACCAAGCCACGACCCGGCCGGCTCAAACTCCAAAAACAAACATGTCAAGCAGCTGGCTGACTCGAACCCTACTGGTCCGACCGGCCAGCTGCGTGAGACAGAGGTGACACACAGCATACAGCTGGTCGACGGGTCTGTGGCGCTGGCTAGGCTCTTGGTAAACAAACTATTTAGCCGCGCTCCTTCGAACCCAAGCTCGTGTGGGATCCTGCGCCTGGCATCTGGCGTGGTTGCCCCACAGTCGCCGAAACAAAAGGTTGGTCGGCTGCAAACGTAGGCAGCTGCACGCTCGCAGAGGGCGGGTGAAGTGTGGATGGCGGGCGAGCAGGAGTAGGGAGGCTAAGAGGTAAGCAGTGGCGCGAGGGTGGTAAAAGTGTTTGTTCGTAAAAAGTGTTGTGTGCCGTAAAAGTGGACACTGGGGGTATCGATCCCCTACCTCCCGCATGCGAAGCGGGCGCTCTACCATTTGAGCTAAGCGCCCAGACACAAACCCAAACCGCAACGCAATCGACGCGCTCAGACCAACACACAACCAAACGCAAACTCAACACAAACACACACCAAACAAAGCCACGCACGGCCACCCCACAGCGCCATCCCTCCACACATCACCGAGCAAGCCGCCACACCCATCAACACGATCGTCTTCTCCCCAGCACGTTAACACCCGCGAGACGCTAGCGTCCACGCCTTGTCGATTCTCCGCGCTCTGCCATGGTCCGCTAGACTCACCTACCCAAAGCCTCGACCTACCAAGCCACGACCCGGCCGGCTCAAACTCCAAAAACAAACATGTCAAGCAGCTGGCTGACTCGAACCCTACTGGTCCGACCGGCCAGCTGCGTGAGACAGAGGTGACACACAGCATACAGCTGGTCGACGGGTCTGTGGCGCTGGCTAGGCTCTTGGTAAACAAACTATTTAGCCGCGCTCCTTCGAACCCAAGCTCGTGTGGGATCCTGCGCCTGGCATCTGGCGTGGTTGCCCCACAGTCGCCGAAACAAAAGGTTGGTCGGCTGCAAACGTAGGCAGCTGCACGCTCGCAGAGGGCGGGTGAAGTGTGGATGGCGGGCGAGCAGGAGTAGGGAGGCTAAGAGGTAAGCAGTGGCGCGAGGGGTGGTAAAAAGTGTTTGTTCGTAAAAAGTGTTGTGTGCCGTAAAAAGTGGACACTGGGGGTATCGATCCCCCTACCTCCCGCATGCGAAGCGGGCGCTCTACCATTTGAGCTAAGCGCCCAGACACAAACCCAAACCGCAACGCAATCGACGCGCTCAGACCAACACACAACCAAACGCAAACTCAACACAAACACACACCAAACAAAGCCACGCACGGCCACCCCACAGCGCCATCCCTCCACACATCACCGAGCAAGCCGCCACACCCATCAACACGATCGTCTTCTCCCCCAGCACGTTAACACCCGCGAGACGCTAGCGTCCACGCCTTGTCGATTCTCCGCGCTCTGCCATGGTCCGCTAGACTCACCTACCCAAAGCCTCGACCTACCAAGCCACGACCCGGCCGGCTCAAACTCCAAAAACAAACATGTCAAGCAGCTGGCTGACTCGAACCCTACTGGTCCGACCGGCCAGCTGCGTGAGACAGAGGTGACACACAGCATACAGCTGGTCGACGGGTCTGTGGCGCTGGCTAGGCTCTTGGTAAACAAACTATTTAGCCGCGCTCCTTCGAACCCAAGCTCGTGTGGGATCCTGCGCCTGGCATCTGGCGTGGTTGCCCCACAGTCGCCGAAACAAAAGGTTGGTCGGCTGCAAACGTAGGCAGCTGCACGCTCGCAGAGGGCGGGTGAAGTGTGGATGGCGGGCGAGCAGGAGTAGGGAGGCTAAGAGGTAAGCAGTGGCGCGAGGGGTGGTAAAAGTGTTTGTTCGTAAAAGTGTTGTGTGCCGTAAAAGTGGACACTGGGGTATCGATCCCCTACCTCCCGCATGCGAAGCGGGCGCTCTACCATTTGAGCTAAGCGCCCAGACACAAACCCAAACCGCAACGCAATCGACGCGCTCAGACCAACACACAACCAAACGCAAACTCAACACAAACACACACCAAACAAAGCCACGCACGGCCACCCCACAGCGCCATCCCTCCACACATCACCGAGCAAGCCGCCACACCCATCAACACGATCGTCTTCTCCCCAGCACGTTAACACCCGCGAGACGCTAGCGTCCACGCCTTGTCGATTCTCCGCGCTCTGCCATGGTCCGCTAGACTCACCTACCCAAAGCCTCGACCTACCAAGCCACGACCCGGCCGGCTCAAACTCCAAAAACAAACATGTCAAGCAGCTGGCTGACTCGAACCCTACTGGTCCGACCGGCCAGCTGCTTGAGACAGAGGTGACACACAGCATACAGCTGGTCGACGGGTCTGTGGCGCTGGCTAGGCTCTTGGTAAACAAACTATTTAGCCGCGCTCCTTCGAACCCAAGCTCGTGTGGGATCCTGCGCCTGGCATCTGGCGTGGTTGCCCCACAGTCGCCGAAACAAAAGGTTGGTCGGCTGCAAACGTAGGCAGCTGCACGCTCGCAGAGGGCGGGTGAAGTGTGGATGGCGGGCGAGCAGGAGTAGGGAGGCTAAGAGGTAAGCAGTGGCGCGAGGGGTGGTAAAGTGTTTGTTCGTAAAAAGTGTTGTGTGCCGTAAAAGTGGACACTGGGGTATCGATCCCTACCTCCCGCATGCGAAGCGGGCGCTCTACCATTTGAGCTAAGCGCCCAGACACAAACCCAAACCGCAACGCAATCGACGCGCTCAGACCAACACACAACCAAACGCAAACTCAACACAAACACACACCAAACAAAGCCACGCACGGCCACCCCACAGCGCCATCCCTCCACACATCACCGAGCAAGCCGCCACACCCATCAACACGATCGTCTTCTCCCCAGCACGTTAACACCCGCGAGACGCTAGCGTCCACGCCTTGTCGATTCTCCGCGCTCTGCCATGGTCCGCTAGACTCACCTACCCAAAGCCTCGACCTACCAAGCCACGACCCGGCCGGCTCAAACTCCAAAAACAAACATGTCAAGCAGCTGGCTGACTCGAACCCTACTGGTCCGACCGGCCAGCTGCGTGAGACAGAGGTGACACACAGCATACAGCTGGTCGACGGGTCTGTGGCGCTGGCTAGGCTCTTGGTAAACAAACTATTTAGCCGCGCTCCTTCGAACCCAAGCTCGTGTGGGATCCTGCGCCTGGCATCTGGCGTGGTTGCCCCACAGTCGCCGAAACAAAGGTTGGTCGGCTGCAAACGTAGGCAGCTGCACGCTCGCAGAGGGCGGGTGAAGTGTGGATGGCGGGCGAGCAGGAGTAGGGAGGCTAAGAGGTAAGCAGTGGCGCGAGGGGTGGTAAAGTGTTTGTTCGTAAAGTGTTGTGTGCCGTAAAAAGTGGACACTGGGGGTATCGATCCCCCTACCTCCCGCATGCGAAGCGGGCGCTCTACCATTTGAGCTAAGCGCCCAGACACAAACCCAAACCGCAACGCAATCGACGCGCTCAGACCAACACACAACCAAACGCAAACTCAACACAAACACACACCAAACAAAGCCACGCACGGCCACCCCACAGCGCCATCCCTCCACACATCACCGAGCAAGCCGCCACACCCATCAACACGATCGTCTTCTCCCCCAGCACGTTAACACCCGCGAGACGCTAGCGTCCACGCCTTGTCGATTCTCCGCGCTCTGCCATGGTCCGCTAGACTCACCTACCCAAAGCCTCGACCTACCAAGCCACGACCCGGCCGGCTCAAACTCCAAAAACAAACATGTCAAGCAGCTGGCTGACTCGAACCCTACTGGTCCGACCGGCCAGCTGCGTGAGACAGAGGTGACACACAGCATACAGCTGGTCGACGGGTCTGTGGCGCTGGCTAGGCTCTTGGTAAACAAACTATTTAGCCGCGCTCCTTCGAACCCAAGCTCGTGTGGGATCCTGCGCCTGGCATCTGGCGTGGTTGCCCCACAGTCGCCGAAACAAAGGTTGGTCGGCTGCAAACGTAGGCAGCTGCACGCTCGCAGAGGGCGGGTGAAGTGTGGATGGCGGGCGAGCAGGAGTAGGGAGGCTAAGAGGTAAGCAGTGGCGCGAGGGTGGTAAAAGTGTTTGTTCGTAAAAAGTGTTGTGTGCCGTAAAAGTGGACACTGGGGTATCGATCCCCTACCTCCCGCATGCGAAGCGGGCGCTCTACCATTTGAGCTAAGCGCCCAGACACAAACCCAAACCGCAACGCAATCGACGCGCTCAGACCAACACACAACCAAACGCAAACTCAACACAAACACACACCAAACAAAGCCACGCACGGCCACCCCACAGCGCCATCCCTCCACACATCACCGAGCAAGCCGCCACACCCATCAACACGATCGTCTTCTCCCCAGCACGTTAACACCCGCGAGACGCTAGCGTCCACGCCTTGTCGATTCTCCGCGCTCTGCCATGGTCCGCTAGACTCACCTACCCAAAGCCTCGACCTACCAAGCCACGACCCGGCCGGCTCAAACTCCAAAAACAAACATGTCAAGCAGCTGGCTGACTCGAACCCTACTGGTCCGACCGGCCAGCTGCGTGAGACAGAGGTGACACACAGCATACAGCTGGTCGACGGGTCTGTGGCGCTGGCTAGGCTCTTGGTAAACAAACTATTTAGCCGCGCTCCTTCGAACCCAAGCTCGTGTGGGATCCTGCGCCTGGCATCTGGCGTGGTTGCCCCACAGTCGCCGAAACAAAAGGTTGGTCGGCTGCAAACGTAGGCAGCTGCACGCTCGCAGAGGGCGGGTGAAGTGTGGATGGCGGGCGAGCAGGAGTAGGGAGGCTAAGAGGTAAGCAGTGGCGCGAGGGGTGGTAAAAAGTGTTTGTTCGTAAAAAGTGTTGTGTGCCGTAAAAAGTGGACACTGGGGTATCGATCCCCTACCTCCCGCATGCGAAGCGGGCGCTCTACCATTTGAGCTAAGCGCCCAGACACAAACCCAAACCGCAACGCAATCGACGCGCTCAGACCAACACACAACCAAACGCAAACTCAACACAAACACACACCAAACAAAGCCACGCACGGCCACCCCACAGCGCCATCCCTCCACACATCACCGAGCAAGCCGCCACACCCATCAACACGATCGTCTTCTCCCCCAGCACGTTAACACCCGCGAGACGCTAGCGTCCACGCCTTGTCGATTCTCCGCGCTCTGCCATGGTCCGCTAGACTCACCTACCCAAAGCCTCGACCTACCAAGCCACGACCCGGCCGGCTCAAACTCCAAAAACAAACATGTCAAGCAGCTGGCTGACTCGAACCCTACTGGTCCGACCGGCCAGCTGCGTGAGACAGAGGTGACACACAGCATACAGCTGGTCGAATGTTCTGTGGCGCTGGATATGCTCTTGGTAAACAAACTATTTAGCCGCGCTCCTTCGAACCCAAGCTCGTGTGGGATCCTGCGCCTGGCATCTGGCGTGGTTGCCCCACAGTCGCCGAAACAAAAGGTTGGTCGGCTGCAAACGTAGGCAGCTGCACGCTCGCAGAGGGCGGGTGAAGTGTGGATGGCGGGCGAGCAGGAGTAGGGAGGCTAAGAGGTAAGCAGTGGCGCGAGGGGTGGTAAAAGTGTTTGTTCGTAAAAAGTGTTGTGTGCCGTAAAAGTGGACACTGGGGTATCGATCCCCTACCTCCCGCATGCGAAGCGGGCGCTCTACCATTTGAGCTAAGCGCCCAGACACAAACCCAAACCGCAACGCAATCGACGCGCTCAGACCAACACACAACCAAACGCAAACTCAACACAAACACACACCAAACAAAGCCACGCACGGCCACCCCACAGCGCCATCCCTCCACACATCACCGAGCAAGCCGCCACACCCATCAACACGATCGTCTTCTCCCCAGCACGTTAACACCCGCGAGACGCTAGCGTCCACGCCTTGTCGATTCTCCGCGCTCTGCCATGGTCCGCTAGACTCACCTACCCAAAGCCTCGACCTACCAAGCCACGACCCGGCCGGCTCAAACTCCAAAACAAACATGTCAAGCAGCTGGCTGACTCGAACCCTACTGGTCCGACCGGCCAGCTGCGTGAGACAGAGGTGACACACAGCATACAGCTGGTCGACGGGTCTGTGGCGCTGGCTAGGCTCTTGGTAAACAAACTATTTAGCCGCGCTCCTTCGAACCCAAGCTCGTGTGGGATCCTGCGCCTGGCATCTGGCGTGGTTGCCCCACAGTCGCCGAAACAAAAGGTTGGTCGGCTGCAAACGTAGGCAGCTGCACGCTCGCAGAGGGCGGGTGAAGTGTGGATGGCGGGCGAGCAGGAGTAGGGAGGCTAAGAGGTAAGCAGTGGCGCGAGGGGTGGTAAAAGTGTTTGTTCGTAAAGTGTTGTGTGCCGTAAAAGTGGACACTGGGGTATCGATCCCCTACCTCCCGCATGCGAAGCGGGCGCTCTACCATTTGAGCTAAGCGCCCAGACACAAACCCAAACCGCAACGCAATCGACGCGCTCAGACCAACACACAACCAAACGCAAACTCAACACAAACACACACCAAACAAAGCCACGCACGGCCACCCCACAGCGCCATCCCTCCACACATCACCGAGCAAGCCGCCACACCCATCAACACGATCGTCTTCTCCCCAGCACGTTAACACCCGCGAGACGCTAGCGTCCACGCCTTGTCGATTCTCCGCGCTCTGCCATGGTCCGCTAGACTCACCTACCCAAAGCCTCGACCTACCAAGCCACGACCCGGCCGGCTCAAACTCCAAAAACAAACATGTCAAGCAGCTGGCTGACTCGAACCCTACTGGTCCGACCGGCCAGCTGCGTGAGACAGAGGTGACACACAGCATACAGCTGGTCGACGGGTCTGTGGCGCTGGCTAGGCTCTTGGTAAACAAACTATTTAGCCGCGCTCCTTCGAACCCAAGCTCGTGTGGGATCCTGCGCCTGGCATCTGGCGTGGTTGCCCCACAGTCGCCGAAACAAAAGGTTGGTCGGCTGCAAACGTAGGCAGCTGCACGGCTCGCAGAGGGCGGGTGAAGTGTGGATGGCGGGCGAGCAGGAGTAGGGAGGCTAAGAGGTAAGCAGTGGCGCGAGGGGTGGTAAAAAGTGTTTGTTCGTAAAAAGTGTTGTGTGCCGTAAAAAGTGGACACTGGGGGTATCGATCCCCCTACCTCCCGCATGCGAAGCGGGCGCTCTACCATTTGAGCTAAGCGCCCAGACACAAACCCAAACCGCAACGCAATCGACGCGCTCAGACCAACACACAACCAAACGCAAACTCAACACAAACACACACCAAACAAAGCCACGCACGGCCACCCCACAGCGCCATCCCTCCACACATCACCGAGCAAGCCGCCACACCCATCAACACGATCGTCTTCTCCCCAGCACGTTAACACCCGCGAGACGCTAGCGTCCACGCCTTGTCGATTCTCCGCGCTCTGCCATGGTCCGCTAGACTCACCTACCCAAAGCCTCGACCTACCAAGCCACGACCCGGCCGGCTCAAACTCCAAAAACAAACATGTCAAGCAGCTGGCTGACTCGAACCCTACTGGTCCGACCGGCCAGCTGCGTGAGACAGAGGTGACACACAGCATACAGCTGGTCGACGGGTCTGTGGCGCTGGCTAGGCTCTTGGTAAACAAACTATTTAGCCGCGCTCCTTCGAACCCAAGCTCGTGTGGGATCCTGCGCCTGGCATCTGGCGTGGTTGCCCCACAGTCGCCGAAACAAAAGGTTGGTCGGCTGCAAACGTAGGCAGCTGCACGCTCGCAGAGGGCGGGTGAAGTGTGGATGGCGGGCGAGCAGGAGTAGGGAGGCTAAGAGGTAAGCAGTGGCGCGAGGGTGGTAAAAGTGTTTGTTCGTAAAGTGTTGTGTGCCGTAAAAGTGGACACTGGGGTATCGATCCCCCTACCTCCCGCATGCGAAGCGGGCGCTCTACCATTTGAGCTAAGCGCCCAGACATAAACCCAAACCGCAACGCAATCGACGCGCTCAGACCAACACACAACCAAACGCAAACTCAACACAAACACACACCAAACAAAGCCACTCACGGCCACCCCACAGCGCCATCCCTCCACACATCACCGAGCAAGCCGCCACACCCATCAACACGATCGTCTTCTCCCCAGCACGTTAACACCCGCGAGACGCTAGCGTCCACGCCTTGTCGATTCTCCGCGCTCTGCCATGGTCCGCTAGACTCACCTACCCAAAGCCTCGACCTACCAAGCCACGACCCGGCCGGCTCAAACTCCAAAAACAAACATGTCAAGCAGCTGGCTGACTCGAACCCTACTGGTCCGACCGGCCAGCTGCGTGAGACAGAGGTGACACACAGCATACAGCTGGTCGACGGGTCTGTGGCGCTGGCTAGGCTCTTGGTAAACAAACTATTTAGCCGCGCTCCTTCGAACCCAAGCTCGTGTGGGATCCTGCGCCTGGCATCTGGCGTGGTTGCCCCACAGTCGCCGAAACAAAAGGTTGGTCGGCTGCAAACGTAGGCAGCTGCACGCTCGCAGAGGGCGGGTGAAGTGTGGATGGCGGGCGAGCAGGAGTAGGGAGGCTAAGAGGTAAGCAGTGGCGCGAGGGGTGGTAAAAGTGTTTGTTCGTAAAGTGTTGTGTGCCGTAAAAGTGGACACTGGGGTATCGATCCCCTACCTCCCGCATGCGAAGCGGGCGCTCTACCATTTGAGCTAAGCGCCCAGACACAAACCCAAACCGCAACGCAATCGACGCGCTCAGACCAACACACAACCAAACGCAAACTCAACACAAACACACACCAAACAAAGCCACGCACGGCCACCCCACAGCGCCATCCCTCCACACATCACCGAGCAAGCCGCCACACCCATCAACACGATCGTCTTCTCCCCCAGCACGTTAACACCCGCGAGACGCTAGCGTCCACGCCTTGTCGATTCTCCGCGCTCTGCCATGGTCCGCTAGACTCACCTACCCAAAGCCTCGACCTACCAAGCCACGACCCGGCCGGCTCAAACTCCAAAAACAAACATGTCAAGCAGCTGGCTGACTCGAACCCTACTGGTCCGACCGGCCAGCTGCGTGAGACAGAGGTGACACACAGCATACAGCTGGTCGACGGGTCTGTGGCGCTGGCTAGGCTCTTGGTAAACAAACTATTTAGCCGCGCTCCTTCGAACCCAAGCTCGTGTGGGATCCTGCGCCTGGCATCTGGCGTGGTTGCCCCACAGTCGCCGAAACAAAAGGTTGGTCGGCTGCAAACGTAGGCAGCTGCACGCTCGCAGAGGGCGGGTGAAGTGTGGATGGCGGGCGAGCAGGAGTAGGGAGGCTAAGAGGTAAGCAGTGGCGCGAGGGGTGGTAAAAGTGTTTGTTCGTAAAAAGTGTTGTGTGCCGTAAAAGTGGACACTGGGGTATCGATCCCCTACCTCCCGCATGCGAAGCGGGCGCTCTACCATTTGAGCTAAGCGCCCAGACACAAACCCAAACCGCAACGCAATCGACGCGCTCAGACCAACACACAACCAAACGCAAACTCAACACAAACACACACCAAACAAAGCCACGCACGGCCACCCCACAGCGCCATCCCTCCACACATCACCGAGCAAGCCGCCACACCCATCAACACGATCGTCTTCTCCCCAGCACGTTAACACCCGCGAGACGCTAGCGTCCACGCCTTGTCGATTCTCCGCGCTCTGCCATGGTCCGCTAGACTCACCTACCCAAAGCCTCGACCTACCAAGCCACGACCCGGCCGGCTCAAACTCCAAAAACAAACATGTCAAGCAGCTGGCTGACTCGAACCCTACTGGTCCGACCGGCCAGCTGCGTGAGACAGAGGTGACACACAGCATACAGCTGGTCGACGGGTCTGTGGCGCTGGCTAGGCTCTTGGTAAACAAACTATTTAGCCGCGCTCCTTCGAACCCAAGCTCGTGTGGGATCCTGCGCCTGGCATCTGGCGTGGTTGCCCCACAGTCGCCGAAACAAAAGGTTGGTCGGCTGCAAACGTAGGCAGCTGCACGCTCGCAGAGGGCGGGTGAAGTGTGGATGGCGGGCGAGCAGGAGTAGGGAGGCTAAGAGGTAAGCAGTGGCGCGAGGGTGGTAAAAGTGTTTGTTCGTAAAGTGTTGTGTGCCGTAAAAGTGGACACTGGGGTATCGATCCCCTACCTCCCGCATGCGAAGCGGGCGCTCTACCATTTGAGCTAAGCGCCCAGACACAAACCCAAACCGCAACGCAATCGACGCGCTCAGACCAACACACAACCAAACGCAAACTCAACACAAACACACACCAAACAAAGCCACGCACGGCCACCCCACAGCGCCATCCCTCCACACATCACCGAGCAAGCCGCCACACCCATCAACACGATCGTCTTCTCCCCAGCACGTTAACACCCGCGAGACGCTGGCGTCCACGCCTTGTCGATTCTCCGCGCTCTGCCATGGTCCGCTAGACTCACCTACCCAAAGCCTCGACCTACCAAGCCACGACCCGGCCGGCTCAAACTCCAAAAACAAACATGTCAAGCAGCTGGCTGACTCGAACCCTACTGGTCCGACCGGCCAGCTGCGTGAGACAGAGGTGACACACAGCATACAGCTGGTCGACGGGTCTGTGGCGCTGGCTAGGCTCTTGGTAAACAAACTATTTAGCCGCGCTCCTTCGAACCCAAGCTCGTGTGGGATCCTGCGCCTGGCATCTGGCGTGGTTGCCCCACAGTCGCCGAAACAAAAGGTTGGTCGACTGCAAACGTAGGCAGCTGCACGCTCGCAGAGGGCGGGTGAAGTGTGGATGGCGGGCGAGCAGGAGTAGGGAGGCTAAGAGGTAAGCAGTGGCGCGAGGGGTGGTAAAAGTGTTTGTTCGTAAAGTGTTGTGTGCCGTAAAAGTGGACACTGGGGGTATCGATCCCCTACCTCCCGCATGCGAAGCGGGCGCTCTACCATTTGAGCTAAGCGCCCAGACACAAACCCAAACCGCAACGCAATCGACGCGCTCAGACCAACACACAACCAAACGCAAACTCAACACAAACACACACCAAACAAAGCCACGCACGGCCACCCCACAGCGCCATCCCTCCACACATCACCGAGCAAGCCGCCACACCCATCAACACGATCGTCTTCTCCCCAGCACGTTAACACCCGCGAGACGCTAGCGTCCACGCCTTGTCGATTCTCCGCGCTCTGCCATGGTCCGCTAGACTCACCTACCCAAAGCCTCGACCTACCAAGCCACGACCCGGCCGGCTCAAACTCCAAAAACAAACATGTCAAGCAGCTGGCTGACTCGAACCCTACTGGTCCGACCGGCCAGCTGCGTGAGACAGAGGTGACACACAGCATACAGCTGGTCGACGGGTCTGTGGCGCTGGCTAGGCTCTTGGTAAACAAACTATTTAGCCGCGCTCCTTCGAACCCAAGCTCGTGTGGGATCCTGCGCCTGGCATCTGGCGTGGTTGCCCCACACTCGCCGAAACAAAAGGTTGGTCGGCTGCAAACGTAGGCAGCTGCACGCTCGCAGAGGGCGGGTGAAGTGTGGATGGCGGGCGAGCAGGAGTAGGGAGGCTAAGAGGTAAGCAGTGGCGCGAGGGGTGGTAAAAAGTGTTTGTTCGTAAAAGTGTTGTGTGCCGTAAAAGTGGACACTGGGGTATCGATCCCCTACCTCCCGCATGCGAAGCGGGCGCTCTACCATTTGAGCTAAGCGCCCAGACACAAACCCAAACCGCAACGCAATCGACGCGCTCAGACCAACACACAACCAAACGCAAACTCAACACAAACACACACCAAACAAAGCCACGCACGGCCACCCCACAGCGCCATCCCTCCACACATCACCGAGCAAGCCGCCACACCCATCAACACGATCGTCTTCTCCCCCAGCACGTTAACACCCGCGAGACGCTAGCGTCCACGCCTTGTCGATTCTCCGCGCTCTGCCATGGTCCGCTAGACTCACCTACCCAAAGCCTCGACCTACCAAGCCACGACCCGGCCGGCTCAAACTCCAAAAACAAACATGTCAAGCAGCTGGGTGACTCGAACCCTACTGGTCCGACCGGCCAGCTGCGTGGGACAGAGGTGACACACAGCATACAGCTGGTCGACGGGTCTGTGGTGCGGGCTAGGCTCTTGGTAAACAAACTATTTAGCCGCGCTCCTTCGAACCCAAGCTCGTGTGGGATCCTGCGCCTGGCATCTGGCGTGGTTGCCCCACAGTCGCCGAAACAAAAGGTTGGTCGGCTGCAAACGTAGGCAGCTGCACGCTCGCAGAGGGCGGGTGAAGTGTGGATGGCGGGCGAGCAGGAGTAGGGAGGCTAAGAGGTAAGCAGTGGCGCGAGGGTGGTAAAAGTGTTTGTTCGTAAAAAGTGTTGTGTGCCGTAAAAGTGGACACTGGGGTATCGATCCCCTACCTCCCGCATGCGAAGCGGGCGCTCTACCATTTGAGCTAAGCGCCCAGACACAAACCCAAACCGCAACGCAATCGACGCGCTCAGACCAACACACAACCAAACGCAAACTCAACACAAACACACACCAAACAAAGCCACGCACGGCCACCCCACAGCGCCATCCCTCCACACATCACCGAGCAAGCCGCCACACCCATCAACACGATCGTCTTCTCCCCAGCACGTTAACACCCGCGAGACGCTAGCGTCCACGCCTTGTCGATTCTCCGCGCTCTGCCATGGTCCGCTAGACTCACCTACCCAAAGCCTCGACCTACCAAGCCACGACCCGGCCGGCTCAAACTCCAAAAACAAACATGTCAAGCAGCTGGGTGACTCGAACCCTACTGGTCCGACCGGCCAGCTGCGTGGGACAGAGGTGACACACAGCATACAGCTGGTCGACGGGTCTGTGGTGCGGGCTAGGCTCTTGGTAAACAAACTATTTAGCCGCGCTCCTTCGAACCCAAGCTCGTGTGGGATCCTGCGCCTGGCATCTGGCGTGGTTGCCCCACAGTCGCCGAAACAAAAGGTTGGTCGGCTGCAAACGTAGGCAGCTGCACGCTCGCAGAGGGCGGGTGAAGTGTGGATGGCGGGCGAGCAGGAGTAGGGAGGCTAAGAGGTAAGCAGTGGCGCGAGGGGTGGTAAAAGTGTTTGTTCGTAAAAGTGTTGTGTGCCGTAAAAGTGGACACTGGGGGTATCGATCCCCTACCTCCCGCATGCGAAGCGGGCGCTCTACCATTTGAGCTAAGCGCCCAGACACAAACCCAAACCGCAACGCAATCGACGCGCTCAGACCAACACACAACCAAACGCAAACTCAACACAAACACACACCAAACAAAGCCACGCACGGCCACCCCACAGCGCCATCCCTCCACACATCACCGAGCAAGCCGCCACACCCATCAACACGATCGTCTTCTCCCCAGCACGTTAACACCCGCGAGACGCTAGCGTCCACGCCTTGTCGATTCTCCGCGCTCTGCCATGGTCCGCTAGACTCACCTACCCAAAGCCTCGACCTACCAAGCCACGACCCGGCCGGCTCAAACTCCAAAAACAAACATGTCAAGCAGCTGGGTGACTCGAACCCTACTGGTCCGACCGGCCAGCTGCGTGGGACAGAGGTGACACACAGCATACAGCTGGTCGACGGGTCTGTGGTGCGGGCTAGGCTCTTGGTAAACAAACTATTTAGCCGCGCTCCTTCGAACCCAAGCTCGTGTGGGATCCTGCGCCTGGCATCTGGCGTGGTTGCCCCACACTCGCCGAAACAAAAGGTTGGTCGGCTGCAAACGTAGGCAGCTGCACGCTCGCAGAGGGCGGGTGAAGTGTGGATGGCGGGCGAGCAGGAGTAGGGAGGCTAAGAGGTAAGCAGTGGCGCGAGGGGTGGTAAAAAGTGTTTGTTCGTATAAAGTGTTGTGTGCCGTAAAAAGTGGACACTGGGGGTATCGATCCCCCTACCTCCCGCATGCGAAGCGGGCGCTCTACCATTTGAGCTAAGCGCCCAGACACAAACCCAAACCGCAACGCAATCGACGCGCTCAGACCAACACACAACCAAACGCAAACTCAACACAAACACACACCAAACAAAGCCACGCACGGCCACCCCACAGCGCCATCCCTCCACACATCACCGAGCAAGCCGCCACACCCATCAACACGATCGTCTTCTCCCCAGCACGTTAACACCCGCGAGACGCTAGCGTCCACGCCTTGTCGATTCTCCGCGCTCTGCCATGGTCCGCTAGACTCACCTACCCAAAGCCTCGACCTACCAAGCCACGACCCGGCCGGCTCAAACTCCAAAAACAAACATGTCAAGCAGCTGGCTGACTCGAACCCTACTGGTCCGACCGGCCAGCTGCGTGGGACAGAGGTGACACACAGCATACAGCTGGTCGACGGGTCTGTGGTGCGGGCTAGGCTCTTGGTAAACAAACTATTTAGCCGCGCTCCTTCGAACCCAAGCTCGTGTGGGATCCTGCGCCTGGCATCTGGCGTGGTTGCCCCACAGTCGCCGAAACAAAAGGTTGGTCGGCTGCAAACGTAGGCAGCTGCACGCTCGCAGAGGGCGGGTGAAGTGTGGATGGCGGGCGAGCAGGAGTAGGGAGGCTAAGAGGTAAGCAGTGGCGCGAGGGGTGGTAAAAGTGTTTGTTCGTAAAGTGTTGTGTGCCGTAAAAGTGGACACTGGGGGTATCGATCCCCTACCTCCCGCATGCGAAGCGGGCGCTCTACCATTTGAGCTAAGCGCCCAGACACAAACCCAAACCGCAACGCAATCGACGCGCTCAGACCAACACACAACCAAACGCAAACTCAACACAAACACACACCAAACAAAGCCACGCACGGCCACCCCACAGCGCCATCCCTCCACACATCACCGAGCAAGCCGCCACACCCATCAACACGATCGTCTTCTCCCCAGCACGTTAACACCCGCGAGACGCTAGCGTCCACGCCTTGTCGATTCTCCGCGCTCTGCCATGGTCCGCTAGACTCACCTACCCAAAGCCTCGACCTACCAAGCCACGACCCGGCCGGCTCAAACTCCAAAAACAAACATGTCAAGCAGCTGGGTGACTCGAACCCTACTGGTCCGACCGGCCAGCTGCGTGGGACAGAGGTGACACACAGCATACAGCTGGTCGACGGGTCTGTGGCGCTGGCTAGGCTCTTGGTAAACAAACTATTTAGCCGCGCTCCTTCGAACCCAAGCTCGTGTGGGATCCTGCGCCTGGCATCTGGCGTGGTTGCCCCACACTCGCCGAAACAAAAGGTTGGTCGGCTGCAAACGTAGGCAGCTGCACGCTCGCAGAGGGCGGGTGAAGTGTGGATGGCGGGCGAGCAGGAGTAGGGAGGCTAAGAGGTAAGCAGTGGCGCGAGGGGTGGTAAAAAGTGTTTGTTCGTAAAAAGTGTTGTGTGCCGTAAAAAGTGGACACTGGGGGTATCGATCCCCCTACCTCCCGCATGCGAAGCGGGCGCTCTACCATTTGAGCTAAGCGCCCAGACACAAACCCAAACCGCAACGCAATCGACGCGCTCAGACCAACACACACCCAAACGCAAACTCAACACAAACACACACCAAACAAAGCCACGCACGGCCACCCCACAGCGCCATCCCTCCACACATCTCCGAGCAAGCCGCCACACCCATCATCTCGATCGTCTTCTCCCCAGCACGTTAACACCCGCGAGACGCTAGCGTCCACGCCTTGTCGATTCTCCGCGCTCTGCCATGGTCCGCTAGACTCACCTACCCAAAGCCTCGACCTACCAAGCCACGACCCGGCCGGCTCAAACTCCAAAAACAAACATGTCAAGCAGCTGGCTGACTCGAACCCTACTGGTCCGACCGGCCAGCTGCGTGGGACAGAGGTGACACACGGCATACAGCTGGTCGACGGGTCTGTGGTGCGGGCTAGGCTCTTGGTAAACAAACTATTTAGCCGCGCTCCTTCGAACCCAAGCTCGTGTGGGATCCTGCGCCTGGCATCTGGCGTGGTTGTCCCACACTCGCCGAAACAAAAGGTTGGTCGGCTGCAAACGTAGGCAGCTGCACGCTCGCAGAGGGCGGGTGAAGTGTGGATGGCGGGCGAGCAGGAGTAGGGAGGCTAAGAGGTAAGCAGTGGCGCGAGGGGTGGTAAAAAGTGTTTGTTCGTAAAAAGTGTTGTGTGCCGTAAAAAGTGGACACTGGGGGTATCGATCCCCCTACCTCCCGCATGCGAAGCGGGCGCTCTACCATTTGAGCTAAGCGCCCAGACACAAACCCAAACCGCAACGCAATCGACGCGCTCAGACCAACACACAACCAAACGCAAACTCAACACAAACACACACCAAACAAAGCCACGCACGTGTGGTGAGAAGATCCGCTCAAGAAGAGGTCTTGATGGAACAGGATCCGCCAGTTGGTTGGGTAATGGGATCCGGCAGTTGATGACGAGGCCGGGTCCCTCGGATGACGCCATGATTGCTGGATGGGGGTGTGGTTGCCGGATCCGGGTCGTTGAAGATGGGCTGGGCGTAGGTAGTGTGGCGTACATGGATCTGGTCGCCTACATTAGGATCCCCTAGATTAGGTATGGATCTGTACCGGTTTATTGGTACAGAGGCTACGGTGCGGGACTAGGTAGGAAGGAGAGCCAGTAGCAGGCGGGATCCAAGTCGGATGGGAAGGCTGGATACAGGCTAACATAAATCAGAGTCGAATTTGCTTGGGAACCACACACTTGGTCCTTAGTATTGGAATTAGCATTGGCCCATACTTTAATCAAGTGATTTGCCCCCGCACACGTGGCAGACTGCTGGATAGCTTGGCCAGCAGCTCGCGCCCTTCGGCCCTCGCCCCCCAACTTCCCCGCTAATAGGAGGCGGCAAGCAACGTAAAAGAAAAGGATACAACACCCCAACAAGGCAACAACTCCGGATCCGGTACACTACTTATCGGATCCACAAGATCTACGGCCAAGACCAAGGATCTACCAACCCAGACCCGCGTGAAGGAACCCCACTGCGGATCTACCCCAACATCTCCCCAAGTCCCCGCCAAGGACGTTCAAGTTCACCCGCTGCACATCTCGTGTCAACGAGAGAGCAGATCCAGCCCGCCGACGGGTACACAAGGTGAGCCACTCAGCAACCCCACGGTTATCGGAGTACCCCCTCCGTTAGTCGGTGTCTGGGCGCAGTGTGTGAGTGTCGGATCCCTGCTAATTCCAGCGGATCCACTCCACCACAATGGTGCGCGTGCCCGGATCTCTTGGCGACATGGGATTTCACCGTGAGTCCCAAGATGATGTGCATGTGAGCAACGAATCAGGAGATGAAGCGCCGACGGAGCTAGGATCACCGGCGGCGTCGCTGAAGAATGGATCCTCGAACCGACAGAGTGCCAGGAGGAACTCTATCGGCGGACCAGAGGCAGATCGGGACGATCCCGATCTCGAGGAGAAGCCTCTACCCCCTCCACAGGTCCTTCCGAGGACCCCCGCGGGTCGTGCTGCGAAGCAGGACCCGCCGGACGAGCACCCAGCAGCGAAAGCGGTTGGATCCTCGTCCAAAAACCCCGCGCAGAGTCAAGGAACTACGTCGAAGAAGAAGACACGAGCTGCGCGGAAGAAGCTGAGAGCTCCAAACTCCGAGCCCGAAGATCGAAGTGCAACCAAGGCAACATGGACGCAATCCAAACTGGAGATAGCTTACAGGCGGATCGTACTGCAGGACTTCCTACGAGACCACCATGTAATGCGAATCCTTCAGCTACAGCTACCCGAAGGACTCACCGGGCCCGTGCAGGCCCCATCGATGACGATGAACAAGCTGGAAGCCGCCACAGACCTGCTACGCCTAGCACAGGAGGCCGGTCTTACAGTCGGAGCCTTCGAAGCTAAGGATCTCTTCGGCCTGGAACTAGATACAATCCGGATCGCAGCGGCGACGCTGTTCAACAAGTTGAAGCCTATCGTGGGCGAGAAGGAGGCGCCAGAGCCTGCTCGGCCAAACCAGGCGAAGGAGGAGCAAGCCCCGACGCAGGAGTACCACACAGGATCGTCTACCTACGAGTCAGCCACCTCTGAAGTGGGATCGGACAGTTCGACCGAGCCAAAGCGTATGCCGCTAGGCCCGGCAGGTACCGAGCTGTTAAGGAACCGAGCGTCCGCCGAGGTACCGCAAGAGAAAGTAGCATGGCCAAGCCAGACTCCAACTCGGGCGTTAGTCCAGCCGACCAAGGCAGATCCACCGCACGAGTCGACAAGTCCACTGGAAAGGTACTTCCAGTCAGCCATGGACAGATTCTTGCAGGAGCGGAACATGGCGTCGGTCCCGAGGACGCATCCTACTACTGCACGGCGGAGCAAGTCGGCCGCGGCTGCGACCTACGTGGGGACGCGAGACGTGGACATGGAATCAGTGGGATCGCAGGATCATCCAGAGAACTGGGAATATGACCCGGATGACCTGGGAGCAATAGGCACCCGGAGAATGGCAGCCACGACGACGACAACGGCGCCGGTGGCTGGGACGGCTATGATCCAGCGAGTCAGGATCTCAGCCATCTCCGATTTAAAGGAATTCACCGGGAAGGACCATGATGAAGAACGGGCCCGAGCAAAGTCAAGTCAGCATTCACCAGAGACCAGGCCCCGGACGAGGAGAAGTGTCTTACCTTCGCGGATCTGCTCAGCGGCCCAGCAAGGAACTGGTACCGTCAGCTGAGCCGGTCGACGGCTGAACGTAGCAGGCATGCGAGCCCGCGTCAGGATCAAGGATGGTGACGCTAAAGCCCGCCGTGAACACGTGGAGCACTTCATCGAAACTTTGGGAGATCCCGAGTTTGCGGACCAGCTAACGCTGCTACGACTGAGCGATGCGGAAGAGTTGGAGGAAGTACTGCGAGCGCGAGAGCGATCGAAGTCCCGGCACAAGAAGCCGGCAGGAGGAACCAAGTTCAGGCCGAAGCCACCAGCGACACCGCAACCTTCAGCGCCAACGCGGGCAGTCAGGGCGATGCATCTTCCGACGTCGGACAGCGAATCCGACACAGACGAGTCAGGGTCAGAGAGCGAGCTACACAGAGCGTACGTGGCAGCGGCGAGTGGTGCGCCACCGACGGAGCCTACTCCTGTGAACGGCGACAACCCCACCTCGCTGACTACGACCCAACCGGTGGCGGATCCCAATGCCCAAGATCGCCGCCCGCGTTTCCCGAACGACGGACAGCGCTGCTCGCATTGTGGATCCAGGAAGCACTCGGACCTAGGGTGTTGGAAGCGTCTCATCTGTCAGAAGTGTGGCAAGAAGGGTCACACTTCGGATCGATGCTTTTTCGTATGTCGTGGATGTGGTGAGCTCCACGATCACGGCAAGTGTCAGATGGAAGAATTTTACAACCTGATCCGCCAGTGGTTCGACCCCAGCAAGCACCCGGGACTCCTGCCAGAGGCGGCGGAGAAGATGTTAAACTAGAGCGCTCGCCGGGTTTGAATCCGGTACGAGACGAGCGTTCTACGTTCTGCATCTATGCGTTTGTGGACAAACAGTCAGGACGTCCCGAGACGGTCGCAAGACCGGGACTCGCTGATAATACACGTGATCATGAAAGAAAGCGTGTTGCTTCTGTTGCGAGTCTGCGTGCACCCGATGAATACCTGAGGTCAGAAGTGTCTATGACTTTGGATCTGATGCCTGGAGAATCGAGAGGGTACTGGAAATACTATGTACCTGGGAAACACTTCAAGCAAGCCAAGGTCGGCAGTAAGATCAACAACACTAAGGCTGTAGTCATGCTTGACTCTGGATCCGAGGTGTCGATTATCGACACCACCTTTGCTCGTGAGGTAGGATGTTATGTGGATACAAGTCAGAGTCAAGAGTGTCTCGGCATTGGGGAGAAGCTGTATGTGGCCACCGGGAGGACAAGAATCAAGCTCACGTTGGCAGGGCACCTGGTGTATTACTACGATGTATGGGTGGGCGATGATCTACCTCCGGACTACCGGGCGATATTGGGCATGGACTTCATGGTACCAGCCGGGATCCGCCTGGGTCTTGGAGATGGATCCATGTGCCTGCCAGACGAGATCCGAATCCAGCTGCATGGGCGGCGACAGATCTTCAGCGACCGGGCGCGCACGGTAACGATCGGTCAGTGGCTGTCGCTAGAAGCGGGTGAGACGGCCGAGCTGCCGCAGTGTATACGTCTCTCCGACTCCGAACAACTGTGGCTCACAAGGGGCAAGAAATGGGTGCCCACGTTGGCCACTGGGCTGGGGAGGACACGTTACCTGCGGATCACCAACATTGGGGACGAGCCGATCTGTCTGCAACATCACGATCAAGTAGGCATGTGGTTAACCGGAGATCATGTACCCCGCAAACCTGGCTTCGTATCCGTCGGATCGAGACGGTATGCTGAGTGGCAGAACCTGGTGTATAGCGCCACGACCGACGAGCGACCCGAGCCAGCTTCAGAGTCGCCGATACCGACGGTCCCCAAGCTTGCCTACCCGACGCTCAAAGCGATAATGAGCTGGCCGGGAGGAGTAGCTAGAGACCCGCCAGCCGCCCCACGCGTGTCAACGTTGCGGCCGGGAAGACAGGTTCCAGAGCGCCCGGATCAGATATTGGGAGCAGAAGGGGAGCCGAAGGCGGCCGAGGCAAAGGTGAGCCACAAGCGCCGTTGAAGTGCCCAGTGGATGCGATAGGCAGCGTGGCTCGGAAGGACGGGCTGACTGTTACGCATCTTGAAGATTCGGAGCCCATCCCGAAGGCCGCAGGAAGTGCAGAGAAGCCGCCAGTTTATCCCACACACAGTGGATCCCCGCGACCGTCTGGGCACTCAACGAAGCCAGTAGCAAAAGAGACCGCCGACGCGCAAGGAGACCGAGCGGAAGGGTCGGAGCCTCGAGCTACAGGAGACTCCTCGAGCCAGACGTTGACGGATCAGCCAGAGATAACTCCGGGACCGGACGACAGGCCAGAGACTAAGACTACTGATGCAGAGACTGAAGGCCCAGCCCCGATCGCAGACACGTACGTGCACGAGGCGAGTGCTCTACATGCCGAAGACTACGAAGGAGAGCTGGCAGTACTGCCGGAGGTGACGGCTACCACGGAGAAAGTCAAGATGGAGGATCTGCACGTAGGTGATCCGGAAGAGAACTCCCCGGAGGAGATCCAGCAGCTGATAGACGAGATATGGGCGTACAAGCATCTCCTCATCGGAAAAGGAAACGCTCTACCCCCGGCCGCCGTCGGCTGCAGTGTGTGACATCGACGTGGGAGACGCGAAGCCGATCGCACAACGTGTGCGCAAGGTGGCCCCGCAGTACTGGGAGAAACTCTCGGATCTCCTCAAGGGGTTACTCTCGGCTAAGATCATCAGCACATCGACATCCCCATGGGCGTCCCCCATCGTGGTCATCATCAAGAAAAATGGAGTAGACATCCGCCTCTGCATCGATTACCGACTGGTGAACAGCCTGACGAAGTTGATGATCTACCCCATGCCACTAATCAATGACCTGCTAGAAGATCTCGATGCGACGCTGTGGTACTGTTCATTGGATATGGCGAGCGGATTTTGGGTGGTGTCGATGACCGAGCGCGCGCGAGCGATTTCCGCCTTCATCACCCCATCGGGCCTGTACGAATGGAACAGGATGCCATTTGGGTTGAAGAACGCGCCCCAGATCTACCAGAGGTTGATCGACAACGCACTGTACGGGTTTCTCCGGATCCCGCCAGCTTCAGAGGGAAGCGATCTCGTCGATCTCTTCAAGGAAGGCGAGCCAAATGACGAGGGAGAACCATCGGTGCTGGGGCGACGTTCGTACATCGACGACATTCTGGTGACGGCCACCTCGTGGGATCACCTGTGTGGACGGGTGCGGAGGCTGCTGGAAGCGTGCCACAAGTGGAATCTATCAATCAGTGTAGCCAAGAGTTTCTGGGGCCTCAAGAGGGTGGACTACCTCGGTCACCGAGTGTCCGCTGGAGGTCTGGAGGTCCACCCTAAGGATCTGCAATCCTTAACGGAGCTGCCGTTCCCGAAGACCCTCCGAGCGATGCAGTCGTTCCTCGGGAGCCTAAACTATTATGGTCGCTTCATCGAGAATCTGGCAGTATACGCAGCAATATTGTACGAGTTGCGGGAGGTTGACTTCGCAGAGCTGAGGCAACAACCAACAGTGCAACGATCAGGTGACGATGAACCAGAGAAGGACGATTGCAGTACGAAGTGGAGCAGAGCGGAGGCTGCCTTTGCCGCGTTGAAGAACAAGGTAGCGACTACGCCGATCCTGCGCCATTTCGACGCAGAAAAGGAACCCGTGGTGATTGTCTATGCTAGCGAGTGGGCGATCGCCGCGTCGCTTACGCAAGAGCATGACGGCGTCTACTTGCCGGTGATGTTCATCAGTCGGACGCTGAAACAAAATGAGCTGAACTACGGCATCGCGGAAAAGAAGTGCTGGCGATCCTACGGATGTTGGATCTCGGGTACTCCATGCTGGTGGGGAAACGGATCCGAGTGCTAACCCGCCACTCCACGTTGGCATGGCTGTTCAGGTCGGCGGGGCTCCAAGGCCGTCTGAGGCAATGGGCTGCGTTACTGTCGCCATGGACTCTCGAAATCGAACGTTGTGTTAAGGGTGAGGATGAGATACTAGGGGCGTTAGCAGCCTGCATCACCCCCAGAGAGAAGGTCGACGAGGCACTAGCTGCAATCGCCCCCCGGAAGGAGCCACGGAAGGTGATATCCATGCCGATCCCGACGGTGGAACCGGAGGAAGAGCTATGGGTAGCGAGCTTCGACGGATCCGCCCGAGTGAAAAGGGGCGGAGGAGCTTTCAGTGCGATCGTATGGGCTCTACCAGGGTGGACGGTGGTGGCGGCAGCGTCAAAGTATGCAGCCGACCTTACGGTGAACGAGGCGGAGTACAACGGACTGTTGCTCTGCTTCGAACTGCTACAAGGGCTGGACCTACGACGCCTGGTGATATGCGGCGACTCCAACTTGGTGATCCGCCAGATGCGCGGAGAGATAGACTGCAAAGCTCCGAGCCTAACACTCTTGAGACAGCGAGCATTGGAACGGTTACGCAAATGGCCAACTCACGATCTGTTGCACGTGAAGAGAGCTTGGAATGCGAGTGCAGACAGCTTGGCCAGTGCCGCTTTGCAACGAGAGGAAGGACGAGTTGTAGAGGCAGATGGAGAGATGGAGGACCTGATCACACTCAACCGTCTGGATGAAGTGTTAGTGCCGACCATGGCGGGTGACACAGTCCGGGTCAGTGCTACACGGACGCGGTCCCAAGCCGGAAGGAGTACGAAGGCGAAGGTGCTAGGAGAAGAAGTGGTGCAGCAGTTACGTGTAGAGCGGATCCGTCAAGCCCAAGAAGAGGAGGCGTGGATCCAACAGCTGAAACAATATCTACGAGGAGACGTCCAAGCGATGTCACAGAAGGAAGCCAAGGCTTGCAGCATGTTAGCAGCGGATTTCGAAGTGGATACGCAGGGGCTGCTATATTATTGTGCGCCATCGGCTAGGGCAGAAGCGGACCGAGACGGCTTACTCCGGCTAGTGGTACCAGAATCTCTGCAGCCTGACCTGCTCCATCACTATCACGTGAGCCTGGAAGGGGGGCATCAAGGAGTCGGTCGCACCTACCAGCGGATCAAGCCCCACTTCTTCTGGAGAGGAATGTTCAGATCGGTACAACAATTCGTGGGCGAATGCGTAGATTGTGAAACGGGCAAAGGGAAGCCGACGATCCGGGGAAGATCCCCAGGGAACATCCGAGCAACGTACCCGTTCCAGGTGATCGCGATGGATCATATCCCGTCGCTCCCGAAGTCGGTGAAGAGCAATACGGAGTTGCTCATCTGGGTGGATCTGTTCACGGGTTATGTGGTGGCGAAGGCCAGTGCATCGCGTACGGCGCAGACGATTGCGGGGTCTTACGAAGAATGTGTCTTCCGCCGATTCGGCGCGAGCGAGGTGATCCGGCACGATCGGGAGCCCGGGTTTATGTCCGATTTCTTTCGCGCCTTCAACCGCATCCTGGGTCAGCGTCAACGAGCTACGATGGCTTACCGGCCACAGGCAAACGGGACGGCGGAGCGGATGGTGCAGACTATCACGAGATCCATCAAGATGTATGTACAGGATGAAGATCAGCGCGATTGGGACGAGTATGCGGAACGGCTAACGTTTGCCCTCAACACCGCTCACGATCGGATCAGGGCGACACGCCTTTTTACCTGGCACACGGGTGGGATCCAAGGACTACACTGGAAGCAACGTTGCCCGTGGGCAGTACCAAGAGACGAGACTCGAACCCTCGCCGTTGGCGATACAGGATCCAGAAATGCTACCAACGGACCAGGCGAGACGTGAATGAGAGGTTGAAGAAGGCAATCTCGGAACGGGCTGAGGCGCGAAACGAGCAAGCCACACCCCACCGGATCGAGGCTGGATCGCGCGTGTGGTTATACCTGGACCGAGTGAAGGAGGGTTACGCAAAGAAACTGGCACACATGTGGCATGGACCTTTTCGAGTGCTAGAGATGGTGAACGAGTATACGGTGAGATTGGAGACAGCAGGGACGGAATACCACCTTTTTCCGGTGGTGCATATCTCCAAGTTGAAACCAGTCAAAGAGTTCCCAGAGCGCCCACGGGTCCAGTTGACTGTCGACGAAGCTGATCGAGTCGATTTTGATGAAGCTCTACTGCCCGAAGATAGCTGGGATCGAGTGCTGGAGGAAGATGAGTTCGAAGTGGAGCAGATCTTGGACGTGAGGACAGGGAGGAAGACTCGATACGGCCGCACACTCCGGGAATTTAAGATCCGGTGGAAGGGGTATGACGAGCCCTCCTGGGTAGACGAAGCGGATCTGAACTGTGGTGCGCTGATACATGACTTCTTGACGAACCGTGCGAGACGGAATCGGTTACAAGCCATGCAGTCACATGAGGAGGAGTGACGAGGGGAACCAGGTCGGCAGGTAGGCTACTGACCTGAAGAAAAGGGTGAAGGATCTGCAGGAAGGCTGCAGTATCAAGGAGGAGAGGGACCTCAGGCAGACAGGACGCTATGAGGAAGGAGTTGATGCAATAAACGGGCAAGGAGGCTGCCCGTTTACGGAAGATCGGAGGTACATGTATGCGTGACGAACAAGCAAGATGATGATGAATTGTGGAACAGATCCGATGACGTGAAGAGGTGGAGCAATGCAGATCGTGAATGAAAAGGTGAATCGAAGTTGGACGTGTAATTAAACGGCTAGCTACGGGCGAGGCTACAGAATGAGACTAAGCTAGACGCGGAATGGGGGCTGTGCTCAGGTGCGCGAGAACTTCAACCGAAGACGAGCGATGCGGAGTACCGGGTGCGTGTCGGGGGCCGTACGGAAGTGGTTGCGCCGAGGATCGGCCTGATCACAATCGGCCAAAGCTGCCATCAAACTTGTGGGCGCGGGGCGCCCCGCCGCGACGGCTTCGCGACCAGGGAACCATGTAGTATCTTCGCTCTGCTGCGGGAATCGAGCGAACACGCGATCCAGCCAGAGATCCAAGTCGCAGCAACCGGTCCGACGCGCTTTCTCGAAACCCCGCTCTTGCCAGGCCCGGTACTTCTCCCGGGCGTGGGAACTACGGTTCTTGCGACTTGTGTAGAAAGAATCGAACCAGGATCCGCCCGCTTCAGTTCCTTGGGGATCGGAAACGGATGCGTAGACTCCCAGATGGCTTGTAGGCACTCACGCTCGAATTCCAGGTAGTCGTCGACAATACTCAGTAGTCGAGGTGACGCGTCCGGATCAAACGTGTAGGGCGCCGGCCGGGTGGCCAGCGCGAGCCAGGGTTCCTGGGCGTATAACGCCTCCACGTTCGCCCGGGTGATCAGATCCGGCACGTACAAGGCTCGATCCAGACTACCGCCCCGTCCGACGCGTTCAGGGAACATCCAACCTGCCGACAGCACTTGGTAGTCAATTACCACCCGGGGCGTGACAGTGATCATGGTCAGTGTAGAAATTTGGGACGGCTCCCAAGGCTCCACCTCGACTGCGGACACGACGCGCTGCTGCCGAAACCCCGGGACGAACGACTCCAGAGGACCAAACGGATGGAGAGCCGAGTCGGTGGCGCCCGAGCGGGGGCAGGTACGCAAGGGAGCCGCCGAGATCTTCGGTACTGGCCTCGCTACCCGATGCGTCATCGGTCTCGAGCCCTTCTACTTCGATGGGGGCGTCAGCAGATCCCGCTATGGCGGACAGCGTCCCGCTATCTGAACCACGACGGCGAAGATCCGAACGCGAACGAGCTTGAACCACGCGGAGTTCCTCATCGACGGAGTCCACGGAGTCGACGTCGCTGGGTTCCGTACCCGCTTCGGAACAGACGTAATCTGCATCCGGGCCGTCGACAGCTAGATCCAGCACTGCGCGGGCAGTAGAGGGCCGACGGGCATCTGAGGGGCCGGCGCCAGAGGCGGGTGACTGCGTCTGGGAGCGCGTGTGAACGGCCGAAGGCCCTCGGCGGACGCGTTTAGCGGCAGGAGCTTGGCTGGAGGCGGGGCGGGCAGGAGAAGAGCGTCCACGCTTGCTGCCGATGGAGGCGGAAGAAAGAGGAGATGCGACCCCTGAGGCGCGAGGAGGAGTCACCACGGCCAGGGACGCGATCTGTCTGATGCGATCCAGGGCGGAAGCATGGTCGTCGGTCAGAGTGCCGTAGACAGTCTCTAATCCGTCGTGCTCCGTCTCCAGCGAGCGGAAGTCAGCCTCCAGGTCGTCGAAGTCGCGGCGCAGACAACCGTAGGCACCCTGAATGTCTTCGATCTGGGCGAGCAAATCGTGACAACCCCGGCAAGAGACCGGATCGGAGGCAGGTATCACGGGGGCGGCAGTAGCAACTGTCGGAGCGGGGACTCTCGAACGGCCATCAGCTCGACTTGAAGTGCCTCCTTGTCGTTCTGAAGAGCGGCTTGGGTAGAGAGGGCGACACGCAACTTCTCCCGGAGCACCTTAGTCTCACCGCGCAGCTGCCCGAGCTCTCCCACGCGAGCGTTAGCCTGGGCCAGCCGCTCCTGTGATCGACGGAAATCAGCGGAGAGAGTCTGATAATCGCGCGCGTGCTGAGCTCGGTCTTGGCGGAGCCGATCCAGTTCACCCTCCAGGTCGCAGGCCCGGCGCTGGGCGTCGCGCGTGGCCTCGTGCTGCTGGTGGAGTACGTCGTTTGCCCGATCCACGGCAGCGGCGGCCGACTCGGCTCGGCGGTTGGCGTCACGCAGATCTTCCTGAAGTCGATCCCGATGAGCGCTGACGCGGTCGAGGAGTCCATTCAGTTCGCGGATCCGCTCGCCACGGACGTGGAGCTCGAGCTGGAGCGAGTGCACCACTGAGTCCCCCCGAGACATGATGCGCAGGTCCTCCCGAAGTCGTTGGTTGGCCTTCTCCACCTTCTGAGCGTGCTTCAACAAGTCCTTGAGACGGGTTTGAAGCTCGTCACGGTGCGTGCGGGATCGGGCGAGTTCAGCGTCGGCGGCAGCCTGCGAAGCTTGGACGGCGCGAATTTGATTGTGGTGATCCGAGAGTTGGCGGTGAAGATCCGAGTTTTCGCGACGTACATCACTCAGGTCTTGAGCGATCCGGGAGACCGATCCTGACAGAGTGCCCTCAATCACGCGCCCCTCGACCCGACGTTCCAGTCGTGCAGCGTAATCCTGGAGGTGGGTAATCGCCTCGGTCGAAGTCTCACGCAACAGGTCGTGCTGGATCTTCAATATCTCAAACTGACGCAGCTCATCCTGCAAGCGAGCTATCCGGGCCTCCGAGTCGGCCGCGCGGAGATTGGCGTCAGCGAGTCGAGCTTGACTGGAATTTTACTTGCGCTGGACGAAGTCTACATACTGGATCGCGGTTTCTCGCAGAGCCGCAGGCGCGGCATGGAGCTCCTCGTTATGTTGACGAGCGAGCGAGTAAGCACGGCGCAGCTCGTCGTAGTCAGCCAACACGTCGTGGTAGTGAGTGATCACTGCCAACAGCGCGGAGGAAGTGACTTCAGCAGGATCCAGAGACAGCGCGAGCGGCATGATCGCTTGCATGGGATCCGAGGGGGCGGAGTCACAGATGGCGCAAGGCGGAGGTGCATCAGGAGCGCGACCATACCCCACGACTACAGCAGTGCGAGAAGTCGACATGGGAGCGTCTGCCTCGTACGGTGCGTCGGGAGCCGGTGTGGCAGGCGCAGCAGAGGCGGAGCGGCGACGGTGAGCCCGGGCCATGGCGGAGCTGGGAGTATCCGGAATGCGACCGGCCTCAACGAGGAAGCTTGTGGAGGTTCCAGGGAATTGCTGAATGACGCGGATCAAACGGTGGCACGAGGTGAGGCCGTTGTGCGGCAGCGACCTCGTCCCAGGGGCGGATGTGGTGACAAGATCCGCTCAAGAAGAGGTCTTGATGGAACAGGATCCGCCAGTTGGTTGGGTAATGGGATCCGGCAGTTGATGACGAGGCCGGGTCCCTCGGATGACGCCATGATTGCTGGATGGGGGTGTGGTTGCCGGATCCGGGTCGTTGAAGATGGGCTGGGCGTAGGTAGTGTGGCGTACATGGATCTGGTCGCCTACATTAGGATCCCCTAGATTAGGTATGGATCTGTACCGGTTTATTGGTACAGAGGCTACGGTGCGGGACTAGGTAGGAAGGAGAGCCAGTAGCAGGCGGGATCCAAGTCGGATGGGAAGGCTGGATACAGGCTAACATAAATCAGAGTCGAATTTGCTTGGGAACCACACACTTGGTCCTTAGTATTGGAATTAGCATTGGCCCATACTTTAATCAAGTGATTTGCCCCCGCACACGTGGCAGACTGCTGGATAGCTTGGCCAGCAGCTCGCGCCCTTCGGCCCTCGCCCCCCAACTTCCCCGCTAATAGGAGGCGGCAAGCAACGTAAAAGAAAAGGATACAACACCCCCAACAAGGCAACAACTCCGGATCCGGTACACTACTTATCGGATCCACAAGATCTACGGCCAAGACCAAGGATCTACCAACCCAGACCCGCGTGAAGGAACCCCCACTGCGGATCTACCCCAACATCTCCCCAAGTCCCCGCCAAGGACGTTCAAGTTCACCCGCTGCACATCTCGTGTCAACGAGAGAGCAGATCCAGCCCGCCGACGGGTACACAAGGTGAGCCACTCAGCAACCCCACGGTTATCGGAGTACCCCCTCCGTTAGTCGGTGTCTGGGCGCAGTGTGTGAGTGTCGGATCCCTGCTAATTCCAGCGGATCCACTCCACCACAATGGTGCGCGTGCCCGGATCTCTTGGCGACATGGGATTTCACCGTGAGTCCCAAGATGATGTGCATGTGAGCAACGAATCAGGAGATGAAGCGCCGACGGAGCTAGGATCACCGGCGGCGTCGCTGAAGAATGGATCCTCGAACCGACAGAGTGCCAGGAGGAACTCTATCGGCGGACCAGAGGCAGATCGGGACGATCCCGATCTCGAGGAGAAGCCTCTACCCCCTCCACAGGTCCTTCCGAGGACCCCCGCGGGTCGTGCTGCGAAGCAGGACCCGCCGGACGAGCACCCAGCAGCGAAAGCGGTTGGATCCTCGCCCAAAAACCCCGCGCAGAGTCAAGGAACTACGTCGAAGAAGAAGACACGAGCTGCGCGGAAGAAGCTGAGAGCTCCAGACTCCGAGCCCGAAGATCGAAGCGCAACCAAGGCAACATGGACGCAATCCAAACTGGAGATAGCTTACAGGCGGATCGTACTGCAGGACTTCCTACGAGACCACCATGTAATGCGAATCCTTCAGCTACAGCTACCCGAAGGACTCACCGGGCCCGTGCAGGCCCCATCGATGACGATGAACAAGCTGGAAGCCGCCACAGACCTGCTACGCCTAGCACAGGAGGCCGGTCTTACAGTCGGAGCCTTCGAAGCTAAGGATCTCTTCGGCCTGGAACTAGATACAATCCGGATCGCAGCGGCGACGCTGTTCAACAAGTTGAAGCCTATCGTGGGCGAGAAGGAGGCGCCAGAGCCTGCTCGGCCAAACCAGGCGAAGGAGGAGCAAGCCCCGACGCAGGAGTACCACACAGGATCGTCTACCTACGAGTCAGCCACCTCTGAAGTGGGATCGGACAGTTCGACCGAGCCAAAGCGTATGCCGCTAGGCCCGGCAGGTACCGAGCTGTTAAGGAACCGAGCGTCCGCCGAGGTACCGCAAGAGAAAGTAGCATGGCCAAGCCAGACTCCAACTCGGGCGTTAGTCCAGCCGACCAAGGCAGATCCACCGCACGAGTCGACAAGTCCACTGGAAAGGTACTTCCAGTCAGCCATGGACAGATTCTTGCAGGAGCGGAACATGGCGTCGGTCCCGAGGACGCATCCTACTACTGCACGGCGGAGCAAGTCGGCCGTGGCTGCGACCTACGTGGGGACGCGAGACGTGGACATGGAATCAGTGGGATCGCAGGATCATCCAGAGAACTGGGAATATGACCCGGATGACCTGGGAGCAATAGGCACCCGGAGAATGGCAGCCACGACGACGACAACGGCGCCGGTGGCTGGGACGGCTATGATCCAGCGAGTCAGGATCTCAGCCATCTCCGATTTAAAGGAATTCACCGGGAAGGACCATGATGAAGAACGGGCCCGAGCAAAGTCAAGTCAGCATTCACCAGAGACCAGGCCCCGGACGAGGAGAAGTGTCTTACCTTCGCGGATCTGCTCAGCGGCCCAGCAAGGAACTGGTACCGTCAGCTGAGCCGGTCGACGGCTGAACGTAGCAGGCATGCGAGCCCGCGTCAGGATCAAGGATGGTGACGCTAAAGCCCGCCGTGAACACGTGGAGCACTTCATCGAAACTTTGGGAGATCCCGAGTTTGCGGACCAGCTAACGCTGCTACGACTGAGCGATGCGGAAGAGTTGGAGGAAGTACTGCGAGCGCGAGAGCGATCGAAGTCCCGGCACAAGAAGCCGGCAGGAGGAACCAAGTTCAGGCCGAAGCCACCAGCGACACCGCAACCTTCAGCGCCAACGCGGGCAGTCAGGGCGATGCATCTTCCGACGTCGGACAGCGAATCCGACACAGACGAGTCAGGGTCAGAGAGCGAGCTACACAGAGCGTACGTGGCAGCGGCGAGTGGTGCGCCACCGACGGAGCCTACTCCTGTGAACGGCGACAACCCCACCTCGCTGACTACGACCCAACCGGTGGCGGATCCCAATGCCCAAGATCGCCGCCCGCGTTTCCCGAACGACGGACAGCGCTGCTCGCATTGTGGATCCAGGAAGCACTCGGACCTAGGGTGTTGGAAGCGTCTCATCTGTCAGAAGTGTGGCAAGAAGGGTCACACTTCGGATCGATGCTTTTTCGTATGTCGTGGATGTGGTGAGCTCCACGATCACGGCAAGTGTCAGATGGAAGAATTTTACAACCTGATCCGCCAGTGGTTCGACCCCAGCAAGCACCCGGGACTCCTGCCAGAGGCGGCGGAGAAGATGTTAAACCAGAGCGCTCGCCGGGTTTGAATCCGGTACGAGACGAGCGTTCTACGTTCTGCATCTATGCGTTTGTGGACAAACAGTCAGGACGTCCCGAGACGGTCGCAAGACCGGGACTCGCTGATAATACACGTGATCATGAAAGAAAGCGTGTTGCTTCTGTTGCGAGTCTGCGTGCACCCGATGAATACCTGAGGTCAGAAGTGTCTATGACTTTGGATCTGATGCCTGGAGAATCGAGAGGGTACTGGAAATACTATGTACCTGGGAAACACTTCAAGCAAGCCAAGGTCGGCAGTAAGATCAACAACACTAAGGCTGTAGTCATGCTTGACTCTGGATCCGAGGTGTCGATTATCGACACCACCTTTGCTCGTGAGGTAGGATGTTATGTGGATACAAGTCAGAGTCAAGAGTGTCTCGGCATTGGGGAGAAGCTGTATGTGGCCACCGGGAGGACAAGAATCAAGCTCACGTTGGCAGGGCACCTGGTGTATTACTACGATGTATGGGTGGGCGATGATTTACCTCCGGACTACCGGGCGATATTGGGCATGGACTTCATGGTACCAGCCGGGATCCGCCTGGGTCTTGGAGATGGATCCATGTGCCTGCCAGACGAGATCCGAATCCAGCTGCATGGGCGGCGACAGATCTTCAGCGACCGGGCGCGCACGGTAACGATCGGTCAGTGGCTGTCGCTAGAAGCGGGTGAGACGGCCGAGCTGCCGCAGTGTATACGTCTCTCCGACTCCGAACAACTGTGGCTCACAAGGGGCAAGAAATGGGTGCCCACGTTGGCCACTGGGCTGGGGAGGACACGTTACCTGCGGATCACCAACATTGGGGACGAGCCGATCTGTCTGCAACATCACGATCAAGTAGGCATGTGGTTAACCGGGGATCATGTACCCCGCAAACCTGGCTTCGTATCCGTCGGATCGAGACGGTATGCTGAGTGGCAGAACCTGGTGTATAGCGCCACGACCGACGAGCGACCCGAGCCAGCTTCAGAGTCGCCGATACCGACGGTCCCCAAGCTTGCCTACCCGACGCTCAAAGCGATAATGAGCTGGCCGGGAGGAGTAGCTAGAGACCCGCCAGCCGCCCCACGCGTGTCAACGTTGCGGCCGGGAAGACAGGTTCCAGAGCGCCCGGATCAGATATTGGGAGCAGAAGGGGAGCCGAAGGCGGCCGAGGCAAAAGGTGAGCCACAAGCGCCGTTGAAGTGCCCAGTGGATGCGATAGGCAGCGTGGCTCGGAAGGACGGGCTGACTGTTACGCATCTTGAAGATTCGGAGCCCATCCCGAAGGCCGCAGGAAGTGCAGAGAAGCCGCCAGTTTATCCCACACACAGTGGATCCCCGCGACCGTCTGGGCACTCAACGAAGCCAGTAGCAAAAGAGACCGCCGACGCGCAAGGAGACCGAGCGGAAGGGTCGGAGCCTCGAGCTACAGGAGACTCCTCGAGCCAGACGTTGACGGATCAGCCAGAGATAACTCCGGGACCGGACGACAGGCCAGAGACTAAGACTACTGATGCAGAGACTGAAGGCCCAGCCCCGATCGCAGACACGTACGTGCACGAGGCGAGTGCTCTACATGCCGAAGACTACGAAGGAGAGCTGGCAGTACTGCCGGAGGTGACTGCTACCACGGAGAAAGTCAAGATGGATGATCTGCACGTAGGTGATCCGGAAGAGAACTCCCCGGAGGAGATCCAGCAGCTGATAGACGAGATATGGGCGTACAAGCATCTCCTCATCGGAAAAGGAAACGCTCTACCCCCGGCCGCCGTCGGCGCAGTGTGTGACATCGACGTGGGAGACGCGAAGCCGATCGCACAACGTGTGCGCAAGGTGGCCCCGCAGTACTGGGAGAAACTCTCGGATCTCCTCAAGGGGTTACTCTCGGCTAAGATCATCAGCACATCGACATCCCCATGGGCGTCCCCCATCGTGGTCATCATCAAGAAAAATGGAGTAGACATCCGCCTCTGCATCGATTACCGACTGGTGAACAGCCTGACGAAGTTGATGATCTACCCCATGCCACTAATCAATGACCTGCTAGAAGATCTCGATGCGACGCTGTGGTACTGTTCATTGGATATGGCGAGCGGATTTTGGGTGGTGTCGATGACCGAGCGCGCGCGAGCGATTTCCGCCTTCATCACCCCATCGGGCCTGTACGAATGGAACAGGATGCCATTTGGGTTGAAGAACGCGCCCCAGATCTACCAGAGGTTGATCGACAACGCACTGTACGGGTTTCTCCGGATCCCGCCAGCTTCAGAGGGAAGCGATCTCGTCGATCTCTTCAAGGAAGGCGAGCCAAATGACGAGGGAGAACCATCGGTGCTGGGGCGACGTTCGTACATCGACGACATTCTGGTGACGGCCACCTCGTGGGATCACCTGTGTGGACGGGTGCGGAGGCTGCTGGAAGCGTGCCACAAGTGGAATCTATCAATCAGTGTAGCCAAGAGTTTCTGGGGCCTCAAGAGGGTGGACTACCTCGGTCACCGAGTGTCCGCTGGAGGTCTGGAGGTCCACCCTAAGGATCTGCAATCCTTAACGGAGCTGCCGTTCCCGAAGACCCTCCGAGCGATGCAGTCGTTCCTCGGGAGCCTAAACTATTATGGTCGCTTCATCGAGAATCTGGCAGTATACGCAGCAATATTGTACGAGTTGCGGGAGGTTGACTTCGCAGAGCTGAGGCAACAACCAACAGTGCAACGATCAGGTGACGATGAACCAGAGAAGGACGATTGCAGTACGAAGTGGAGCAGAGCGGAGGCTGCCTTTGCCGCGTTGAAGAACAAGGTAGCGACTACGCCGATCCTGCGCCATTTCGACGCAGAAAAGGAACCCGTGGTGATTGTCTATGCTAGCGAGTGGGCGATCGCCGCGTCGCTTACGCAAGAGCATGACGGCGTCTACTTGCCGGTGATGTTCATCAGTCGGACGCTGAAACAAAATGAGCTGAACTACGGCATCGCGGAAAAAGAAGTGCTGGCGATCCTACGGATGTTGGATCTCGGGTACTCCATGCTGGTGGGGAAACGGATCCGAGTGCTAACCCGCCACTCCACGTTGGCATGGCTGTTCAGGTCGGCGGGGCTCCAAGGCCGTCTGAGGCAATGGGCTGCGTTACTGTCGCCATGGACTCTCGAAATCGAACGTTGTGTTAAGGGTGAGGATGAGATACTAGGGGCGTTAGCAGCCTGCATCACCCCCAGAGAGAAGGTCGACGAGGCACTAGCTGCAATCGCCCCCCGGAAGGAGCCACGGAAGGTGATATCCATGCCGATCCCGACGGTGGAACCGGAGGAAGAGCTATGGGTAGCGAGCTTCGACGGATCCGCCCGAGTGAAAAGGGGCGGAGGAGCTTTCAGTGCGATCGTATGGGCTCTACCAGGGTGGACGGTGGTGGCGGCAGCGTCAAAGTATGCAGCCGACCTTACGGTGAACGAGGCGGAGTACAACGGACTGTTGCTCTGCTTCGAACTGCTACAAGGGCTGGACCTACGACGCCTGGTGATATGCGGCGACTCCAACTTGGTGATCCGCCAGATGCGCGGAGAGATAGACTGCAAAGCTCCGAGCCTAACACTCTTGAGACAGCGAGCATTGGAACGGTTACGCAAATGGCCAACTCACGATCTGTTGCACGTGAAGAGAGCTTGGAATGCGAGTGCAGACAGCTTGGCCAGTGCCGCTTTGCAACGAGAGGAAGGACGAGTTGTAGAGGCAGATGGAGAGATGGAGGACCTGATCACACTCAACCGTCTGGATGAAGTGTTAGTGCCGACCATGGCGGGTGACACAGTCCGGGTCAGTGCTACACGGACGCGGTCCCAAGCCGGAAGGAGTACGAAGGCGAAGGTGCTAGGAGAAGAAGTGGTGCAGCAGTTACGTGTAGAGCGGATCCGTCAAGCCCAAGAAGAGGAGGCGTGGATCCAACAGCTGAAACAATATCTACGAGGAGACGTCCAAGCGATGTCACAGAAGGAAGCCAAGGCTTGCAGCATGTTAGCAGCGGATTTCGAAGTGGATACGCAGGGGCTGCTATATTATTGTGCGCCATCGGCTAGGGCAGAAGCGGACCGAGACGGCTTACTCCGGCTAGTGGTACCAGAATCTCTGCAGCCTGACCTGCTCCATCACTATCACGTGAGCCTGGAAGGGGGGCATCAAGGAGTCGGTCGCACCTACCAGCGGATCAAGCCCCACTTCTTCTGGAGAGGAATGTTCAGATCGGTACAACAATTCGTGGGCGAATGCGTAGATTGTGAAACGGGCAAAGGGAAGCCGACGATCCGGGGAAGATCCCCAGGGAACATCCGAGCAACGTACCCGTTCCAGGTGATCGCGATGGATCATATCCCGTCGCTCCCGAAGTCGGTGAAGAGCAATACGGAGTTGCTCATCTGGGTGGATCTGTTCACGGGTTATGTGGTGGCGAAGGCCAGTGCATCGCGTACGGCGCAGACGATTGCGGGGTCTTACGAAGAATGTGTCTTCCGCCGATTCGGCGCGAGCGAGGTGATCCGGCACGATCGGGAGCCCGGGTTTATGTCCGATTTCTTTCGCGCCTTCAACCGCATCCTGGGTCAGCGTCAACGAGCTACGATGGCTTACCGGCCACAGGCAAACGGGACGGCGGAGCGGATGGTGCAGACTATCACGAGATCCATCAAGATGTATGTACAGGATGAAGATCAGCGCGATTGGGACGAGTATGCGGAACGGCTAACGTTTGCCCTCAACACCGCTCACGATCGGATCAGGGGCGACACGCCTTTTTACCTGGCACACGGGTGGGATCCAAGGACTACACTGGAAGCAACGTTGCCCGTGGGCAGTACCAAGAGACGAGACTCGAACCCTCGCCGTTGGCGATACAGGATCCAGAAATGCTACCAACGGACCAGGCGAGACGTGAATGAGAGGTTGAAGAAGGCAATCTCGGAACGGGCTGAGGCGCGAAACGAGCAAGCCACACCCCACCGGATCGAGGCTGGATCGCGCGTGTGGTTATACCTGGACCGAGTGAAGGAGGGTTACGCAAAGAAACTGGCACACATGTGGCATGGACCTTTTCGAGTGCTAGAGATGGTGAACGAGTATACGGTGAGATTGGAGACAGCAGGGACGGAATACCACCTTTTTCCGGTGGTGCATATCTCCAAGTTGAAACCAGTCAAAGAGTTCCCAGAGCGCCCACGGGTCCAGTTGACTGTCGACGAAGCTGATCGAGTCGATTTTGATGAAGCTCTACTGCCCGAAGATAGCTGGGATCGAGTGCTGGAGGAAGATGAGTTCGAAGTGGAGCAGATCTTGGACGTGAGGACAGGGAGGAAGACTCGATACGGCCGCACACTCCGGGAATTTAAGATCCGGTGGAAGGGGTATGACGAGCCCTCCTGGGTAGACGAAGCGGATCTGAACTGTGGTGCGCTGATACATGACTTCTTGACGAACCGTGCGAGACGGAATCGGTTACAAGCCATGCAGTCACATGAGGAGGAGTGACGAGGGGAACCAGGTCGGCAGGTAGGCTACTGACCTGAAGAAAAGGGTGAAGGATCTGCAGGAAGGCTGCAGTATCAAGGAGGAGAGGGACCTCAGGCAGACAGGACGCTATGAGGAAGGAGTTGATGCAATAAACGGGCAAGGAGGCTGCCCGTTTACGGAAGATCGGAGGTACATGTATGCGTGACGAACAAGCAAGATGATGATGAATTGTGGAACAGATCCGATGACGTGAAGAGGTGGAGCAATGCAGATCGTGAATGAAAAGGTGAATCGAAGTTGGACGTGTAATTAAACGGCTAGCTACGGGCGAGGCTACAGAATGAGACTAAGCTAGACGCGGAATGGGGGCTGTGCTCAGGTGCGCGAGAACTTCAACCGAAGACGAGCGATGCGGAGTACCGGGTGCGTGTCGGGGCCGTACGGAAGTGGTTGCGCCGAGGATCGGCCTGATCACAATCGGCCAAAGCTGCCATCAAACTTGTGGGCGCGGGGCGCCCCGCCGCGACGGCTTCGCGACCAGGGAACCATGTAGTATCTTCGCTCTGCTGCGGGAATCGAGCGAACACGCGATCCAGCCAGAGATCCAAGTCGCAGCAACCGGTCCGACGCGCTTTCTCGAAACCCCGCTCTTGCCAGGCCCGGTACTTCTCCCGGGCGTGGGAACTACGGTTCTTGCGACTTGTGTAGAAAGAATCGAACCAAGGATCCGCCCGCTTCAGTTCCTTGGGGATCGGAAACGGATGCGTAGACTCCCAGATGGCTTGTAGGCACTCACGCTCGAATTCCAGGTAGTCGTCGACAATACTCAGTAGTCGAGGTGACGCGTCCGGATCAAACGTGTAGGGCGCCGGCCGGGTGGCCAGCGCGAGCCAGGGTTCCTGGGCGTATAACGCCTCCACGTTCGCCCGGGTGATCAGATCCGGCACGTACAAGGCTCGATCCAGACTACCGCCCCGTCCGACGCGTTCAGGGAACATCCAACCTGCCGACAGCACTTGGTAGTCAATTACCACCCGGGGCGTGACAGTGATCATGGTCAGTGTAGAAATTTGGGACGGCTCCCAAGGCTCCACCTCGACTGCGGACACGACGCGCTGCTGCCGAAACCCCGGGACGAACGACTCCAGAGGACCAAACGGATGGAGAGCCGAGTCGGTGGCGCCCGAGCGGGGGGCAGGTACGCAAGGGGAGCCGCCGAGATCTTCGGTACTGGCCTCGCTACCCGATGCGTCATCGGTCTCGAGCCCTTCTACTTCGATGGGGGCGTCAGCAGATCCCGCTATGGCGGACAGCGTCCCGCTATCTGAACCACGACGGCGAAGATCCGAACGCGAACGAGCTTGAACCACGCGGAGTTCCTCATCGACGGAGTCCACGGAGTCGACGTCGCTGGGTTCCGTACCCGCTTCGGAACAGACGTAATCTGCATCCGGGCCGTCGACAGCTAGATCCAGCACTGCGCGGGCAGTAGAGGGCCGACGGGCATCTGAGGGGCCGGCGCCAGAGGCGGGTGACTGCGTCTGGGAGCGCGTGTGAACGGCCGAAGGCCCTCGGCGGACGCGTTTAGCGGCAGGAGCTTGGCTGGAGGCGGAGCGGGCAGGAGAAGAGCGTCCACGCTTGCTGCCGATGGAGGCGGAAGAAAGAGGAGATGCGACCCCTGAGGCGCGAGGAGGAGTCACCACGGCCAGGGACGCGATCTGTCTGATGTGATCCAGGGCGGAAGCATGGTCGTCGGTCAGAGTGCCGTAGACAGTCTCTAATCCGTCGTGCTCCGTCTCCAGCGAGCGGAAGTCAGCCTCCTGGTCGTCGAAGTCGCGGCGCAGACAACCGTAGGCACCCTGAATGTCTTCGATCTGGGCGAGCAAATCGTGACAACCCCGGCAAGAGACCGGATCGGAGGCAGGTATCACGGGGGCGGCAGTAGCAACTGTCGGAGCGGGGACTCTCGAACGGCCATCAGCTCGACTTGAAGTGCCTCCTTGTCGTTCTGAAGAGCGGCTTGGGTAGAGAGGGCGACACGCAACTTCTCCCGGAGCACCTTAGTCTCACCGCGCAGCTGCCCGAGCTCTCCCACGCGAGCGTTAGCCTGGGCCAGCCGCTCCTGTGATCGACGGAAATCAGCGGAGAGAGTCTGATAATCGCGCGCGTGCTGAGCTCGGTCTTGGCGGAGCCGATCCAGTTCACCCTCCAGGTCGCAGGCCCGGCGCTGGGCGTCGCGCGTGGTCTCGTGCTGCTGGTGGAGTACGTCGTTTGCCCGATCCACGGCAGCGGCGGCCGACTCGGCTCGGCGGTTGGCGTCACGCAGATCTTCCTGAAGTCGATCCCGATGAGCGCTGACGCGGTCGAGGAGTCCATTCAGTTCGCGGATCCGCTCGCCACGGACGTGGAGCTCGAGCTGGAGCGAGTGCACCACTGAGTCCCCCCGAGACATGATGCGCAGGTCCTCCCGAAGTCGTTGGTTGGCCTTCTCCACCTTCTGAGCGTGCTTCAACAAGTCCTTGAGACGGGTTTGAAGCTCGTCACGGTGCGTGCGGGATCGGGCGAGTTCAGCGTCGGCGGCAGCCTGCGAAGCTTGACGGCGCGAATTTGATTGTGATGATCCGAGAGTTGGCGGTGAAGATCCGAGTTTTCGCGACGTACATCACTCAGGTCTTGAGCGATCCGGGAGACCGATCCTGACAGAGTGCCCTCAATCACGCGCCCCTCGACCCGACGTTCCAGTCGTGCAGCGTAATCCTGGAGGTGGGTAATCGCCTCGGTCGAAGTCTCACGCAACAGGTCGTGCTGGATCTTCAATATCTCAAACTGACGCAGCTCATCCTGCAAGCGAGCCATCCGGGCCTCCGAGTCGGCCGCGCGGAGATTGGCGTCAGCGAGTCGAGAGCTTGACTGGAATTGTACTTGCGCTGGACGAAGTCTACATACTGGATCGCGGTTTCTCGCAGAGCCGCAGGCGCAGCATGGAGCTCCTCGTTATGTTGACGAGCGAGCGTGTAAGCACGGCGCAGCTCGTCGTAGTCAGCCAATACGTCGTGGTAGTGAGTGATCACTGCCAACAGCGCGGAGGAAGTGACTTCAGCAGGATCCAGAGACAGCGCGAGCGGCATGATCGCTTGCATGGGATCCGAGGGGGCGGAGTCACAGATGGCGCAAGGCGGAGGTGCATCAGGAGCGCGACCATACCCCACGACTACAGCAGTGCGAGAAGTCGACATGGGAGCGTCTGCCTCGTACGGTGCGTCGGGAGCCGGTGTGGCAGGCGCAGCAGAGGCGGAGCGGCGACGGTGAGCCCGGGCCATGGCGGAGCTGGGAGTATCCGGAATGCGACCGGCCTCAACGAGGAAGCTTGTGGAGGTTCCAGGGAATTGCTGAATGACGCGGATCAAACGGTGGCACGAGGTGAGGCCGTTGTGCGGCAGCGACCTCGTCCCAGGGGCGGATGTGGTGACAAGATCCGCTCAAGAAGAGGTCTTGATGGAACAGGATCCGCCAGTTGGTCGGGTAATGGGATCCGGCAGTTGATGACGAGGCCGGGTCCCTCGGATGACGCCATGATTGCTGGATGGGGGTGTGGTTGCCGGATCCGGGTCGTTGAAGATGGGCTGGGCGTAGGTAGTGTGGCGTACATGGATCTGGTCGCCTACATTAGGATCCCCTAGATTAGGTATGGATCTGTACCGGTTTATTGGTACAGAGGCTACGGTGCGGGACTAGGTAGGAAGGAGAGCCAGTAGCAGGCGGGATCCAAGTCGGATGGGAAGGCTGGATACAGGCTAACATAAATCAGAGTCGAATTTGCTTGGGAACCACACACTTGGTCCTTAGTATTGGGATTAGCATTGGCCCATACTTTAATCAAGTGATTTGCCCCCGCACACGTGGCAGACTGCTGGATAGCTTGGCCAGCAGCTCGCGCCCTTCGGCCCTCGCCCCCCAACTTCCCCGCTAATAGGAGGCGGCAAGCAACGTAAAGGAAAAGGATACAACACCCCCAACAAGGCAACAACTCCGGATCCGGTACACTACTTATCGGATCCACAAGATCTACGGCCAAGACCAAGGATCTACCAACCCAGACCCGCGTGAAGGAACCCCCACTGCGGATCTACCCCAACATCTCCCCAAGTCCCCGCCAAGGACGTTCAAGTTCACCCGCTGCACATCTCGTGTCAACGAGAGAGCAGATCCAGCCCGCCGACGGGTACGCAAGGTGAGCCACTCAGCAACCCCACGGTTATCGGAGTACCCCCTCCGTTAGTCGATGTCTGGGCGCAGTGTGTGAGTGTGGGATCCCTGCTAATTCCAGCGGATCCACTCCACCACACACGGCCACCCCACAGCGCCATCCCTCCACACATCACCGAGCAAGCCGCCACACCCATCAACACGATCGTCTTCTCCCCCAGCACGTTAACACCCGCGAGACGCTAGCGTCCACGCCTTGTCGATTCTCCGCGCTCTGCCATGGTCCGCTAGACTCACCTACCCAAAGCCTCGACCTACCAAGCCACGACCCGGCCGGCTCAAACTCCAAAAACAAACATGTCAAGCAGCTGGCTGACTCGAACCCTACTGGTCCGACCGGCCAGCTGCGTGAGACAGAGGTGACACACAGCATACAGCTGGTCGACGGGTCTGTGGCGCTGGCTAGGCTCTTGGTAAACAAACTATTTAGCCGCGCTCCTTCGAACCCAAGCTCGTGTGGGATCCTGCGCCTGGCATCTGGCGTGGTTGCCCCACAGTCGCCGAAACAAAAGGTTGGTCGGCTGCAAACGTAGGCAGCTGCACGCTCGCAGAGGGCGGGTGAAGTGTGGATGGCGGGCGAGCAGGAGTAGGGAGGCTAAGAGGTAAGCAGTGGCGCGAGGGGTGGTAAAAGTGTTTGTTCGTAAAAAGTGTTGTGTGCCGTAAAAGTGGACACTGGGGTATCGATCCCCTACCTCCCGCATGCGAAGCGGGCGCTCTACCATTTGAGCTAAGCGCCCAGACACAAACCCAAACCGCAACGCAATCGACGCGCTCAGACCAACACACAACCAAACGCAAACTCAACACAAACACACACCAAACAAAGCCACGCACGGCCACCCCACAGCGCCATCCCTCCACACATCACCGAGCAAGCCGCCACACCCATCAACACGATCGTCTTCTCCCCAGCACGTTAACACCCGCGAGACGCTAGCGTCCACGCCTTGTCGATTCTCCGCGCTCTGCCATGGTCCGCTAGACTCACCTACCCAAAGCCTCGACCTACCAAGCCACGACCCGGCCGGCTCAAACTCCAAAAACAAACATGTCAAGCAGCTGGCTGACTCGAACCCTACTGGTCCGACCGGCCAGCTGCGTGAGACAGAGGTGACACACAGCATACAGCTGGTCGACGGGTCTGTGGCGCTGGCTAGGCTCTTGGTAAACAAACTATTTAGCCGCGCTCATTCTAACCCTATCTCGTGTGGGATCCTGCGCCTGGCATATGTCGTGGTTGCCGAAGCGTCGCCTTAACAAAAGGTTGGTCGTCTTCAAAAGTATGCATCTGCACGCTCGCTGTGGGTGGGTGAAGTGTGGATGGCGTGCGAGCAGGAGTAGGGAGGCTAAGAGGTAAGCAGTGGCGCGAGGGGTGGTAAAAGTGTTTGTTCGTAAAAAGTGTTGTGTGCCGTAAAAGTGGACACTGGGGTATCGATCCCCTACCTCCCGCATGCGAAGCGGGCGCTCTACCATTTGAGCTAAGCGCCCAGACACAAACCCAAACCGCAACGCAATCGACGCGCTCAGACCAACACACAACCAAACGCAAACTCAACACAAACACACACCAAACAAAGCCACGCACGGCCACCCCACAGCGCCATCCCTCCACACATCACCGAGCAAGCCGCCACACCCATCAACACGATCGTCTTCTCCCCAGCACGTTAACACCCGCGAGACGCTAGCGTCCACGCCTTGTCGATTCTCCGCGCTCTGCCATGGTCCGCTAGACTCACCTACCCAAAGCCTCGACCTACCAAGCCACGACCCGGCCGGCTCAAACTCCAAAAACAAACATGTCAAGCAGCTGGCTGACTCGAACCCTACTGGTCCGACCGGCCAGCTGCGTGAGACAGAGGTGACACACAGCATACAGCTGGTCGACGGGTCTGTGGCGCTGGCTAGGCTCTTGGTAAACAAACTATTTAGCCGCGCTCCTTCGAACCCAAGCTCGTGTGGGATCCTGCGCCTGGCATCTGGCGTGGTTGCCCCACAGTCGCCGAAACAAAAGGTTGGTCGGCTGCAAACGTAGGCAGCTGCACGCTCGCAGAGGGCGGGTGAAGTGTGGATGGCGGGCGAGCAGGAGTAGGGAGGCTAAGAGGTAAGCAGTGGCGCGAGGGGTGGTAAAAAGTGTTTGTTCGTACAAAGTGTTGTGTGCCGTAAAAAGTGGACACTGGGGTATCGATCCCCTACCTCCCGCATGCGAAGCGGGCGCTCTACCATTTGAGCTAAGCGCCCAGACACAAACCCAAACCGCAACGCAATCGACGCGCTCAGACCAACACACAACCAAACGCAAACTCAACACAAACACACACCAAACAAAGCCACGCACGGCCACCCCACAGCGCCATCCCTCCACACATCACCGAGCAAGCCGCCACACCCATCAACACGATCGTCTTCTCCCCCAGCACGTTAACACCCGCGAGACGCTAGCGTCCACGCCTTGTCGATTCTCCGCGCTCTGCCATGGTCCGCTAGACTCACCTACCCAAAGCCTCGACCTACCAAGCCACGACCCGGCCGGCTCAAACTCCAAAACAAACATGTCAAGCAGCTGGCTGACTCGAACCCTACTGGTCCGACCGGCCAGCTGCGTGAGACAGAGGTGACACACAGCATACAGCTGGTCGACGGGTCTGTGGCGCTGGCTAGGCTCTTGGTAAACAAACTATTTAGCCGCGCTCCTTCGAACCCAAGCTCGTGTGGGATCCTGCGCCTGGCATCTGGCGTGGTTGCCCCACAGTCGCCGAAACAAAAGGTTGGTCGGCTGCAAACGTAGGCAGCTGCACGCTCGCAGAGGGCGGGTGAAGTGTGGATGGCGGGCGAGCAGGAGTAGGGAGGCTAAGAGGTAAGCAGTGGCGCGAGGGTGGTAAAAAGTGTTTGTTCGTAAAAAGTGTTGTGTGCCGTAAAAGTGGACACTGGGGGTATCGATCCCCTACCTCCCGCATGCGAAGCGGGCGCTCTACCATTTGAGCTAAGCGCCCAGACACAAACCCAAACCGCAACGCAATCGACGCGCTCAGACCAACACACAACCAAACGCAAACTCAACACAAACACACACCAAACAAAGCCACGCACGGCCACCCCACAGCGCCATCCCTCCACACATCACCGAGCAAGCCGCCACACCCATCAACACGATCGTCTTCTCCCCAGCACGTTAACACCCGCGAGACGCTAGCGTCCACGCCTTGTCGATTCTCCGCGCTCTGCCATGGTCCGCTAGACTCACCTACCCAAAGCCTCGACCTACCAAGCCACGACCCGGCCGGCTCAAACTCCAAAAACAAACATGTCAAGCAGCTGGCTGACTCGAACCCTACTGGTCCGACCGGCCAGCTGCGTGAGACAGAGGTGACACACAGCATACAGCTGGTCGACGGGTCTGTGGCGCTGGCTAGGCTCTTGGTAAACAAACTATTTAGCCGCGCTCCTTCGAACCCAAGCTCGTGTGGGATCCTGCGCCTGGCATCTGGCGTGGTTGCCCCACAGTCGCCGAAACAAAAGGTTGGTCGGCTGCAAACGTAGGCAGCTGCACGCTCGCAGAGGGCGGGTGAAGTGTGGATGGCGGGCGAGCAGGAGTAGGGAGGCTAAGAGGTAAGCAGTGGCGCGAGGGGTGGTAAAAGTGTTTGTTCGTAAAAAGTGTTGTGTGCCGTAAAAGTGGACACTGGGGGTATCGATCCCCTACCTCCCGCATGCGAAGCGGGCGCTCTACCATTTGAGCTAAGCGCCCAGACATAAACCCAAACCGCAACGCAATCGACGCGCTCAGACCAACACACAACCAAACGCAAACTCAACACAAACACACACCAAACAAAACCACGCACGGCCACCCCACAGCGCCATCCCTCCACACATCACCGAGCAAGCCGCCACACCCATCAACACGATCGTCTTCTCCCCAGCACGTTAACACCCGCGAGACGCTAGCGTCCACGCCTTGTCGATTCTCCGCGCTCTGCCATGGTCCGCTAGACTCACCTACCCAAAGCCTCGACCTACCAAGCCACGACCCGGCCGGCTCAAACTCCAAAAACAAACATGTCAAGCAGCTGGCTGACTCGAACCCTACTGGTCCGACCGGCCAGCTGCGTGAGACAGAGGTGACACACAGCTTACAGCTGGTCGACGGGTCTGTGGCGCTGGCTAGGCTCTTGGTAAACAAACTATTTAGCCGCGCTCCTTCGAACCCAAGCTCGTGTGGGATCCTGCGCCTGGCATCTGGCGTGGTTGCCCCACAGTCGCCGAAACAAAAGGTTGGTCGGCTGCAAACGTAGGCAGCTGCACGCTCGCAGAGGGCGGGTGAAGTGTGGATGGCGGGCGAGCAGGAGTAGGGAGGCTAAGAGGTAAGCAGTGGCGCGAGGGGTGGTAAAAGTGTTTGTTCGTAAAGTGTTGTGTGCCGTAAAAGTGGACACTGGGGTATCGATCCCTACCTCCCGCATGCGAAGCGGGCGCTCTACCATTTGAGCTAAGCGCCCAGACACAAACCCAAACCGCAACGCAATCGACGCGCTCAGACCAACACACAACCAAACGCAAACTCAACACAAACACACACCAAACAAAGCCACGCACGGCCACCCCACAGCGCCATCCCTCCACACATCACCGAGCAAGCCGCCACACCCATCAACACGATCGTCTTCTCCCCCAGCACGTTAACACCCGCGAGACGCTAGCGTCCACGCCTTGTCGATTCTCCGCGCTCTGCCATGGTCCGCTAGACTCACCTACCCAAAGCCTCGACCTACCAAGCCACGACCCGGCCGGCTCAAACTCCAAAAACAAACATGTCAAGCAGCTGGCTGACTCGAACCCTACTGGTCCGACCGGCCAGCTGCGTGAGACAGAGGTGACACACAGCATACAGCTGGTCGACGGGTCTGTGGCGCTGGCTAGGCTCTTGGTAAACAAACTATTTAGCCGCGCTCCTTCGAACCCAAGCTCGTGTGGGATCCTGCGCCTGGCATCTGGCGTGGTTGCCCCACAGTCGCCGAAACAAAAGGTTGGTCGGCTGCAAACGTAGGCAGCTGCACGCTCGCAGAGGGCGGGTGAAGTGTGGATGGCGGGCGAGCAGGAGTAGGGAGGCTAAGAGGTAAGCAGTGGCGCGAGGGGTGGTAAAAGTGTTTGTTCGTAAAAGTGTTGTGTGCCGTAAAAGTGGACACTGGGGTATCGATCCCCCTACCTCCCGCATGCGAAGCGGGCGCTCTACCATTTGAGCTAAGCGCCCAGACACAAACCCAAACCGCAACGCAATCGACGCGCTCAGACCAACACACAACCAAACGCAAACTCAACACAAACACACACCAAACAAAGCCACGCACGGCCACCCCACAGCGCCATCCCTCCACACATCACCGAGCAAGCCGCCACACCCATCAACACGATCGTCTTCTCCCCCAGCACGTTAACACCCGCGAGACGCTAGCGTCCACGCCTTGTCGATTCTCCGCGCTCTGCCATGGTCCGCTAGACTCACCTACCCAAAGCCTCGACCTACCAAGCCACGACCCGGCCGGCTCAAACTCCAAAAACAAATATGTCAAGCAGCTGGCTGACTCGAACCCTACTGGTCCGACCGGCCAGCTGCGTGGGACAGAGGTGACACACAGCATACAGCTGGTCGACGGGTCTGTGGCGCTGGCTAGGCTCTTGGTAAACAAATTATTTAGCCGCGCTCCTTCGAACCCAAGCTCGTGTGGGATCCTGCGCCTGGCATCTGGCGTGGTTGCCCCACACTCGCCGAAACAAAAGGTTGGTCGGCTGCAAACGTAGGCAGCTGCACGCTCGCAGAGGGCGGGTGAAGTGTGGATGGCGGGCGAGCAGGAGTAGGGAGGCTAAGAGGTAAGCAGTGGCGCGAGGGGTGGTAAAAGTGTTTGTTCGTAAAAAGTGTTGTGTGCCGTAAAGTGGACACTGGGGTATCGATCCCCTACCTCCCGCATGCGAAGCGGGCGCTCTACCATTTGAGCTAAGCGCCCAGACACAAACCCAAACCGCAACGCAATCGACGCGCTCAGACCAACACACAACCAAACGCAAACTCAACACAAACACACACCAAACAAAGCCACGCACGGCCACCCCACAGCGCCCTCCCTCCACACATCACCGAGCAAGCCGCCACACCCATCAACACGATCGTCTTCTCCCCAGCACGTTAACACCCGCGAGACGCTAGCGTCCACGCCTTGTCGATTCTCCGCGCTCTGCCATGGTCCGCTAGACTCACCTACCCAAAGCCTCGACCTACCAAGCCACGACCCGGCCGGCTCAAACTCCAAAAACAAACATGTCAAGCAGCTGGCTGACTCGAACCCTACTGGTCCGACCGGCCAGCTGCGTGAGACAGAGGTGACACACAGCATACAGCTGGTCGACGGGTCTGTGGCGCTGGCTAGGCTCTTGGTAAACAAACTATTTAGCCGCGCTCCTTCGAACCCAAGCTCGTGTGGGATCCTGCGCCTGGCATCTGGCGTGGTTGCCCCACAGTCGCCGAAACAAAAGGTTGGTCGGCTGCAAACGTAGGCAGCTGCACGCTCGCAGAGGGCGGGTGAAGTGTGGATGGCGGGCGAGCAGGAGTAGGGAGGCTAAGAGGTAAGCAGTGGCGCGAGGGGTGGTAAAGTGTTTGTTCGTAAAAGTGTTGTGTGCCGTAAAAGTGGACACTGGGGTATCGATCCCCCTACCTCCCGCATGCGAAGCGGGCGCTCTACCATTTGAGCTAAGCGCCCAGACATAAACCCAAACCGCAACGCAATCGACGCGCTCAGACCAACACACAACCAAACGCAAACTCAACACAAACACACACCAAACAAAGCCACGCACGGCCACCCCACAGCGCCATCCCTCCACACATCACCGAGCAAGCCGCCACACCCATCAACACGATCGTCTTCTCCCCCAGCACGTTAACACCCGCGAGACGCTAGCGTCCACGCCTTGTCGATTCTCCGCGCTCTGCCATGGTCCGCTAGACTCACCTACCCAAAGCCTCGACCTACCAAGCCACGACCCGGCCGGCTCAAACTCCAAAAACAAACATGTCAAGCAGCTGGCTGACTCGAACCCTACTGGTCCGACCGGCCAGCTGCGTGAGACAGAGGTGACACACAGCATACAGCTGGTCGACGGGTCTGTGGCGCTGGCTAGGCTCTTGGTAAACAAACTATTTAGCCGCGCTCCTTCGAACCCAAGCTCGTGTGGGATCCTGCGCCTGGCATCTGGCGTGGTTGCCCCACAGTCGCCGAAACAAAAGGTTGGTCGGCTGCAAACGTAGGCAGCTGCACGCTCGCAGAGGGCGGGTGAAGTGTGGATGGCGGGCGAGCAGGAGTAGGGAGGCTAAGAGGTAAGCAGTGGCGCGAGGGTGGTAAAGTGTTTGTTCGTAAAGTGTTGTGTGCCGTAAAAAGTGGACACTGGGGTATCGATCCCCTACCTCCCGCATGCGAAGCGGGCGCTCTACCATTTGAGCTAAGCGCCCAGACACAAACCCAAACCGCAACGCAATCGACGCGCTCAGACCAACACACAACCAAACGCAAACTCAACACAAACACACACCAAACAAAGCCACGCACGGCCACCCCACAGCGCCATCCCTCCACACATCACCGAGCAAGCCGCCACACCCATCAACACGATCGTCTTCTCCCCAGCACGTTAACACCCGCGAGACGCTAGCGTCCACGCCTTGTCGATTCTCCGCGCTCTGTCATGGTCCGCTAGACTCACCTACCCAAAGCCTCGACCTACCAAGCCACGACCAGGCCGGCTCAATCTCCAAAACAAACATGTCAAGCAGCTGGCTGACTCGAACCCTACTGGTCCGACCGGCCAGCTGCGTGAGACAGAGGTGACACACAGCATACAGCTGGTCGACGGGTCTGTGGCGCTGGCTAGGCTCTTGGTAAACAAACTATTTAGCCGCGCTCCTTCGAACCCAAGCTCGTGTGGGATCCTGCGCCTGGCATCTGGCGTGGTTGCCCCACAGTCGCCGAAACAAAAGGTTGGTCGGCTGCAAACGTAGGCAGCTGCACGCTCGCAGAGGGCGGGTGAAGTGTGGATGGCGGGCGAGCAGGAGTAGGGAGGCTAAGAGGTAAGCAGTGGCGCGAGGGGTGGTAAAAAGTGTTTGTTCGTAAAAGTGTTGTGTGCCGTAAAAGTGGACACTGGGGTATCGATCCCCTACCTCCCGCATGCGAAGCGGGCGCTCTACCATTTGAGCTAAGCGCCCAGACACAAACCCAAACCGCAACGCAATCGACGCGCTCAGACCAACACACAACCAAACGCAAACTCAACACAAACACACACCAAACAAAGCCACGCACGGCCACCCCACAGCGCCATCCCTCCACACATCACCGAGCAAGCCGCCACACCCATCAACACGATCGTCTTCTCCCCAGCACGTTAACACCCGCGAGACGCTAGCGTCCACGCCTTGTCGATTCTCCGCGCTCTGCCATGGTCCGCTAGACTCACCTACCCAAAGCCTCGACCTACCAAGCCACGACCCGGCCGGCTCAAACTCCAAAAACAAACATGTCAAGCAGCTGGCTGACTCGAACCCTACTGGTCCGACCGGCCAGCTGCGTGAGACAGAGGTGACACACAGCATACAGCTGGTCGACGGGTCTGTGGCGCTGGCTAGGCTCTTGGTAAACAAACTATTTAGCCGCGCTCCTTCGAACCCAAGCTCGTGTGGGATCCTGCGCCTGGCATCTGGCGTGGTTGCCCCACAGTCGCCGAAACAAAAGGTTGGTCGGCTGCAAACGTAGGCAGCTGCACGCTCGCAGAGGGCGGGTGAAGTGTGGATGGCGGGCGAGCAGGAGTAGGGAGGCTAAGAGGTAAGCAGTGGCGCGAGGGGTGGTAAAAAGTGTTTGTTCGTAAAAAGTGTTGTGTGCCGTAAAAAGTGGACACTGGGGGTATCGATCCCCCTACCTCCCGCATGCGAAGCGGGCGCTCTACCATTTGAGCTAAGCGCCCAGACACAAACCCAAACCGCAACGCAATCGACGCGCTCAGACCAACACACAACCAAACGCAAACTCAACACAAACACACACCAAACAAAGCCACGCACGGCCACCCCACAGCGCCATCCCTCCACACATCACCGAGCAAGCCGCCACACCCATCAACACGATCGTCTTCTCCCCCAGCACGTTAACACCCGCGAGACGCTAGCGTCCACGCCTTGTCGATTCTCCGCGCTCTGCCATGGTCCGCTAGACTCACCTACCCAAAGCCTCGACCTACCAAGCCACGACCCGGCCGGCTCAAACTCCAAAAACAAACATGTCAAGCAGCTGGCTGACTCGAACCCTACTGGTCCGACCGGCCAGCTGCGTGAGACAGAGGTGACACACAGCATACAGCTGGTCGACGGGTCTGTGGCGCTGGCTAGGCTCTTGGTAAACAAACTATTTAGCCGCGCTCCTTCGAACCCAAGCTCGTGTGGGATCCTGCGCCTGGCATCTGGCGTGGTTGCCCCACAGTCGCCGAAACAAAAGGTTGGTCGGCTGCAAACGTAGGCAGCTGCATCGCTCGCAGAGGGCGGGTGAAGTGTGGATGGCGGGCGAGCAGGAGTAGGGAGGCTAAGAGGTAAGCAGTGGCGCGAGGGGTGGTAAAAAGTGTTTGTTCGTAAAAAGTGTTGTGTGCCGTAAAAAGTGGACACTGGGGGTATCGATCCCCCTACCTCCCGCATGCGAAGCGGGCGCTCTACCATTTGAGCTAAGCGCCCAGACACAAACCCAAACCGCAACGCAATCGACGCGCTCAGACCAACACACAACCAAACGCAAACTCAACACAAACACACACCAAACAAAGCCACGCACGGCCACCCCACAGCGCCATCCCTCCACACATCACCGAGCAAGCCGCCACACCCATCAACACGATCGTCTTCTCCCCCAGCACGTTAACACCCGCGAGACGCTAGCGTCCACGCCTTGTCGATTCTCCGCGCTCTGTCATGGTCCGCCAGACTCACCTACCCAAAGCCTCGACCTACCAAGCCACGACCCGGCCGGCTCAAACTCCAAAACAAACATGTCAAGCAGCTGGCTGACTCGAACCCTACTGGTCCGACCGGCCAGCTGCGTGAGACAGAGGTGACACACAGCATACAGCTGGTCGACGGGTCTGTGGCGCTGGCTAGGCTCTTGGTAAACAAACTATTTAGCCGCGCTCCTTCGAACCCAAGCTCGTGTGGGATCCTGCGCCTGGCATCTGGCGTGGTTGCCCCACACTCGCCGAAACAAAAGGTTGGTCGGCTGCAAACGTAGGCAGCTGCACGCTCGCAGAGGGCGGGTGAAGTGTGGATGGCGGGCGAGCAGGAGTAGGGAGGCTAAGAGGTAAGCAGTGGCGCGAGGGGTGGTAAAAAGTGTTTGTTCGTAAAAAGTGTTGTGTGCCGTAAAAAGTGGACACTGGGGGTATCGATCCCCCTACCTCCCGCATGCGAAGCGGGCGCTCTACCATTTGAGCTAAGCGCCCAGACACAAACCCAAACCGCAACGCAATCGACGCGCTCAGACCAACACACAACCAAACGCAAACTCAACACAAACACACACCAAACAAAGCCACGCACGGCCACCCCACAGCGCCATCCCTCCACACATCACCGAGCAAGCCGCCACACCCATCAACACGATCGTCTTCTCCCCCAGCACGTTAACACCCGCGAGACGCTAGCGTCCACGCCTTGTCGATTCTCCGCGCTCTGCCATGGTCCGCTAGACTCACCTACCCAAAGCCTCGACCTACCAAGCCACGACCCGGCCGGCTCCAACTCCAACAACAAACATGTCAAGCAGCTGGGTGACTCGAACCCTACTGGTCCGACCGGCCAGCTGCGTGAGACAGAGGTGACACACAGCATACAGCTGGTCGACGGGTCTGTGGCGCTGGCTAGGCTCTTGGTAAACAAACTATTTAGCCGCGCTCCTTCGAACCCAAGCTCGTGTGGGATCCTGCGCCTGGCATCTGGCGTGGTTGCCCCACAGTCGCCGAAACAAAAGGTTGGTCGGCTGCAAACGTAGGCAGCTGCACGCTCGCAGAGGGCGGGTGAAGTGTGGATGGCGGGCGAGCAGGAGTAGGGAGGCTAAGAGGTAAGCAGTGGCGCGAGGGGTGGTAAAAAGTGTTTGTTCGTAAAAAGTGTTGTGTGCCGTAAAAAGTGGACACTGGGGGTATCGATCCCCCTACCTCCCGCATGCGAAGCGGGCGCTCTACCATTTGAGCTAAGCGCCCAGACACAAACCCAAACCGCAACGCAATCGACGCGCTCAGACCAACACACAACCAAACGCAAACTCAACACAAACACACACCAAACAAAGCCACGCACGGCCACCCCACAGCGCCATCCCTCCACACATCACCGAGCAAGCCGCCACACCCATCAACACGATCGTCTTCTCCCCCAGCACGTTAACACCCGCGAGACGCTAGCGTCCACGCCTTGTCGATTCTCCGCGCTCTGCCATGGTCCGCTAGACTCACCTACCCAAAGCCTCGACCTACCAAGCCACGACCCGGCCGGCTCAAACTCCAAAACAAACATGTCAAGCAGCTGGCTGACTCGAACCCTACTGGTCCGACCGGCCAGCTGCGTGAGACAGAGGTGACACACAGCATACAGCTGGTCGACGGGTCTGTGGCGCTGGCTAGGCTCTTGGTAAACAAACTATTTAGCCGCGCTCCTTCGAACCCAAGCTCGTGTGGGATCCTGCGCCTGGCATCTGGCGTGGTTGCCCCACACTCGCCGAAACAAAAGGTTGGTCGGCTGCAAACGTAGGCAGCTGCACGCTCGCAGAGGGCGGGTGAAGTGTGGATGGCGGGCGAGCAGGAGTAGGGAGGCTAAGAGGTAAGCAGTGGCGCGAGGGGTGGTAAAAAGTGTTTGTTCGTAAAAGTGTTGTGTGCCGTAAAGTGGACACTGGGGGTATCGATCCCCCTACCTCCCGCATGCGAAGCGGGCGCTCTACCATTTGAGCTAAGCGCCCAGACACAAACCCAAACCGCAACGCAATCGACGCGCTCAGACCAACACACAACCAAACGCAAACTCAACACAAACACACACCAAACAAAGCCACGCACGGCCACCCCACAGCGCCATCCCTCCACACATCACCGAGCAAGCCGCCACACCCATCAACACGATCGTCTTCTCCCCCAGCACGTTAACACCCGCGAGACGCTAGCGTCCACGCCTTGTCGATTCTCCGCGCTCTGCCATGGTCCGCCAGACTCACCTACCCAAAGCCTCGACCTACCAAGCCACGACCCGGCCGGCTCAAACTCCAAAACAAACATGTCAAGCAGCTGGCTGACTCGAACCCTACTGGTCCGACCGGCCAGCTGCGTGAGACAGAGGTGACACACAGCATACAGCTGGTCGACGGGTCTGTGGCGCTGGCTAGGCTCTTGGTAAACAAACTATTTAGCCGCGCTCCTTCGAACCCAAGCTCGTGTGGGATCCTGCGCCTGGCATCTGGCGTGGTTGCCCCACAGTCGCCGAAACAAAAGGTTGGTCGGCTGCAAACGTAGGCAGCTGCACGCTCGCAGAGGGCGGGTGAAGTGTGGATGGCGGGCGAGCAGGAGTAGGGAGGCTAAGAGGTAAGCAGTGGCGCGAGGGGTGGTAAAGTGTTTGTTCGTAAAAAGTGTTGTGTGCCGTAAAGTGGACACTGGGGTATCGATCCCCTACCTCCCGCATGCGAAGCGGGCGCTCTACCATTTGAGCTAAGCGCCCAGACATAAACCCAAACCGCAACGCAATCGACGCGCTCAGACCAACACACAACCAAACGCAAACTCAACACAAACACACACCAAACAAAACCACGCACGGCCACCCCACAGCGCCATCCCTCCACACATCACCGAGCAAGCCGCCACACCCATCAACACGATCGTCTTCTCCCCAGCACGTTAACACCCGCGAGACGCTAGCGTCCACGCCTTGTCGATTCTCCGCGCTCTGCCATGGTCCGCTAGACTCACCTACCCAAAGCCTCGACCTACCAAGCCACGACCCGGCCGGCTCAAACTCCAAAAACAAACATGTCAAGCAGCTGGCTGACTCGAACCCTACTGGTCCGACCGGCCAGCTGCGTGAGACAGAGGTGACACACAGCATACAGCTGGTCGACGGGTCTGTGGCGCTGGCTAGGCTCTTGGTAAACAAACTATTTAGCCGCGCTCCTTCGAACCCAAGCTCGTGTGGGATCCTGCGCCTGGCATCTGGCGTGGTTGCCCCACAGTCGCCGAAACAAAAGGTTGGTCGGCTGCAAACGTAGGCAGCTGCACGCTCGCAGAGGGCGGGTGAAGTGTGGATGGCGGGCGAGCAGGAGTAGGGAGGCTAAGAGGTAAGCAGTGGCGCGAGGGGTGGTAAAAAGTGTTTGTTCGTAAAAAGTGTTGTGTGCCGTAAAAAGTGGACACTGGGGGTATCGATCCCCCTACCTCCCGCATGCGAAGCGGGCGCTCTACCATTTGAGCTAAGCGCCCAGACACAAACCCAAACCGCAACGCAATCGACGCGCTCAGACCAACACACAACCAAACGCAAACTCAACACAAACACACACCAAACAAAGCCACGCACGGCCACCCCACAGCGCCATCCCTCCACACATCACCGAGCAAGCCGCCACACCCATCAACACGATCGTCTTCTCCCCCAGCACGTTAACACCCGCGAGACGCTAGCGTCCACGCCTTGTCGATTCTCCGCGCTCTGCCATGGTCCGCTAGACTCATCTACCCAAAGCCTCGACCCGTGGGCGAAGCGTCGCGGTGGTTCGGGAGCGTTGTGGGGACGTTGCCTCACCCTCGTAGCTCGGAGAGCCGGCATCGTACTCGCTGTAGTCCACCTCGCCCTCCTCCTCATCTCCGAAGAGATCTTTGAGGTCCATGGTCTGGTGGGCTAGAGCTCGTGGAGAGCTGGGGCGTGCTCGCTGAGAGTGATGCTTGAGGCGTTGCGCCCCGAAGTACTGAGAGACCGAGAGCCTAGTGAGCGCACCTGCGGTGGGGAGTTGGTGAGTTCGCGGGCACGGGGTGCTGAAGGGCGAGAGGAGGCTCCGAGGCGGACCTCGCGAGAGGGTTCCTGCGGCCGAAGGACTAGAATGTGTTATGACTTGAAGTCATGTAAGGGCGCGTTGCGCCAGGGAAGTTCTCCGAGACGTCCACACGATGTGGATTGACTCGTTCGAGAAGGAGGCTTCACGGAACAAGACGCGGTCATTGACCGTTAAGCGTGAACACCAGTGTCCACGGTTTGGTGGGGGAGGGTGTAACGGGGTTACACGAATGTTACCCGAAGGGTTACGAAATGTTGGACACACAGGCTTGTGTGGCGCACACTGTCTAACATATTTCAGTAGGAGAATCAGTACATGGATTCAGAGCCACAGATTATGCATATGACTAGGGTTTACTATGCTAGATAGTGAACCAGATACATTTACACCAAAGGCGGCTCTGCCGCGATAAAGCGAAATACATTCAGTTTGGAGATTCACAGCTAAGAGATAAGGGTTGACTCTTGGAGTCCGTAGGGAGTACGGACTCGTGCGTTCTGGTATTGGAACGGGCTATCTTTAGCCGCGACTCTGTGAGTCTGTTACGTCTTCCTCTGACGCTAAAGCTACGGCAGCCCCGCTGCATGCGGCAAGAAGGGTCATGCGTCTGATCGATGCGTTTTCCTGTGTCGTGGATGTGGTGAGCTCCACGATCACGGCAAGTGTCAGATGGAAGAGTTTTACAACCTGATCCGCCAGTGGTTCGATCCCAGCAAGCAGCTGGGGCTTCTACCTGAAGCGGCGGAGAAGATGTTAAACTAGAACGCTCGCCGGGTTTGAATCCGGTACGAGACGAGCGTTCTACGTTCTGCATCTATGCATTTGTGGACAATCATTCACGACGTCCTGAGACGGTCGCAATACTGGGACTCTATGATAATACACGTGATCATGGAGGAAAACGAGTCAATGGTGTCACGATGGACGCTCGAAATCGAACGATGTGTCAAGGACGAGGACGAGATCCTAGGGGCGTTAGCCACCTGCATCACTCCCAGAGAGAAGCTCGACGAAGCGCTAGCTGCAATCCCCCCCCCCCCCGAAGGAGCCACGAAAATTGATATCCATGCCGGTACCGACGGTGGAACTGGAAGAAGAACTATGGGTAACGAGATTTAACGGGTCCTCCCGAGTGATGAGGGGCGGAGGAGCCTTCAGTGCAATCTTATGGGCTTTACCCGGGTGGACAGTAGTCGCTGCGACGTCGAGGTATGCCGCCGACCTGACTGTGAATGAGGCGGAGTACAACGGACTGTTGCTCTGTTTCGAACAGCTGCAGGGACTGGATCCACGACGCCTAGTGGTATGCGGTGACTCCAACCTAGTGATCCGTCAAATGCGTGGTGAGATCGACTGCAAGCACCGAGCCTGACACTCTTGAGGCAGCGGGCATTGGAACGGTTACGCAAGTGGCCGACTCACGATCTGCACGTGAAGAGGGGGACAACGCTGGAAGCGACGTTGCCCATGGGCAGTACCAAAGGACAAGACTCTAATCCCCGCCGTTGGCGATACAGGATCCAGAAGTTCTACCAACTAGCCAGGCGAGACGCGAACGAGAGGTTGAAGAGAAGAGGGCTGAGGCGCGAAACGATCAGACCACGCCCCACCAGATTGAGGCTGGATCATGCGTGTGGCTCTACCTGGATCGAGTGAAGGAAGACTATGCAAAGAAGCTTGCACACATGTGGCATGGGCCTTTTCGAGTGCTAGAAAGGATGTACGAATACACGGTGCGATTGGAAACGGCGGCAGCGGAATACCACCTTTTTCCGGTGGTACATATCTCTAAGCTGAAACCGGTGAAAGAGTTCCCAGAGCGCCAGCGGATCCAGTTAATGGTCGACTAAGCTTTACTGCCAGAGGATAGCTGGGATCGAGCGCTGGAAGAAGTTCGAAGTAGAACAGATCCTGGACGTGCGGACAGGAGAAAGACCCGCTACGACCGCACGCTACGAGTTCAAGATCCAATGAAAAGGATACGAAGAGCTCTGCTGGGTGGATGAGGCAAATCTAAACTGCGGCGGCTTGACTTTCCGACTACCCGCGCGAAGAAGAATCGGTTCCAAGCCATGCCGTCACACGAAGAAGAGTGACAGGGGCAACCACGTTGCTAGACTGGCTGCCGACGTGAAGATCACGGCGAAGGATCTGCAGGGTGGCTGCAGTATTAAGGAGGAAGGACAGAGCCAGACGGGCAGGCCGTTGTGGGGACAGAACTGATGGAAGAGATGGGCGGGGGAGGCCGCCTTTATGGGGAGGAACTGGGATGTATGTGTGTGACGAACAAGCGAACAGAACGACAAAGATGGTGAAACGGATCTGACGAACGAGAAGCGGTACGGTGGAGTTGGATTGACAATTCCGGTATGGCACGGACGACTAGCTACCGAATACTGCTACCGTCGAGAGCGCATGAATTTGCACATCACCCCTAAATAAATGTATCATGCGGCTGAAATGATACATTCCAACAGGGTCGTGAATATATGCATACTGGTACCACCCAGGTTGCATGTCGCACGAATTTTAGGCTTTGCCAGACTATGTCGGCTCGAAACCAGCAGCAATACCTCGCCTACACCGCAGTCATGCGGCTTGGCTGTTGACCCAAGCCCAGCCTAAATGGCCGGTCATTGTCCTCATGACATCCTCTTTATCCTATCAATTTAGGCCTCTCGTTGCTGTACGTCACTGGTACTTGTATGCAGCCTGGAATTCTAGAATCCCGCACCGTTTTTATAGTAGCGCCCTCAATAATACATCGGCACGGCAAGAATAAATGTATCATTTCGGCCGCATGATCATTTGTTTAGGGCGCGATATGCAAATTCATGCGCCCTCGACGGTACTACAAAAGCCTAGAGCTAGACGCGAGAGAAATGGAACCCGGGATCCGGACTTCAACACCTAGGAGATACAGGAAAACTTCAGCAAGAGGCGAGGAATGAGAAGAGAAGGGTGCGTGCCAGGCACCGTGTAGAAGTGGTTACGCTACGGATCCGCCCGATCACAGTCAATCAAGGCAGCCAACAAGCTCGTAGGCGCCGGGCGCCCAGAAGCGATAGCGTCACGGCTGGGAAACCACGTCGTGTCCTCGCTCTGCTGAGGGAACCGAGCAAATATGCGATCTAACTAGAAATCCAGGCCGCAGCATCCAGTCCGGGGCGCTTTCGCGAATCCCTGCTCCTGCCAGTTCCGGTACTTCTCCCGGGCGTGTGAGCTGCGGTTCTTGCGGCTGGTGTAGAAGGAGGAGAACCAATGATCGGATCTCTTTAACTCCTTGGTGATCGGGAACGGATGCGTCGACTCCCAGATCGCCTGCAGACAATCGTTCTCGAACTCCAGGTATCCATCCACTATACTCAACAACTGGGGCGAAATGTCCAAGTCGAAGGCGTGAGGCGCGGGACGCGTAGTCAGCGCGCGCCAAGGCTCCTCAGCATATAATTCCTCCACGTTAGCGCGAGCGATGAGCCCCTGTGCGTACTGATTACGATACAAACTACCACCGCGCCCGATGCGCGCCGGAAACATCCACCCGGCCGTCAACACCTGGTAATCGATGATCACGCGGGGCGTAACCGTATACATCGTCAACACGGAGACCTGTGAAGGCTCCCAAGGCGCAACGTCTGCCGTGGATACAACTCGCTGTCGCCGGATACCGGGGATGAACGCCTCGAGGGGGCCGAACGGAGCGAAGGTGTCATCATCTGTACCGACCGCAACAACTAGATTATCTTGACCAGGGGCGATGACCGAGCCACTCGGAGGACCCGACAGCTCCAGGGTATCCGCTTCACCCATCTCGATCGGTGCAGCTGCTGATCCGTCCTGAACAGACCTGGTGCGCGATCCTTGCTCGGAACCGTGAAGGCGCAAGTCGGATCGGGAGCGAGTCAGAAGACCCCAGATCCGACTCGCCGGCCTCCGTACCTGCATTGAAGCAGGCGTAGTCGTCGTCCAGCTCATCTTCTGTGGCGGCGACCGCGGCGTCGACGTTGAGTGGCGCTCCAGCAGCCGGAGACGTCGAAGCAGGGAGTCGTTGACAGGTGAATTGGGCGGTGCGGCTATGGACGACAATCCGCGACGGGGGCGTTTGGCTACGGAGACCTCTCCGAATTAGAGTATGCACACAGCGTCCGGGCACGTTTGGAAACAGGCGGGGAAACAGCAGGCAGAGAGCGGACCCATGAAGGCGAGATACCGGCGACGCGCGAAAGGACTGCCGCTGTCAAAGAGGCGATCACCTGAAAGCGCCCGAGGGCGAGCGAATGATCCTCCACCAGGGTGCTGTAGACGCATCGTGCTCGGCCTCCAGCGACTGGAGTTCAGCTCCCAAGTAGTCGAAGTCGCGACGCACATGACCATAGGCGTCCCGAATGTCGGCGATCTGCGCCAGGAACTTGCGGCAGCCTCCACTTGAAACCGGAGCGACACCGGCATGAGTGGCGTCCTGGGGTGGAAGGTCGGCAGAGGACACAATGGCAGCGGGTACCGGGCTGACCGGCGTCCTCTTGAGCAGCCATTAGCTCGATTTCGAGCGCCTTCTTGTCGGCCTGGAGTGCCTCTTTGTCCGATTAAACCGCGTTACGGGGCGATCGCAACGCGTAGCTCCTCACGAAGTGCGCTGTTCTCACTCTTCATCACCCTTCATCGACCTAAGCGCAGCCACCCGTGTACGTGCCTGTGTCAGCCGCTCTTGCGAACGGCGAAAATCAGATGAGAGGTCTTGATAGTCCCTCACGTGCTGAGCCCGAACCTGGCGAAGTTGACCCAGCTGATCCTCGAGATCTCGAACGCGGCGCTCCGCGTCGCGAGCAACAGCATGCTCCCTGCCTAGGGTCTCATTAGCTCGTTCCACGGCTGCGGTGGCGAGCTCGGCACGACGAGCGGCCGCTTGGAAGTCTTCCTGGAGCCGATCCCGATGCGCAGTGATACGACCCAGCAGCCCATTCAACTCATGATCCGCTCTCCCCGCACGTGAAGCTCCAGCCGGAGCGAATGAAGATCGTCGTAAGCTTCGGTTGACGTCTCCTGTAGCAAATCATGCTCGATCTTGAGCGTCTCAAGTTGGCGAAGTTGATCCTTCATGCGGTCCATGGAAGCTTGAGCGTCGCTAGCTCGGAAGTTTGCATCCTCGAGTTTAGCCTGTCTGGCATCGTACTTGCGCTGGACGAAAGCTACATAGCGGTCTGCGATCTCTCGCATGGCGGCGGGCGCAGCGTGAAGCCGCTTGTTGTGCAGTCGGACAAGGGCGTATGTCTGATGCAACTCGTCGAAGGCCTCCAACACTGCGTAGAAGTAGTTGATCACGGCCAACAGCGCAGCCGGCGTAACCTCGGCGGATCCAGCGACAACGCGAGAGGCATGACGGATAGCGTGGGGTCGGACGGCGCGGAGTCGCATACTGCGCATGGAGATGGGGGGTCCGAGGGTAGCCGTAGCCCACAGCAGCGGTCTCGAGTGTCCGATGCATGGCAGGGTCTGCCTCGAGTGGAGCTTCCTGCCCGGGCGCAGACTGTCGACAACGAGTTCGAGCCATGACGCGTACGGAGATAGGTGACGTCGGCTCGACTGGAAATCTTCGAATGATGCGGATCAAAAGTGGCACGAGGTGATGCCCTTGTGCAGCAGCGACCTCGTCCCAGGGGCGAATGTGGTCAGAAGATCCGCTCAAGAACAGTCTTGATGGAATCGGATCCGCCGGTTGGCTTGGTAATGGGACCCGCAGTTGCCAGGTCCCTTGAATGACGCCATGGTTGCTGACAGGGGGTATGGTTGCCGGATCAAGTTCGTTGAAGATGGATCAGGTGCAGGTGGTGTGGTGCAGACGGATCTGGTCGCCCACATTAGGATCCCCTAGATAAGGTATGGACTGTACCTGTTTATTGGTACAATGAGTATGGTACAGTAATTAGGCAGGAAGGAGAGCCAGTTTCCCGAGTACATGGTATCTGGTACCAGTAGCTCCGCAAGCCAACCATTTGAGTTGTGTGGGCTTTTGTATCGTTAACTTGTAGTTTGTATTACGGCCAAGTTCACCTACTAAAATACAGTCAGTCGTATAACCTACTCCTTTGTAGCAAACCGTTCCCTTTGAGGCCGGGAACCGGCGAACTGGGGTTCGCCTGCATAGAAATATCCACATACACTTCCTCTGTGCATTGTGCTATGTGACTCCGTCACAGTGTCCGTCGAACTTTCCCACGCCGAGCGGGCGGGTCGAGGTTTAAATGCCCCAGCAGTGGTTGCGACCGCTGTTGACGTTTTCCGCTTTAGTCCCGGGTGGTGTGGACAGTTTGGGAGGATCGCTGCCGGTGTACTCAACACTCGCCAATTACGGGCTGGTTGCTTCTGTAGCCATTTAAAACATGTGGGTATAGATTTGCTTAATCTTTGGATTTGGAGCCAGTCAATTCTTATCGGTTGTAAATATAGTCGAGAACCCTGGATCGAAGCCTATTAAAACGGCTTTGTCACAGAGACCGTGCCAATTATTTGAGTGCACAAATGACGATGAGTACGCACATACGTTTACATATTAGTCATACTTAATAATCGATGAATTACGGAGGAGAATTTGATCACCGCTGGCACAGGGAGGCAGCTAGTCTCATTGTATCTCCATCAACATTAGTGCTGTCGATCTGGAAAAAAAAGAGGACGCAGCAATCGTTGCGAGCTATACAATGCTCTTTTCAGGTATCTCATGTATAGTACCTATTAGAACACGGCGTTATTGGGCGAAGCCCCAACACTGTGAGTTCGCATGCAGAGTTTTCGGCGTCCCTCTCTTTACTTTCTTCGCGTCCACCAACCAGAAGATTTTTTTTCTTTTGCTTCTGATTACTGGCTTGAGATTAGGTAAGGCCGCTAACGAGAGGGGGCTGGCACAGGTGTCGGCCGTAGTGTCCCTCATGGGGGTGACTTTAGGAACATTCGCAAGTAAGGTGTTGGCTTGGCAAAACGGTATTTAATACGTGTCCTTACTTCGCGTTGCTCTTAAATACCCCCCCCCCCAATCTGGGATGGGAATTATATTTAGGGCTAGCTTGGATAGAAGCTACAGGATACGCTGGTAATGGCGGCAGCGGGGTTTCTCGAATACCAGCGACTTATAACTCACTGCACTATACATTTATCGAAAAATTCTCGAGAATATTCCCCGCACTGTCTACGAGCGCACTATCGGCACTAAGTCTCTACGTGTTGGAGGTCTTTTCAACTCGCCGACGCACCATGCTTTCACATCTACTGTTTTTTTATTAGCAAGTTTCACCTCGGGCAGACTGTCCTGCGAGCGTGGTGGGTTAGTAGGTGCAAGTATGAGGGAACAGTAGGAGCTCAACGATACCACGGCGACTTTATGTTTCTGGCTACTGCTTTTGCTGGTGCCGCTGCCGTAGGTGGAGGCGTTCGTGGTGAACCTGGCCACGCGAGCTCGGGCACGTAGGAGCGGGTATTGTGCCCGGTACGGAGACGAAGTTTGCCGATCGCTCACGACTAACGTGTTACTGATGCTAGAATTCGATGCGCTGATGTGGCTCTTTGCGCTGCACCAGATTAGCCTGGGCCACACCAACGAAGAGCTCTCGATGCTAAAGTTGACGTACTACTGCAGACAACGACGGATTGATACGGCAACGCAAAACCCGGTACACAGATGTTGTACTTTTTACAGTAAGTTATTCAGAGAGCCAACCAAATTCGATAATCACACTTGACATTTGTATTCCATATGATTTGAGGTACTTTCTCTAAGTTACTGTGTATACTATGAACCGTTACGTGTACTTTATGTCATTGCCTTGTACAATCTCTATTGTCCCCGACAGAGAATTCTGGTACTTTTACTATGGAGGATGCCATTCAGTGGTGCCGTGTAAACCCGTCGTTGTCTGTACATATTCAACAAGGACCTGACCTAGATCCTGCACTTTCAACTGAGTGGCAACTATCGCGAGGTTATCCTCTTGGCGCTCTAGGTGTGATGGTTGTTGCGCTTGATGAATTACGGCGAGCCGCGTGGTGACAGAACACAGCGGCTGCAAGTCATGTATAGACCCGAAACCTTCACGTACGCGGAGGTGAAGGAGGGACGCCGTTAAGCTCTACGGCGCCGGTGAGGGTTGCTAGGATATAGTTTTAGCTGGGGTACCGAATTTGTTTTGTAGTGGAATACACCCTACCGGAGCTGAAATTCAGGGCGCCCAATTTTGTACGGGTAATGGATCGGCACATGACGCCCAGATGTATTTACTAAAAATTACTAAACTGAGCACTCTAGCAATCCCTCGTCTGAGCCACCTTCCTCAATCTCAGCTACATCAAAGTCCCTATCAGGGCGAATCTCACCAACACGACTGTCGACACACCCTAGACTAATGAGCTCGCTCACTACCTCCGCCGCTTCTTCAAGGGGTTCCACTTCCAGATGGCACCCCCGGAAATGATGGAAGCAGGCATGCCCTTCCAGGCCGAGCTCACCCAGTTACATATCTCGGCTCTGGTGGGGTCTTCAGCTTGAACGCAATGGCCGGGTCTCGGTCGAGAAGCTGGGCCTTCAAGTGCTCGATCCAGAGCAGTCATAGACGGGCTTTGAGAGGCCCGTTCCACGTAGCATCCGCGGGCTGGCAGACAGACGTCGCCCCCGGTGGAACCTTGAGCAACTCCACCTTCAGCTCCTTTGCGCACTCGATGACTTCCTTGGACCAGTGTCCAGAGAAGTCATCCTAGAGGAGGAGTACAGGCTTCTCGGGCTGGGGTCTCGCACCGAAGTGATAGCGGAGACCATGAACTTGAACTCCTTCTTTTGCTTGCGCAGGTCCGACTTCTTTCCACACGGTTACTCCAAATCCATGGCGAAGGCGTGTGTTGGCTTCACGTCGCTGTAATACCGTCGATGGCTTGACTTGAAAACGAGAAACGGTGGGTATTTGTTACCGTTCGAGTCTCCTAGCAACATGACGGTAGCTCTTTCCTTGCTCTTGCCACCACAGCGCACCCACACCGTCTTCTCACCGGTGCCATGCAGTGTTTTAGCGGGTAAGTACTCGAAAAACGCAGCTGAAAGGTAGCACAAGAGCAAAAACATATCCTATTAGTACAGTCGGTTAAGACATATCATAAATACAGTGAAACTCACTGGTTTGATCTGCATTATATATAACAGACACACCCAGTTCCGCCGCTTTAGACTTCACAGTTTGAGAGAAGGTCCGCAGCGATCTTGTCCAGCTCTGCTGGGCTGACTTGGCCTTGGCGTGTGCGCGATCGCATTGACAGACGGTGACGCCTCTTGAACAGACACTGCCATCCCGAGGACGCCCGGAATCGCTGCACTCCCGCCGCCTTTAGCCGCGCTAAACGCCTTCAGTCGCAGCATTAGAGACGTGACTGGAACGCCCTCGGCGCGCAAGTCGTTAACCCAGCTCACGATCTCTAGCTCAACATCTAGAGGTAAGATCGTAGCTGATCCGGTAGAGCAAGCCTTTCGCTTGCCCCCACCACCGACAGAAGCGCACGTAGCAGCGATAGAATCATACTGGCGAGCCCACCTTAGCACCAATTCTCGTCTCCCTTGATACTTCTCTGTTGGTAGATCAGGAAGAACGTGTCTGAAACGAACATTGCAGTGCATTCTCAGATGCTCAACAACAGCTTTCTTCGTTGCTGCTGTATACGAAGTTAGGACCCGCTTTGTCTTCCACCTTCCTTGGCCTCCAGGCAGGTGTGGACGCCCTGGTGGTGGCGCCCGCGCCATTCCAGAAATGAACGAGCGATGAGCGGCCGAGATTGCAAATATTACTGGCTTGAAACTGTTGTATCCCTCAACAAGTCAAGCAATGTAAATTTTAAATTGGCAATTGTGATTGGCTAATAATATCCTGTATCCCATATGCGAGTGTATCCCTCTACAAAACAAATTCGGTAATCTACAGACGAGTTGCGAATCATACATAATAGAACTTTTTCACTCTTATCAAGATGACCTTGATAAGTTGTCGCGCTAAATCGTTTTTTTTTTTAAATTGAGGGCGTTATAGGCCTTTACGCATTGCATTTAACGAAGTTCACGAAGCTCAGATCATCTTATTCGAGGCAAGGGGCGAGGCCTAAGCTTTGCGAAGCAAAGTGAGGACAGCCCCTCTCCAGCAAACATTTGATGGACTCTAGTATTATTATACAACGCTCTATTTTCAAAGTAGGGCGTTGTTTTCAAGTTTTCAAATTCAGACATTGCAGTAATATTAGTAATATATTGTACCGTTGACTCCCAAAATAATTTGCAAATATCAGGAAAATCCTACAAATCATATTAATAAATAAGTTTTTCAGAACCAAATTCATGGACCTTGGTGTATTTGATTCGATTTTTTTCGATTCTGGAGAACACACACATATGGTTCCGAGGTGTCAGATGAGGACTAAAGCGTAAATCCACATTATGGTGCGAAATTTTTTCACACTCGCATAGTTAATCAGTACTAGTTCTAATATTTGAATTAATATTATATTAAAGTAAAATATATTGCCTCTTGTGTATGTAGAAAAAACGCTGAATATTTTTATTATTTTTATACAAAAATTAGGGAGAGCGTTCTATTTTTATACAACGCTTTGAGCAAGGAATTATATTCGAAGGGCGTTCTATTCGATGAGGGTGTATTGTGGGTTCTACTCAAAATTGGAGTTGTCGATTAACCGCCCCCGAATCGCCCTGGTACTATCCTAGGCTATTTTAGGCGCTGGATCCGTACTTATACGAAATGATAAGGTACATCACGGTTTCATAGGCATTTTGTATGGGAGGCGATTGCAAGAACCGCCCCAGAAGTCCCAATTTGGCCGAAATTCACAATACTGATCGGGATTATACGTTAATATGACCACTACTTATTGTGAAAACCGATTAGAATGTCTTATTGGATTGTTAATTCGCCGATTTAGTGGATTAATAAGACCGGCGGCCCCCGATTTGATAAATCCGACCTCCTAATTAGACTGGGGTACCTCGATTTATACTCAAGATTACTACGTAGGCTGACTTACAGAGTCAGAGCATATGAGTCGGATTTACATTTGCTAATTGGCTGATTAAGCCAGGGCCGGCTGATTTGCTTGCTATTCAGATAGAATGTCCGATGTGCAACCGGCATTCGCTTCTTGTAGGCTAAATCAGCCGCCAGACAACAATCGTTGCAGTCGCTCTTGGCTATGTAGTTAAGGCTACAACACTAACATCATAACTATTAATAAGAAGGAAAAGTTGCACGCTATAATTCGTGTAACTGAGATATGCAGGCGACGCGTTTAAGCGCGGTGTTGTCGCTGCATTTGGCGAGTCTCGGGCCGAGGGTACATGAATGTTGATCGAATTTGCTAGGCTGCACATAATTACGAGACCGATGAGCGATTTATACCCCGATTATAATTAAGACATCCCCAATTTATTAGTCTTCAAATCCGCTATGAGCGATGTTTAACCGGCTAATTCAGCAAGACAAACTAATCGGTTTTCACAATAAGATACTTCTCCGGTCCGGAAAAGAATTAACAGTTAGGTTTTTCATGAAAAACCTCGACGTTTGATTGGTCGAAGTACCCTGCTATGCCACATTTCATTGGACAAAACTCCAACATCAGTGATTTGTATGAAACACGATTGGCTATTTTTCTGGCGTTGGAATACTCGTTGGTTCACAGCATTATATCACAGAGATAAGCTCTCTTTCCGCTTTCTGGAGTGTATCTCCAAATTTTTATCTGATCAATTTTGATGGTGCAGCGAATTTAAACCGCACACCTGTAAAAACCGATTGTTTAAACCGATTGATATCAACGTTAAATGGCGGGAAAATGCATTCATGAGAGATACTGCGTGATACCGCGGATCTAGCGCTTTAATTTAAGGGCATCCACAGCTCTGTTGGAGCAGTAGAACGCAAGCTACAGTCTGATTAGAGAACTGTTAATTCTTTACCGGACCGGAGAAGTATCGATGATAAAAAATTAACTGAATTTTCATGTGGGAGAAGTACGTGCAATATTGAAGTACAATACATTGCTCTTCTGTATGATCCAGATGACGCAGCAAACCTCGCTCTTGAGTTCATGCCGAATAGTCGCTGTCGATCTTGTTTTAAATCGATGAACGTGCGTTGTATCGGTTCTGCGTCCTTGAGGCGACTAAAGTGGTCCGGTTTGGCTTGTTCTCGAATTTTCCGGCCTTCACCGATAAGCCAGGAAAACGATGTATTCGCTGTCAGCGGACCAACCATGCCAAACAGAGGAGGGAACACGACACAGCAGCAGATCAAAAACGCCGACTATTGTGTATAAACAAACCTACACTTAGACTACGCTCGCCTTGATAAGTGACGGATTACACTGTCCCGTACTCGGCCGTTGTCTCAAATGCGAACGGTTTGTAGTACTCGTCACTGCCACTTGGAACTCTTGCACTGCTGCAGGAAGCACAAACATCACCGACGTGAGCAGCGCACAATATCAATCATCATTATCTCAGTGACCCGCACAAAACTTACCTTTTCCAATGGACGACGTAAACGTATCGGACGCTGTCGGTGAACACTAGAATCGGGAATACAGGCGCGACGACGATGGCGACAGCCTGCAGTTTCTCGAACACGTCCTGCGTCTCCCCTGGGAACGTCGTGTGTTTAAAAAGTAGACCAACCAACGCCCACGTCACAACCAGCCCTACAACGGGGTCCCGGCCGTGGACATAGGTGCCGAACGCCAGCACCAGTAGTGACCCTAGCAGCATTGCGTACACGGTGAACCCGAAGTAGGCTCCGTGCAGATACTGCATCACATCGGCAATTCCGAAGATCACGTCGGCACTGAGCCACCCGAAGTAGAGTCGGACCGAGAACTCGCTGCAGAAGTAGTAGATCCAGGCCTGCGAGTACCTAGGCGTAGGGTGCCGCACCACGAAGAGGTAGAGCGGCAACACGGTACACCAGAGCACTCCGAGCGCAAACGTGGCCATGTGCACCCAGCTGAACCACATGTCCAGTGCAACCCACGCCATGTTGGCGAGGCATGCGAGCTGGAACCATTGGCGGAGGAAGCTGGGGTCGTCCGACGTCAGATAGAAGCTGTAGGTCGGGTAGAAGCGGTCGGTGGCCACGGTGATGCCCGTGAAGACGTAGATGGGCACCCAGATGTAGAACACGTAGGCCGGAGGGGCCAGCGGGTTGTTGGGCGTCAGTGTGGAGGCTGTGGGCGAGGCGGCGGGCACGAGAGCGAGCGAGCCGCTGCTATCGGAGGCCCCGGAGGCCGCGACGTGCGACTCTGGCGCCTTGGAGGGCGCCCAGGAGCCGGCGGGCGCGAAGAGGTAGACGCCAATGAGGACGGCGATTTGCATGACGAAGAGCACGACGTTGGCGCAGGGCAGATGCCGCCCCGGGCTCGGCGGATCCATCATGGAGACCTGCGGGGCGGAAGAGGGCTCGGACTATGAGTTGGTCAGCGATTAACGGTGCTGATTGGCGAGGAAACCCAAAACGACACACTCTAATTGGATGAAAATGATTTCTGAGTCAAGGCAAGATGGATACATTAGAGTGCCATGGTGGTGGCGACGCAGGCTGGCTTAGGCGGCGGCTACGAGTGAGATGGACCCGTACTCGTTGTTCTTGGTGGAGACTTGAGAGAGTCTCGACAGTCGGCGAGGGCGGGGAGACAGCGGCTTGGACGCGCTGGAAGTGTGTGTCACATGAGAACAAGTTGTTACCACAGTAGCGATCGGTTAATTTGCTTGCTGGACGGATGAGAGCAGAGCAGCAAACGTACCAGTTGAGTTGCAAGGCCCTGTAGCTGCACGACACGAGCGCCATGGCCACCAACACGCCAGCGCCGAGTGTGCTTGCGGCCTGCACTTTCTCGAACTCGGCAAACGCGGTTGCGTCGAAGCTTGAGACGTCCTTGGAGGTGACGCCCACGAGCGCCCACGCCACCACGAGAGCCATGACCGGGTCGCGGCCATGCGAGAGCCCCGAAAGCGCCACGACTAGCATCGCAGCCAGCAATATCAGGTACGTCGACAGCGGTAGGAACCCGCCGGCGTCGATCTGCAGCGTCATAGTCCAGCTCAGCACCGCCTCCACCGTGATCCACCCGAAGTACAGCCGCACGCAGAGCTCACTGCAAAGATACTCGTGCCACAGCACCGTCTGGACGTTGCGCTCGTAGCTGGCGAAAACGTAGAGCGGCAGCAGCGTGAGCCACAGCAGCGACACGAGCACACTGGCGCCAAGCACGTCTCCGCTGGCCAGCACGATGCACCACGTGCCGTTGGCCACGCAGGAGGCGGCGAAGCACAGCCGCAGCGCGTTGGGCTTGGCGGCCGAGTCGTAGAGCGACAGGCCGGCGTACGAGACGTCGGTGATCAGCAGGATCATGCAGAGTAAGTAGATGGCGTTCCAGATGGAGAAGGCGTAGGCCGCGGGGGTCAGCAGCGTGTCGTGCTGCCCGCGCACGTCGGCGGCGTCGCCCACCGCCAGGGCGATGCACGTCAGCAGCATCTGCAGGCCGAAGAAGGCGGCGTTCACCCACGGCAGCCTCGCCGTCTCCTGCAGAACCGCGCGCAGTGTCGCCATCTCTTCCGAGTCGCGCTTGGCTTTTTCGATACTGAAAGAAGCCTCTGGCTGCGGCTTGGCTGCTTGAAGTTTTGGGGTGAAACGCTACAGTGATGGATAGACCTCGCCGAGAACATCATTGAAGAATTCATATTCATGCTCTAGCCTTATTTCAACAGGTGTCGCCGCGGGCTTGACATGGAGAGGGGGAGTTCTTAGGCGTGGGTGGTCCCGTAGTCGACGTGCTGCGCCGTCTTGTCAGTGAACAGCGGCGCGCCCGACTGCAGCAGTTGGAATTGCCTGGAGCACAGCACATAAACGGATCTCGAGTTAGTCGGAGCCCCTTTCACGTCTCCCCTTAGCACCAAAGGCACGTACGTCTTGGGCGCCAGCAGCTTGTGCGCGACGGCAATGACGATGAAGGCAGCGACGATGGCGGCGCTCTGCATGGCGCAGGCGCGGATGTTGACGGCAATGAGCTCGACGCGCGGCTCCAGCGTCGTGGTCTTGGCCGCGAGCCCCACGAGCGCCCAGATGGCCACGAGTCCGAACGCGACGTCGCCCTCGTAGATGACGGCGGACAGCGTCGCCACCGCCAGCAGCGACAGCAGCGCCACGTAAGACGTGAGCGACAAGTAGTCGTTTTGCACGTACTGCGCCGTGACGGCGAAGCTGATGAGCGTGGCGGCGCAGGTCCACGCGAAGTAGAGGGTCAAGCCCAGCTCGCTCAGCACGTAGCGCTTGAGCTCGAAGCTGGCGTCGCGGCGCTCCTGCACGATGTGCGCGTAGAGCGCGAAGAGCGCGAGCCACAGGATCACGAGCGTGACGGTGGCCACGTTGACGTACTCGTTGGTGAAGAAGACGATCCAGGCCATGTTCATGAGGCAGGAGACAGCAAAGAGCGCGCGGAGCACGTTGGCGTTCGGGGCGCTCGAATAGAAGGAGGCCGCGGGCCAGAAGCAGTCGACGACGACCGTCGCCGCCAGGAACGTGTAGATGAGGCCCCAGATGCTGAAGGCGTAGGGCGCCGGCGTGATGAGCGTCTCGTAGCGGCGCGACATGGGCCCGATGCTGCGCGACGAGTGCCCGTTGACGAAGAGCTGCAGCACATACAGCGCCAGGTTCATCCACGAGAGCAGTGCCGCCATGGTTGCAACTTGATCGGCAGATTCCAGAATGGAGGAAAGGGGCTAGGATTAGCTAATCCGTATCAAGAATTAGCCGTAAAACCTACTCGTAGTAGGAATTATTAATTGGGGGCGTAAGCCCCCCCTTATAATGAAATGTGCATACAGACTTATTACCCTTTTTACAAGTACTTTTTACTCCTATTTATAAATCCCTGTATTACAATTAAGAATGGGGTAGGGCAAATGTACTATCATAGCCTACCCGGGGGCGATTTCGATCGAATTTTACCTCTATTTAAGAACAGAAGATGTCGCGTAGCACTGCGTCTAAACGCGACCTTTCAAATGCTACCTTGTTCGAAGGTATAACAAGTTCTTAAACTAAGGTCAACTTTTTATAGAACAGGAGGTCGCCCCGTTTGTATCAGCAAACAAACGATTGCGTTAATCGTTGAAGTTTAAGGTAAGAGTTGACGACCGAGGATTTATGTACATGAACCGTGGAACCCTTTTCAAGGGGTGGCTGAACTCCGGTTTAATGAGGTAATTGAGGCAAATGACAGTGAGGCGCGCCGTAAAAAACATATGAGAGGTCAGGCAGCGCCGTAAGAAGTCTCTGCTAACGTACGAACCAATGTACTGAGGCGTTGTTTGAATTAGGTTATTCATGGATAACTTAACTCAAGGTGTCGGTCAGTACACTCATAGCGTGGAGGGGCAGGTCGCGCAGCAGCCAAGCTAAGGCCGCACGCAAAAACCAACGAGCCAGTATCCTACCTAAAAAAACTACGAGTATCCTATCTAAAGCAGCTAGTGCTTTTGAGGTGGGCCATAGTAAGTGATTAGCCGGTAATTTAGGTGCGAAGATGGTCATCGTTTGACAACGATGGGAGATGTGCCACCATTTGGATAACGACCTATCACTGCCGATATTTACTTCATGTTAACGTGTGAGCCGCAATTACTAGTGACCCCAACATAGAATCTAATTCATGTATTGGTAGTCGTGGAAAGCTGTTATATATGGGTAACCGATGTAAATCGCCCACCAACTCGGCGGCTTGAGTTGTCGTTGCATTAGTGGGGTAAAATAAGACAGTAACATCATTATGGAGGGTTTTTAAATGTATTTCATCTTGCTTAGCCCTGGTCTCCATACTGCATGATAGGAAGCAGTAAATAAGCAATCGGATCCAAATCATTATAAGTACTTTGCCATTGGCACCGTTGACTGAAGGTGGCACTTCATGCATGATCGTGGCTGCAGTGATATAGTTTGAAATGACTTTGGTAAAATATGTGCATGTGTAGGGCACAGGGGGGCGGTGCTAGGTAGCTATGTTACTACATTTGCCGAAGCAACGCCCCCTCTAGCAACCGGGGCGAATATTCGCCATGAGGATGCTGCTATACTAGTAACAGGAATCATCAATTCAACCTACACAAGATACACCCGCCTCCTTCCTCGCCGATCGAAATGACATGCTCGCTCTCGTGTAGTACAACGTGTATTAGCAGCTCGACCTTCGACTGGCTTACGATTCAATAACTTAAAACCGGGGCCGCCTCACGCGGCGCTCGTGTAATAATGACCCGTGCTCAATGTTGAGGCAGCGGGAGATCGATGGTTAAGGTCGAAGCTCATGAGGCTGCAGAAGATGGCGATCTCCTCGCAGCCGAGCGTTAGTGGGGCCTCGTGGAGACTGGTAGGCAGCACGAGGTCCAGGTCGAGCTGCAGCTCCGTGTCGGCCTCCGTCTTGATCTCTGTGGTGATGATGGGCTCGCGCTTGACGAACACGCTGCTGGTCACCGACGCCTCGACGGCGCGCGGCGAGCTGTTGTCCATGTCGACGCTGCGCGTGTCGTCCTCGGATGTGACGGACTCGCAGGACGACGCCGCGGCCGTGAGCTTGGAGCGCTGCATTCGCTTCTTGCGGTCCAGCTTCTTCTGGTTGAGGTTGGCTCGCTCGCGGTGGAACTCGCAGAGCTTGTGCAGCTTCCCGTTGCGCTTGATGGCCTGCAGGTTCTGGCACTTGCCCGTCCGGTAGCCGCAGCGAGCGGGCACGACGGCGGCGCCGGTGGAGGAGAAGAAGGCGCTGGAGCCGGTCATCGCGCTTGACGCCTTCTTCGATTTCCGCTGCTTGCTGGTCGCGTGTTTAATTGAGGAGGCGCCGCGCGCTTGGCTCGCGGTCTTTCTGCCGCCTGCAGCACGGCGAGTGCGGTGGAGCTGCGGAGTCTCGAGCGTGGGGTCGCTGGGCCCGTGCGAGGCGGGCGCGAACAGCAGCCCCAGCTCCTCCTCCGACAGCGAGATGGCGTCCAGCATCGCGACTGACCACAACGACCGCAGTGACGACACACGCGCGCGCACACTCTCTCGGGCGGGATCTGCTGCGCCGAACGCCGCAAAATCCTAAATGGGCCGATTGAAGCGCGGCAGCTGGCTGCACGTGGGTTGGGTGGGCTCTTGACAGCGGGTGGCAACAGACAGGGCCCCTGGTCGGTCAATTGATCATAGATTGGCGGGAAGCTCCCGCGCAATTCAGGGCTCGCTCGACTCACTGTGGGACTATGAGTCGCGCGGGAATCAAGGTTGCTTGCTCGAGGCGAGTGACAACCGAGGGCCTCGCAGCGCCAGCGCTCGACCCGCATCCCGCGGGCGACCATGCCGATGGCGTGCTGGGACGTTAGACGATGGCGGACTCCCTTCGCAGAGCCCGGTCTCGGCTCTTTCGTCACGGGAGGAGTGCCGAACAATTGACATGTCCAAGCCCGGCGCAGGTGGCGTTGCTGCTTGCTGTTGACGTAGCGGTACTGCTTCAACTTAATCATTGTCTGGGGGTGCAAGTGGCGAAGCTACAGTGTCGACACTCCAGTCGCTCATGCTTACAAGGCTGAGCTTCAGTTGTTAGAGTCGCCATCTTGGCACGCCGCGCCGCCATTCAGCCATCGGGCGTTCAGTCGTGTTGAGTTCTTCACGCGGTGCAAGTCCTGATGTGCACTGCCATCGGATGGACACACGCGGAGCGACAGAGCAATGGCCATTTCGACCAACGATGCCCGCGTCGCAGCGCTGGCGAACGCGTTTCGTACGGAGACCAAGCTGCTGCCGGCCTGGATTTATCGCCGGCAAGCGCAATGGCGGCGGGGGGGGGATTGGTGATGGTCGATGCTCAGTGGAGATAGCTCCATGCCTGCAAGTTCCTGCGCGGGTCTCTAGATGATGGATCACTTTTCTACTGTATCACCGAGATACATATTCTGTCACAGTCTACTGGAGACACCGTGACAAACTTTTTTTCAGTCAGCGCTAAGCAGCGGGATTTCGCTAGCAAGCGGTGGGCTTCACGGTTGGTTGGTCAGCTCAGCTGAACAAGGCGGAGGCTCACGGACAGCGCTGCTCGACAAAAAATAATCAGAGGCGGCGGTCTAGCACTGCCAGACTGGCAGTCGTCAGCGGTGTACATGACTCATGACTGGATTGCAGCGCGCAATGCACTCGCGTCGACACGTACGCCAGCCTCCCGTCGTCCTTGTCATTCACTCAGACTGCGACAGATATCTTGGTCTGTGAAATTCCCAGGTTCCAAGGCAAAGCACGCTACCGCTATTTGCGGTCGCTGGAAGACGAGAACATTCACGACAGCGGAAGATCGTATTATGTATGCAGTGCGTCATGCATTGCTCGCCGTTACGACGTACTCGATGTCGCGGGTGTCGCTGCTCTCGGATCGGTGAAGTCACCAAGGGGTTGCACTAGCATGTTCCCACAGTGTGGGCAACCTTCGTCTTCCTCGTCGAAAGCGGTCAAGTCTTTTCGGAAGGGTTTCCGGCATTGCTTGCACACGAAGGCCATTTCAGCTGCTGCTTGTTGCCGATGGTCGCTTAGCTCGAAGTGGCACTCACTGCAATCGAACCATCGGTTGCAGCATGGTGCTCGAAAGGATACCTGCATTTCAACTGGCGAGGTTGGTGGGCTATGAAGTGCCAACACGTGGATAGAAAGACATACCTGGGCATTGGGAATATGCTTGCACATGATGTCGCTTGACGGAAGTCGTGATGAAAATACGCGAGACAGACCTGCGTTCTAGAACGCTCAGCCAAACCGTGCTATTCCGAGTGAATGGGATTGTGAGGTTGCCATTCTCGAATAGGACCATGCACCATTTTCCCCGTGAGCTCGCTGTATCGAGATTAACTACGACTGTAGTTTCCGGTTTGCAGCAAGAAACAAGTCACCATGGCGTCCGCGTTGATGGCATTTGTGCAGGGCCTTGGGGCGGAAAAGCAGGATACTGGTACAGTCATTGTCCAGGACGAGAAGAAACCAACCCCGACTCAGGATGCGGCTGAAGTCGATGACGCAGATGATGAAGACATGTTTGGTGACAGTGGCGACGAGCAGATGCCACCACAGAAAACCCCGACGCTGCTCGAAGTTGCCAAGCAAGAAGTTGCGTCTGCCTTGCCGTCGCTAATGGAGGTTGCCCAAAGTCTCAAGGTCGAAGTGCCACAGCAGCAGAGCGGCCGACCCAAGCCGACGCTTGCCGCGATAGCTGCAGAAATGAACCAAGAGGAGGTCGACCGCGAAACCAGTAAGGCTCAATCTAATAAGGTGCAACGCGCTCTGGATACCGTGAGCTCGGAAGTCAGAGCTGAACGGGTCGCACAGCGCAATGAAGAGGTCGTGTCCGGATTGAAGTCTGCCGTCGCGGAGCAGCAGCAACAGTATGAAGATGATGACTTTGAAGACGATGCTGCAAGTGTTCGTGCGGCAGCGGAAGCGCTGGCTGCTACTGTTGCTAAGGCGAAATTGGTGGGTCACCGTTCACCCAGTCGAGTTCGTTCGAAGCCCTTGAAGAAGGGGCCATCATCGAGCGAATCAATGAGCAAGCTTGAGTTGCAGCGCGCAATGCAGGACAAGCTGAGCGCGTTCCAGTTCAAGCAGCTATCGATCACTCAGCGACGTCTCTTTCTCGCTTCCCTTGCTCAAGCAGACAGCGTGAGCAACTCAAAACCCAAAAAGCGCGTAGCAAACAGAGAGGCTCTGAACGAACTTGCCAAGGACAAGTTTACTCAAGCTCGCCAGAAGCAGAAGCCGCGGCACGAGTTCGCGCGCTTGGATGACAACCGCCATTGCCGGTTCACACCCAGACTCCACAATAGCTCGAGCAAGAAGAAGCTGTCGAACAACGATTCGGACGGCGATGAAGGTCCGGGAGGCAGTAGAGGTGCAGCCCTCCGCCGGAACGAAGATTTTGTGCGGCGCATGGAGGCAGCAGAACGAGCTCGTCGCGAGCAGCTCCGGCGGACACGCGAGGAAGCGGCGTATATGACGCGTGTGGACAAGAAAGAGTGTCCGAGCTGCGGTAACCCGCAGTCTTACTCGGAGCTCACTCAAAAGCGCAAGAAGTGTCCGAACTGCGGTGTCACGTACAAGAGTCGTATCGCTTGGGTGAGTTGGCATTCGTCGGTATTGATCACCTCGCTGGTTCTAAAAGTCTGATGTGTTGTCAGAGCGATGTCGCGAAAGAGTTCCTCACGCGCATGGAGGAATTCCAGCAGAGCTGCAAGGAGAGGCAGCGAGAAAGGCAGGAAGAAAGCGAACGCCAAGAAGCTTTATCGTGCAGACCCGAGTACGATGAGGAAGACGCGAAGAAGACGTGGGAGGACGTGCGTGACGAGTTCCTCGGGCGCCTGCAGTTGGACTTGGAGTACCGCGAGATGTCTCGGGCGGTCATTTGGGAGGAGATCCAGCGTGAATGCTCCTTCTCGCCGTCCATTACACGTCGCGCCCAACAGGTACAACGACATCCGTGCTGTTGGAAAACTTCAAAACTCCACACTGATAGACAAGTATTTGACTTCGTAATTGTAGCTGGAGATTGGCGACTTCGATGAACGACTGCGGCGAGACCTGGACGAGCGTCGACTTCGTCGTGAGCAACTCGCAGCGAGAGCAGAGGCCGCAGCTGCCAGAGAGCGGGAATTCGAGCGACGAAATGCATCCACCAAGTCCAAGAAGCATTTTACTCCATCAGCTCCGTTCCAGGAGCGACTGCGCCAGGACTTGGCAAAGCGTCGTGCTCGTGAAAAGCAACAGCGTTGGTGAACAAGTTGAAGGGAACGACCAGCCGGATTTCCACCTCGTATTTAGCCTTGAACAGCCTGCGGGACTTGGTTCAATGGTTACCTCCGGATTGGATCGTATCCGGAACTGATCTGAGATTTGAACAGATCTCCCAAAAGGTGTGCTGGGGGTTGCACCCCCAGACCCCCGCATAAAGAAAACTAACTCCGAGTGTGCGGCAACGGGTCCGTTCGCTGGAATGCTCGTCGCTGGGCCCGCCTCCGCAAATACCGCGCGGCCCTGCTTCGCGGGCACCCCGCGCGGGTTTGCTATGGCTACGCTCCTCACAACCGCTCACTACCGTAACATATGTTTGGCCTATACAAAAACCAAGATAAGACACCTGTTCCAATCTCCGATCAGTTCCGTATACGATCACAAATAAAATCTACCGGTTCAATGACAATATATCCATATTGCTAGTAATTAAGTACGTGGTTCTTTCGGCGCCCCACTCGTGCCAACTCCTACGCTCTTGTTGAGATCTGTGTACTAGGAGGTAAAATCCAGAGTGAATTGATGTTTTAGCCTGGACCTCTGTCTGCTTCTAGCGCGTGTGTGAGCAATCAATCTAGCCAGAAGCTGATGCTTGCCCATACATTACCCAACACCTCCCCCGCAAGCGCAGCTTCCTGGGTCGTCACCCGAGGAGCATTTAGATGAGGCCGCACAGGCCGCGCTTGTACCTGAGCTGGGTGAGCGGTAATGCCTTCGTGAGCAGGTCTGCAGCATTCTCGCCAGTAGATACATACTCCAGCGCCAAAGCGCCCTTGGTCCAGGAGTCTTTCAGCGCGTGAAAGCGGATGTCCACCGCCTTCTGTGAATTCGACGAACCTTCGCGCTTGATCCGGTGGATTGCTGGAACACTGTCGATGTTCAGGGTGAGCTTGATCTTCTCAGCATGACCAGCAAAGATTTCATCCACGAGGAGCTTAATCCATTCCGCTTGGAGGAGACCATCGTTGGCCGAAATGAATTCCGCAGCCGTACTCGATTGAGCGACGACACTTTGTTTCACGGAACCCCATGCGACCGGGGCACCGAATAAAAAGATGACATGGCCAGACACGGACTTGCGGTCAACGCGATCGTTGGCGAAGTCGGCGTCGGTCGCAACACGAATATCAGCTTGATCGGGTTTCAGCATCAGCTTGAGTTCTTGGGTAGCCGAGAGGTATCGAAACAGGTACTTGACGGCGTTCCACGCCGTTTTGGTGGGTTTTGCGCAGTGGCGAGCAAGCTGGGTGACTGTGAAGATGATGTCGGGTCTGGAGACCCTTGCCAGGTATAAGAGGCTGCCAACGGCCTCTCGGAAAGGCATCCGCTTCATCTCCGAGGCTTCGTCTTCCGAGCGCTCCGTCACCAGCTGATCTAGCCTTGTGTTGGGTACCATCGGTGTGTGTGTTTCACGTACAGGTTTCATGGCGAAGCGGTACAGCATTTCTTCAATGTAGGACACTTGTGAGAGTTGAATTGCCCCAGCCTCACTCCGCTCCACACGCACACCCAGGAACTGAGACGGTTCGCCCATGTCCTTGACGTTGTACTTCAGACTGAGGGCCGCCATTAATCTGAGCACTTGAGCTTCACTAGGATGCGCCACTAAAATATCATCGACGTAGAGACATACTAACAGCAACCCGTTAGCGACCCACATGTAATAAAGACAAGCATCACCTGTAGTTGCCGTTAGCCCATAGCTCTTCAGGTACGAGTCGATTTCCCGGTTCCATTCGCGGCCAGCCTGCTTGAGACCGTAAAGCGCCTTCCGAAGCCGCCAGACCTTGCTCTCTTGTCCCGGCACTTCGAATCCTTCTACTTGGCGGACGTACACAGTTTCTTTCAGCGTTGCCTTCAAATACGCGGCCGGAACGTCGCCCTGTCGAATCACCATCTTGTACTTGGTCGCAATGATGAAAAATATCCGTACGCACACCAAATCGGCGACAGGTGCGCGAGTCTCGACGTAGTCAATCAGGAAAACTTGCTTATCACCTCGAGCACAGACTCGTGCCTTGAACTGGATTACTTCTCCGTCTGAACCAGTCTTGACACGGAATTGTACGGTGTTACCGAGGACATGGGCTCCTGAAGGGGGGTCCACTAGGACGTAAGTGCCATTATCTGCCAAGGCCTTCAGCTCTGCGCGGATGGCACGTTCCCATTGCGGCCATTGGGGTGGTCGACGTGCCTCTGCCAGAGTGAGCGGTTCGCGGATGATCTCTGCTAAACAAATGAAAGCAGCGTTGATGGCCCTCGCTGATATTCTCTCCGAGCGTCTTCTTCTCGTTAACTCCGAGGTTCCGTTGACTTGTTCGACTTCGTCTTGAGTCCAGCTTGTGTCGCGGAGACGAGCTGCAGCGCTCTCGCGGTTTCTAACGGCAGCGGCACTGGGCTGCGGCGACTGCGAGGGCGGTATTTCTACGTCTGCGTCGGTATCATCTGGCTCAGGAGAGGGGGGACTAATATCGTCCTCGAGCAGTACTTCGTCCACCAGCATTGTGTCCAGCATAATTACGTCCGTAGTTTCTTTGATGGGGCGTCCTTGTCCTGGAATGTAGACCCGATAGCCTCGTATTTCCTCGCTGAAGCCCACGAATCCGCCGATGCTGCCTCGCCCATCGAACCGGACATTCTTACGCCGAATTGGTTCTGGCGTTCGAACGACCGCCGTCTGACCGAAGATAGGAATGCCTGCGAGAGATGGCTTGGTCCCAAATAGGCGCTCGTGCGGGGTGATCGATGACCCTCGCCTCGGAATCCGGTTTCTGATGTATGCAGCGTGCTGGAGAGCATCTTCCCAAAGGTAATGAGGAAGGTGGCTGTCGATCAACATGGCGGCTGCCATTTCGGTCACTGTGCGTATAGCTCTTTCAGCAACCCCATTTTGACTGCTGCGATATCGCGTAGTGTGCTGGTGGCGAAGGCCTTCATGTACCACCAGCTTGCGAAAGTCAGTTCCCATGAACTCTGTCCCGCCATCCGTCCGCACAGTTTTGATGCTCGCAGCAGGAACTTCTGCTTGTCTCTCGATGAACTTCAGGAACTCCGCTGTTTTCGCGCTGGCTTCGTCCTTGCTACGCAGACCGTAAACTCGAATGTACTCGCGCCACACCACGACCATAAAGAATTCGCTTCCATGGTACGATCGCTTCACTGGGCCACTCAGATCGACGTGGCACACGCCATTAGCTACCGCTTCACTCGAACTTCTCGTTGCAGGCGCAGTAGCCGTCGTGACCTTTGCCAACGCGCACGACCTGCACGCCGGAGGCTCAATCCCCTGAGAGATGACGACCCCACGCACTGCCTTGGTGGCGGCCAGTCTCCGGCAGTCTGCCAAGTTCAGGTGGCCCAGACGCCGGTGCCAGGTAGCAAGAGAGACGTTTGTTCGGAGCGCTGCCAACAGGGCTGAGTCCATTTCGCTTGGAATCAGGCCAGACTCAGGTGTATCGATTTCATAGACCCCATTGGCTTCTCGCGCGTGAAGAATCTCGGAGCGCTTCTTGCCGTGCATGACACTCCATTCATTTTCGGCAAAGCGGACAATGTAGCCACTGTGGACTAGTTGAGACACCGACAGCAGAGTAACAGACAGCGTGGGCACGTGATATACGTTCCGGATCAACCGCTCGCGAGTCTCCGGTTTGCTGCCGCACCGAACAACCGCCCGAACCTTGAGTACTCCGACTGTCTTGATCCGGACAACCCTTCCATCAGCGACGGTGACCCTTACCGGTGGGTCGATGGTTTGCAAGCACGTCAGATCCTTTAGCCGGCCCGTCAGGTGGAACGACGCCCCCGAGTCAATTAGAACTCGTTCCCACCTGACGCCAGTACTTCAGGCTCTGTCCTCGTTCAATGCAGAAGCCGCGCTGCCTTGTAACCGCGCTGAAGTCTGGTCTCTTCCCTTCTTATCGGGGCAGTCACGCGCGTAGTGGCCGGTCTGGCTACAGTTAAAGCAGCGAATGTCTTCTCGATTCTTGTAGCTTGCGCTCTCTTGGTGGCGTGGGCGGTTTCCGGGGTGAGCCTTCTTGTACTTGTGCTCTACTAACATCGCCGCGGCGTTGCCCGACTTCACTACCGATGTACCGGGTTCCACCTTCGGGCGTTTAAAACTCACGGTCCCGACTGGGTGGCTCGTTGGCTTTGCAGGCAGGCGACCATCGCTATCGGCCATGTAGGAGAGGTGGTCCACCAGCAGCTGCAGCTTTTGGGCAGCAGGCAGCGAAGTCGCCAGTCGTCCGACGTACGATTTCAACTCGTCGGAATACTTGTAATAGGCTCGCTTGATGAACGTGTGGAGTGCCTGACGCCCGTTGGCCTCCGCAGCTAAGCCACCAGGAAGAGAGTCCGCCATGTTTAGCAAACGTTGGGCATACTCCTGGTACGTTTCTTGCCGGCGCTTGGGCTCCAGCATAATTCGGCTCATGAGCTCTTGCTCGGGCAGCTTGGACTTGTACTTTTCAACCAAAAGAGAGCCAGCGCGCAGCAAGGTAAGGTCTGAGCGAATCAAACGTAGCTCCGAGTACCAGTCCGCCGCTAGTCCCGTGAGCGATGCCGCGAAGATGCTGCGGCACTGAATGTCGCTCCAGCGATGACCGTCTAGAATCTGAGCGTCAGACAGCTGATCCAAAAACTTGCGCCACCAGCGTCGGACGCCCGAGTCAAATGACCCAGGCGCCACGAGCCCCGAGAACAACTCGACCGTGATGTTCTTCCTGCTGGGCTTGCCGCCCAGTGGAAGTGACACCACGTCGGGGTTGGACGCCAACAATTCGCCAGCTGTGTCGTCATTGGCTGGGAGTTCTGGGAACTGGAAAATCGCTTGATCGCGTGACACTGGGGCGGTCAAGCTTCTTGGCCCCGTACGACCTTGATCAACTTCACTCCTCTGCTCTCCGCGTTGAGCCTGGCCGTGGGGCCTTGCCGCTTGGTCTGTCTCGACCTCCTGGCCTCTGCGCACACCCCCAACACCCGACGAAGTTTCCTGGTCGCGTGGGGATGGAGGGGTCGGCGCACTGACCGCTCCCGACGTCCGCCGGCTGTCTGGCTAGCTTGGCGAAGCCTCGGCGTAGGGGTGACCTGTTGCCGAGGGCGGAGAGGAGCTCCCGAGCCGTCTTGAGAGTCAGCAAGGGCTGCAAGGCGGGGGGAACGACGTGGCGACATTTTCAGCTGTAGGTAGAGGTCCAAGACTCTTAACCCTTTCGCGATGGTTCTGTGTAAAACATGGCTAACTAGCATGTTTTACAAAATCGACCCAATCAGAGTTTAGAATGATCATTTTAGCCAGTAAGGGTCGGGGCGGTAACCGTACTAAAACATGGCTAAGTAGCATGTTTTACATTAGGTACGAATAAAATCGAGTCTTATGTCCGATTTTGGTTTGCGGGCCTCGGCGTAAAACCATGCATCTAGTCATGTTTTACGGTTTTGTATCGGGAGGCTCCCATACAAATTCCAAGTATAAAAATCATCTCAAAAGGGTTAATCTGTTTAGATCTGTGTACTAGGAGGTAAAATCCAGAGTGAATTGATGTTTTAGCCTGGACCTCTGTCTGCTTCTAGCGCGTGTGTGAGCAATCAATCTAGCCAGAAGCTGATGCTTGCCCATACATTACCCAACAGCTCTGGATGTTGGTCCAGATCGCGCGAAGGTGCTTGGGCTGTTTCTGATTCCTCAATTGATCATCAGCGTATTGCTTACGTGCAAACCAGTAAGAAAGCACTGGGTGGCGCGATACACATGCCGGGGTCAACTTTCCGCCAGACGCACGAACCGGGGCACCAGTACGTACGAAGTATAAAAAATAACGTTCTGCACGCAGATCTCCACTTCTCTATCTAATCTCGATAAGCCCGTCACACAACACGCGGATGTCCTTCAGCCCAGTAACCTTGAGGGAGTAATTGGGGTCTGCAGGGTTCTGATACCTGGTTTGGTTGGCGTCGTTGGATTCGAGGCTTTGACTCGTCTTCGCTGTGAATGCTCGAATGCTAGGGTCATTCGATGTATGGCTTCTTCCGTAACGATAACAGCGTCCCGCTACGAAAAAAAAGTCAGCAGCCACTCCAAGCCGTCTAAGCAATCACGTTTGCAACGCACCATTCCATCGCCACGGCATGGTACTTCATAAGATTCCAAATATTTGCACTTCGCTCAAGTCGATCGCACTTCTTGTTCCAGCATCCCCACTTTCAGGTCTCTAGCCCCCCCCCCCCTCCCCCGAAGCTTTTATCCTTCTCCTTCCCCTCCCGAGGCTCCAGCCTCCCTCTCACATTTGTCTCCGAGCTTGTTGGGTCTCGTCGTTATCTCTATCTCCTGCGGCAGCTCGTCCCGCAACTGAGCCTTGTGCTGCAGGTCTATTGTGTTCTCGTCCTCTGCCTGGAAGGACACTGCATTGGCTGCTCTGCGCCGCGCCGCGGCGTCGGCTCCTCTCAGTGAACTGCAAGCACCTTGCGGTCTCGAGCTCCGGTGCCATGTGCATCTGCCAGTAGCGTGGGTCTCTTCGGCGCGTCCTGCGGCGTGCCCCACGCGGAACTGTGAGCGCTGGCGGTCGCCATGCGCCTGCGCGATGCCGATGCGGCTGGACTACGCGGCGCGAAGTGCGCCGCGCTCAGCTGCGCAGCTACCAGTGCTGGCTCAGCTTGTAGCGCGAGTTGTCCGTCAGGTACGCGTTCCACTCGGGCTTGCGCTGGGCGCTGCGGGGTCGCACAGACGCCGGCTGCGAGCTCTCGCAAGGCTTCCATCGCTGCTTCATGGTCACAATTGAGATCTGCTTACAGTTGAAGCACTCAAAAGTGGTCCTCTGCGGTTCGTATTTTGTGCATCACCAAAATGTGAGCCGGACCATTTACGCCATTTACGCTTCAGGCTTCAGGTATCATCATGGCAGGCGGCGGCCGCGGTGGTGGGCGGCAGCCGGCGTCTTCCTCTCGCCACGCGCCTCCGCTCCCCTTCGACCGCAGTCAGAATGAGCCTGTGCGCGTGTATCCTCCTGAACCTGGCCGCGGCAGTTCCCTCGCTGCGCTGCAGTCGCTGCAGAACAAGAACGTTGCTGTTGTGGGGCTGCTGAGCGCGAGCTCTTCGTCCTCTTCGCGCGCCTTCGCCTTCGCCAATCGCCTCATCGGCCGCTGCGTCTTCAGAGACGACGAGATGCAAGCTGCGGCCACTGTGAAGGACGCGCGGCTGCCTGCCAGTATCCATTCTTACTACGACGACGTCACTAGATGCATCTACCTGCTGGGCGTGGCGCGACCCGTGAGTCTGTGCTTTTGTCCGCCTGCAGCGGCCAAAGCGGCGACTCCGAACAGCAATAGCAAGAACAAGTCGCCAGGTAGGCGACAACCGACAATTATGGATACGGAAGGAGTAGAAGAGCAGACGCCACTGGGTGAGACGCAGCGGATACGCAACGAGGTGGACGCATTTGAACGCGAGAAGCTCAAGATGCAAGTGCTGCTCTACTCCAGTTGCCACTTGCTGGTGGTTCTAAGAGAAGATTCCCGAGTTTCGACCGATGTCTTGAAAGATGTTCGGGCGCTGGCAATGGAGAAGGCGCAGTTGCTGAGCTTCGTTCCGACGTCGACCAAGCATTCCAAGCGTGATAGCGGCCATTCCAAGGCAGCATCAACCCAGAGTGCGGGTGGAAATGCGTTTTCACCCGGTCGCTGCGTTCCGCTGGTATTATACGTCGTGCCGGCCCCGGACGAGATGCTGCATTCCTCGCTCAAGACGCAGGGATCGGGACCGTCGCGATCAGCAACGGTGACATACTGTAAGGCGCTGGAGGCGCGCTTGGCAACCTTGTTTCGGTCGCTAAGAGGCAGCACCGTTGGCTCGGTACGCATGCGTGATGCACTGAGTGCCACGAATCTCAGCAAGGAGCGGCGTGTGTTCAACATGGACCCGGCTCACAGTGTCGTGGTGGTGTCGAGGCACACAGCAACTGCCGACGGGCGTGCAGAGTTTCAGCTCGAGAACCTCCTGGATGTGCTGGACGCGGATATCACTGCGGACGACATCCTGAGGGACGAGTCGCTGCTCCAGCCGCTGGAAGACGACGACATGGGTTTCCAGCGGTTGAGCCAGTACGTGCAGAAGTACTTGGACCTGCTCTTCTCGTTCACGCTGAGCGGCAGCAAGGATGGCGGGCGAACCGAGCTTCTGAGCCCTCCGCAGTGGCTGAAGGCCTTCCACGGGCTCGTCAAGAGCTACAGCCGCCTGGATGCCAAGCGAAGACAGGAGGCGGTTGCGCTGGAGGCGGCCGAGGGCAGCGGCGACTTGGCGCCTGCTTCCTACCAGCTCGACCCGATGGAATTGGCGCGGTAAACTGCAACTTGCAGTTTACCGCGCCAGATGGCTACACTCAATTAGTCCATACCTGCGCTAGGGAATATACTTATGCTTAATCGTAGGTTTCGACGCTCAAACGAATTTTTGACTTGGCTTCACTATTGGTGATTCTGTGCCAGGGCAAGTTGTCCATCACATTCGTGAAGAAGCACGCGCGCCTGCTCGCGGATCCGCCAGATCCAGCACCTCTCAGCTTCGCCGACCACCGTCCGCCATGTTCCTCCGGTCCCTGTACGGCTCGCGCATGCCCCAGGCGCTTCACGTACGCGTCAAGAGCTCCCTTATAGCCTTAGAAGAACACATCTGTACTAAAACTCAACGTGATTTCTTTCTGTGGCGCTGCACTGCAGCCTCGCGTGGACCCACAAGCCTCCAACTACTGGGAGGAAGACACCGCCAGCTCCCGGGAGATCGCGCGTGCCATGGAAGAGGCGGACGCCGCCGATGCCGAGCCCGAGGACGAAGGTCAGAAGAAGAAGAACAGCGTCCTGGCCGCGGCGTTGGCTGGAGACGAGCACTCCAGTCGGCGGCTCTCGATCCCGACGCTGTCGTCCCAACTGGCGGCGCTGCTGGGGCCCGACGGCATGGCGTTGGACGACGTGGAGGGTCTCCGAGTGGAGGACATGGGCTCCTCGCCACTCAACGCGCAGCTATCGCCCGCTGGCCTCATCTCAATCGCTGCCGCCGACATCGACGAGGCGGCGACCAACAACTCGCAGAATGTGCCGCCGGTCAACGGAGAACTCGACCTGGCGTTCATCCGCTCGCTGCGCCAAGCGTCGACGGACGCCGACTCTTCGGAAGTGGGTCCGCGCAGCCCCACGCAGTACGTGTCAAGTGACGAACTCGTTGGTATTCATAGGAGGAGTCGTCACGTGTGTTGATTATTGCGTGTTTCTTTGCAATGTTGCAGTGTGGTGAATGCTGCGCTTAGCCAGCTCCTAGGCTCACTACCCTCGGCAGTCGCACCTGCTTCTGATGGTCCCTCCTCTGCGGATGCTGAAGCGGTGGATAATGAGAACAAGCTCTTCTCACTGGTTCGTCGTCACTTGACGATGCTCGGATCCACTTCGTCCGCACCTGCAGATGGGAGCGAGGACAACGCGGCGGAGGGACAGAGCAAGCTGCGCTTCCTGTCGCTACTTCGTCGTATTAACGAGCTACGCTCTCAGCAAGTTGATGTACGTGGTCCCCATGCTGCTTTCCTAGACTTTGTGGCTTGCTACTAACGCTGAGACTGAGATTGTGGGGTGTAGACCGAGAGCTGGGATGGCCTGCCTTACCCTCAGATCATTGCTCTACCGACGTTCAAGTACCAGTTCCGCGAGCGTCACGACGATGAAAACCAAACGGAGGAGGGCAGCGAGGTTAATAATACGGTGTGTGCGGTGTGCTGTGACGAGTTCGAGGCGGAGGAAGAGGTGCGCGCGCTCCCGTGCCTGCACTTCTACCACCGCGAATGTATCGACCAGTGGCTCATGTACCACCGCCAATGCCCGATCTGCAAACACGTCGTTGCGGTCTACTAGTATTAGGCTCATCGCCTGTCGGGGCGTTATCTTCTCAATCTCTTGCATGTATAGCTCGTTCTGTATCAAAGAAAAATGTTAACGTGGAAGACAATAATGCATATGCATGTTTTCATTTGCGGCTTTTCGGTCGCCTTTTGCTTCCAGTCCTTCACGTACGAGTGCGCATGCTAAGTCTCCTGTCGGCTTTACTGCGTACGGTATTTAGTGGTCCAGGATGCGGAGATTGCCCGTGACCACCTTGTTTTCTAACACTGTTCCGTCAGGAAGGTCGATGTGAGCGCCTTCGTTCGCAACCAGAATCACCGTCCCCTGTTTCAACAAATCACATAAAACAATTGACGTGAGTATCCGAATGCCTCCACAGCAAGAAACCGATCATGCTCACCTTCAGTGTGATGTTGGAGCCGAATTTGACGTCGCCAGCGACCGTGAGGTGGTCAAGCTCCGTGATGTTCGGGATGCCGTGCTCGAAGCGCGCTAGATACTCCTTGGCGCTCTGAAACTCTAGTCCAAGCTTTACGATAGGAATCGTAGGCGTGGTGCGCGCCGGGTTCATGATCAGACTGCCGTGCTTGATCTGATACAGGTTCGACTGCACGAGGAAGAGGTCCGACGACGACTTCACCGGCAGGAAGCGCGAGCGCGGCACCTTCAGTCCGATAAAGTTCTTGAAGAGGTGGATCGCCTCGCCCGCTGCGGTTTCCAGCTGCACGACCTTGTGGTTCTTCACGGTGCGGAACGTGACCAGCGGTTCAATGTCGATCAAGTCCTGCGCCACCAGCCTCTGGATTGCGCGCAAGTTGACCCAGAGGTTGTTCGTGTTAAACGTCTCGAACTTGTTGATGGCGCGGAAATCGTCCATGTGCTCCGGCGGCACCTGACTCGCTTCCAGGAGGTGCGGCTTGTCCTTGTAGCTCACAAGCGTGCCGCCCTGGACATCAGCGCGAGTCTTCTCAGTCACCTCCATCACGAACTCCGAGTCTTCGTTGATCATGTGATACAGCATGTCCAGGTTCACCGTAGCGCCGAGGTTGTCCACATTCGAGATGAAGATGTACTCCTTGCCCTGGTTGATGAGGTTCTCTAGCAAGCCTGACTCGAACAGCGCGTTGTAGACGTCACCGTGACCGGGCGGGAACCATTTATCGCGCGTCGAGCGGTCATACTTGGTGTTCGGCAGCGGCAGCATCGTCTCCTTGACGATAAACGGGTAGCAACTCTGGTTGAACGTGTGGATACTCAGGTTGTGCATGCGGTACTTGCGAATGATGCGCACAGTCTCCTCGTGCGTGTTGAACGAGTTCATGAGCACAAGCGGTACGTCGACGCCGTAGACGCTGTTAAGGTACTATAGACGCAATAGCAAACGTGTCAGCAAAGCGAATTGAACCTCTCCGCATTATCAAAGTACGCACCTCCACTTGGCGCACAGTGAGGTCAAGGAACGACAGGTCCTGACGCACTTCAATGGCGCTCTTAGGCCCCTCGCAGCCTAGAGTCGTACCTAGGCCGCCATTGAGCTTCAGGATGACCTGAGCAGCGCCGACAAACACCACGACGAGAAAGATATCAGATTACTCCCATGTCATCTCCATCACTTCATCACCACGTAATCACTACTGCACCCCCTCATCCAGCTTACCAGCTTGTCGAGCAGCTCGTGGCGCAGGTTCATGTCGTTGGGGCAGCTCTCCACCGACGTGTTGCTCGTGAGCATGCCGCTCGTCGGCGGCTTGACCGAGTTCCTACGATAGATAGCAACAGCGGGAGTAAAGTCAGTATCTTCCCGGACGTAAGACGCTTCGAGCGGGCTTGTACCAGTCGATGGAGGTCTTCTTCGTCTTGGAGTACTTGCGGAAAAGCTTGAGGAAGTTCTTTCGCTGGCGGTTCCCCATGAGCTCCTGCGACGCCAACGCCTGCAACGAAGGAGAGAGAGGTCAGCCTCCAGGGACAGCACGGCAACGGAGGAGATAGACCAGCACCTCAGCCATCTGGTCGTCCACGGAGAACCGCGCCGGCATGTGCGTCTTGTAGTGCATGGCTGGCCGCGGGTCTCGTCACTCAGGCAGCGGGGAGGAAAAGCGGAATGAGGTGGCGCGCAGCACCCGCCGCAGACTGCAACCTGTGTTTTGATCGCGATCGGCGCGTGTGTCCTTGCAACAAGCGCCCCATTTGGTGGGGCGGTACACCAAATAAGCATCAACTAAACCAGCTTCGAATATGATACATCCCACTTCACCTTTTGTATTCATTTATGAAGTCTTTTTAGGCACATAACAGCCTCCATTTCCAATTTACTTCAAGATGGTATCGATTGTTTGCGACTTCCGCTCTCATTTTGCTAGGACAGCTACTCAGAAATTCGAAGCTTTTGGATCGCCAGTGATGAGTGTCACAAGCAGATCAGGAGGACGCAATGCTCAAGCGCGATGGAAGTGCCGCCGCAGAGGGGCGCCCGCTGCTAGCGCGCTCCGCCGGCTCCTCCGCGGGCTCGGCGACCAGCTCCAGGCGCGTGCGAATCAACCGCTGGCAGAGCCTCAACGCCCCGCAGTACTACGAGGGCGTCTACAACACCCGTACGTGCCGCACTAGCGAAATATGCGCCGTCTTGAACGCTCGTGCTAACTCAAATCTGTCTCCCTCTCCGTAGTGCTCAACTACGCTCCGGCCAGCGTCGTGGCGTTCGGCGGACTGGCGCTGCTGATCGGCGTGCTGGTGCTCATCCACACGCAGCACCTCGTGGCCACCGCGGACATCCCGCGCAGCTCTCTGGGCACGACGAGCCCTATTGTGAAACCCGAAGTGCCCCAGGTCCGCGCAGACGCCAGCAACTGCTCGGAGCTGTGGTTCGACCAGCGCATCGACCACTTCTCGTGGCTGGCCGCTGAAGCATTGGGCCCGGCGGACGCCGGTGCGGCTCCTAGCGGCCTGCCAGCCACGTACAAGCAGCGATACCTGTTGAACACTCAGTTCTGGGACCCGAAGGACAAAAAGGCGCCCGTCTTCTTCTACACGGGCAACGAAGGCGACGTGACGCTGTACGCTAACCACACAGGACTCATCTGGGAAAACGCGAAGGCTTTCAAGGCGCTGGTTGTGTTTGCAGAGCACCGCTACTACGGCAAGAGCTTCCCGTTCGGCGACAAGTACATGGACCACCTCGCTTACCTCACGCATGACCAAGCGCTCGCCGACTACACGGAACTTATTTACCATCTCCAGAAGAAGTGCGACGCGTTCAACCACCCTGTCATTGCGTTTGGCGGTAGCTATGGAGGTATGCTGTCGGCTTGGTTTCGCATGAAGTATCCGAACATCATTGCGGGTGCTATTGCCGCCTCTGCGCCCATTTACGGCTTTGGAGGCTTTCCGGCTTTTGACGGCCAAAAGTTCTGGCAGGTGGTCACACGCGATGCAAGTCCTGCTGCTGGCTCAGCTGCAAACTGTGTGCCCAACGCGAAGAAGTCCTGGCCGCAAATCTTCGAGCTGGCCAAGACGGAGGAAGGACGCGCTACACTTTCCTCATTATTTAGGCTGTGCACGCCACTGGCTAGCGAGGAGCAGGGAGAAGACTTGGCGATGTCCGTGCTGTTCGCATTTGACACGTTGGCGATGGGGATTTTCCGTATCCGTCCAGTTATCTCACTGGCGGAGCAGTCGACCTCCCAGCGTGGCCCGTGCGCGAGGCGTGCTCGCACTTAGCAGGCGATTTCCACACGCCGTCTTTTAGGCAGGGCAGCGTGGATACAACGCTGCTGGAGGCTCTCCGGGATGCGGCCAACGTGTTCCACAACGCGACCAAGGACCTGACTTGCTTCAAGATCCCCACTCTATGGGACTACGATGGTATCTGGGACTACCAGTACTGCACCGAGATGCTGCCGCAGGAAACGTACTTCAGCACAAATGGCGAGACGGATATGTTCTGGCCCCGCAACACCACGTTCGAGGAGATCCGTGCGCACTGCCAACGCGACTGGCTCACGACACCCGATCCGGACGGGATTCGGGTGAGCTACGGCGACGAAATGCTGAGGTCAGCCTCGAACATCGTGTTCAGCAACGGGCTGCTGGACCCGTGGAGCAGCGCCGGCGTGCTACACGCCCCCAAGGACGCCAAGGTGACGATCGTCGAGATCACCGAGGGCGCGCACCACCTGGACCTCTTCTTCAGCCATCCGAAGGACCCGCCGTCGGTCATCGCCGCGCGCAAGACCGAGGTTAAGATGATCCACCAGTGGATCGAGGAGTTCGTAGCGTACAAGTAAGTAAAAACGAAGTTGAAGCTGATGTAGCCATCTTCCGATGATTCGGCAGCGCGAGCGAAAAAACCTCAGAGGTTTTTTAATGTATTGAAATGATAGCTCTATAGCAACCGCACCGCTGTACGACACAATGATGCAGTCATTCCGTCGCGGTTGCCCGATCTTGACGTGCAGGGCAGCTCATGCCGCCACGCGGTCAATTGGAAAGACTGAAGATGGCGCTCTCGTGTCGGCTGCTGGCCGCATGCGGCGCCGCGCTGCTGCTGCTGTCGGCGTCGGTGGACGCCGCGCTCAATGTGAACATGAAGCTGGCCTCGTCGCGCGTGGCGCTGACCGCGGACGCGCTGGAGGTGTCCGTCGTGGTGACGCCCAAGCAGCCCAAACTCAAGCAGCTGACGCTCGAGACGCTCGTGGACACGACGGGCGCCGCCGTGCTCTCCGGCCTGGTGCGTAGTATGCCATTAAGAGAGGGGAGTTCTTATTAAAGGATATATATTGACTGGGCGGTTGTGTGACGTGCAGGCCCTCAAGGGCGACGGCAGCAAGTTCGTGACCAAGCTAGTGGGCGACAACAAGCTGCAGGCCGGCATGTACAAGCTCAAGGTCTCGGCAATCGACGAGGAGAGCAAGGAGAGCGCCTACGAGGTGCTGCAGCTGAAGGTGACGACGCCCGTACAGGTGGTGAGCGCCAAGGTGAACGGCAAGACGCTCAAGCAGGGCGACAAGCTCTCGGGCCAGAACTTCAACGCGGCGGCTGAGGACGAGCTCAAGATGGAGGTGACGCTGCAGCAGACGCACGACCAGACGCCTGTCGTGGCGCACCAGGCGTTCCTGCGCTTCACGCACGCCACGGAGAAGACGGAGACGTACTTTGTGCTCACGGCCGACGCAGGCCTCAAGCACTCCACGACGCTGCAGTTCGCCGCGCTCAGCAAGAAGTTCGGCTACAACTCGGGCAAGCACCACGTGGAGCTCATCCTGGGCGCGTCGACCTTCGAGAGGGCGATCGTGTGGGACCTCGGCAACGTGGAGCTGCAGCTTGGCGCGGCCCCGCCCGAGACGCCGTCCCCGCTCTACAAGAAGCACCTACTGTACGAGAGCGACACGACGCTCAAGGCGCTGCCCGAGATTCAGCACGTGATGCGCGAGCAGGACCCGCGGCCGCCCGTGGCCGTGTCGCTGGCCTTCACGGGCGCCGTGCTGGCCCCGTTGGCCTTCTTCTTGCTGTTTGTGGCGCGTCTGGGGCTCAACGTGAAGCGTCTGTTCGAGGGCTCTGTGTTCGTTTTTGGCTGCGTGTTCCTGGTGTCTCTCGGTGGCATCTTGGCCCTGTTCGGCCTCTACTGGCTGGAGCTGACCATGTTCCGCACCCTGGGCTATCTCAGCGTGCTGGGCTCGGTGAACCTCTGGTCGGGCCACCTGACGCTCAAGCGTCTTGCCGAGGCTCCTGCCAAGAAGACCACCAAGGTCGAATAGAGGGAGCAGCACAGGAAAGGTGCTGCCCCGTAGGGACAGCATGAGCACGATGAAATGAAATGCGAGTTTGTGTGCCTATCCGATGGTACAGTGTTTCAGCCCTCTGTACTGCCAACACTTCAGCTCACTTTGGACCTGCGTCACTCGGGCGCTTGACCATGCCCCTGTTCGTGGTTGCTCCAGGGACTGGCACCACTCAGACGATCTAGGTCTCCGGTTTTCCTGCGCAACGTTGGCCTTGACAGTCAAGTTGACTCGCCTTGTTGACTCTAGCGCTGTGCGGGGGCTTGCAATCAACGTCTGCATTTCTAGTTCGCGGCGCTGGAGATCCTGCAGTTTTGCTGTTGATGAGCGTCTCGCGCTGTCTGTCTGGCCGCTCGCAGTACACGCCCCAAATTTCGTCTCGCGTTGCCAGCACCGACCGGGGCGCGCTAAAGTTCTCTCGCACACACCCTGGATACTGCTCCGACGCGAGCACACACAGCCGTGCTTCTCCTGGTACGGTGGTCAGTATGGAATCCTCACGACGACCACCGCAGCTCTCGGAAAACGCCGCGCCGATGCCCCATGAGCCCGCCATTGCAGCCGGCTCGGTCGCTGTCGCACCGATCTTTTGGGTTGAGACCTTGCTGCAGCCCGGCGAAAAGGGCAACATGCACTGCCGGGAGTCAGCACTAACTGAAGTTGTCCAGTCCGGCCGTACCACTAGCGACCGCCGAGCCAACCGTGTCCTCCCTCCCGACTCGATTGAAATCGTCTGGCACTGCAGATGTCGCCCCGCTTCGTCTACTTACTGACTTCAACTTCACCGCGTCAACGATTGTAGATACCCTTTCTAAACGGATTCGACCGCTTTTTAGAAATAGCACAGCAACTCGTGAATCATGATTTCGTAGTACAGCGGGAAAAGCCATAGTACACTTAATATATCATAGTAATAACGAAAATAATATAACGAAATTTAGTCACCATAAAACACTTTACTATTAATACGTTAACACATATTGATATCTCGCTGCATTAAGCGCGGTTTCACGCTAGCAACTCATTCGCGTCGCCGGTGAACCCTATTCTTTAATAAACTAAGATCTCCTTGCTTTCGAATTGAAATCGTATACCGTTTACAACCATCGCTGAATATTATTAGTTGTGCTGCCTAATCGAGTAAGGCCACTTAGAGGTGGCTTCTGATAGACGTGGGTGCAGAGTTTACGGTTGAGTACACAATTTGCGTATCCCTTACAGAGCTCGTGAAGAGCTGGGTCGAGTGGCCTATGTAGAGTCGAGTAACTCATGTAGGCGTCATTCGTACAAATCATCGTTTATGCTGGGAACACCCGAGAATAAGGGGGTGGACAGCTCCCAACGGATTAATTGCGTGACCGTAACGCGTAACTGCGCAACCTTCGTGCTACACGAGCCAGAAGAATGTCGACCGAGCAGGTTCAACGCAATTTTCGGCATATAGACTGAGGCAGAAAATGCACATCGGCATCAACAGCCCCCTGCACCAGCTTCAGAAAGTGAACTGGGGCACGCCCTTGAATCACGCGGGCCATAGTTCTCCCTTATCACGGCAATTAGCACCGGTACCAGCACACAGCGTTTCATACCACAGTTGTTCCCAGCCAAGTCGAAGACGATCTAGTCTCGTAACCTATCGATCAGCGAACGATAGCCCGTATAGGTGTCGCGTAACTAGTAAATGTCCATACAAGTCAGTCTAGCATGGCCTTAATCTAATCATCGTGCGAACCGAACCCCAGCAGGTTGGTCTACTCCCCCTTGGGCATCACATTTAAGTTCTAACCATACACACATATGCGCTCTTACCATAATAAGCTGCTGTCCTTGTCGCCACCGTACAATTTCGTTATACTAGAGTCCATCAATGCCTGCTGGAGAGGGGCTGTCCTAACTGTGCGTAGCACAGTATAGGACTCGCCCCCTGCCCCGGATTCGTACGATAATATAATAAGACGATTATTAATAACGCTTCCGCTTAACTAAATCGAGACGAACAGCAAATAACACAATACCATGCAAAGAAAAGTGGTCGAGTCAAGTATGCTCGTTGCTCGGCAGGCTGCGTGGAGACACTGGTCGATATTTTCTGCTCGGCCACGAGCTACCCGCAGCTGGCTGGGTCTCGAGCTACCTGTCGCTGCTAGCCTCGTGCTACCCGCTTCGTGGACTTCAACTGCCAAGTAGTGCGTAGTAAACTTAAAAAAACTACACCTTTTGTGCGGCCTACTTCGTACCAACGTGTAATCAATCCGAGCGCAGCTCCGCTTTCCGTTTTAGCGCGAGGACAGCACGCCAGCTTACGTAGCCATTGAGATCTTAGAGGTCCAACTTGGATTGCCGTAATTCCAGCTTTGGAAGTTGCTAACTAAACTTTTGCAATATGATTTTTGCGACTTTCGGATTTGATGACACGTTGGTACGAAGTAGGCCACACAAAGGTGTATATAGCGCCGTGACTTATAAGTCGCTGGCATTCGAGAAACTCCGCTGCCGCCATTATCAGCGTATCCTGTAGCTTCAATCCAAGCTAGCCCTAAATATACTTCCCATCCCAGATTGGGGGGTATTTAAGAGCAACGCGAAGTAAGGACACGTATGAAATACCGTTTTTGCCAAGCTAACACCTTACTTGCGAATGTTCCTAAAGTCCCCCCCCATGAGGGACACCACGGCCGACACCTGTCCCAGCCCCCTCTGGTTAGCGGCCTGACCTAGTCCCATGCCAGTGTTGTGGAACAAAAGAAAAGCAAAAACTTCAGGTTGGTGAACGCAAAGCAAGTAAAGAGAAGGACGCCGGAAACTCCGCATGCAAGCTCACAGTATTGGGGCTTCGCCCAATTAAGTAATATCAATATATTTTCTCGATTTTTAGTACTATAGTGCTAATACTCATATATCGGTGTATTAGTATTTTTCGCTACTACACCCCCCCCTGCGAGATCTAATCTTCCGCTATAACCGCTTCGTTGCTTAACGCAACCGATCTGGCCATTTTTCCGTGGAAACGTCCGAGCTTCCGCTGGAGCGCCGCAGCGGCGGCTATTTCAGCAGAGCTCGAAGTTCGAGGAAGAGCAGCGCGGAAAGGCGCCTCATTTGCAAGTTTCGAGTGCCCATGAGCAACCTCAATCTGCAGCAGCAGCAGCAGCAGCCAGCGGCGGTGGCTCCTGCTCCTGTGGCCGAGACCACGCGCCGCAGACGCCGCGCGGACGGCAAGCGGCCGGTGTCCAAGAAGTTAACGCTGCGTCCAGGCATCGTGTTGTTCGACCCGAAGGACCTGGAAGGCAGCAGCGGCGATGGCGACTGGCGGCAATCGTCGCTGACGGTGGATCTGCTGGAGGACAACCAGGAGGACGACGGCGATGACGATAAAGACAACGGCGAAGAAGAAGAAGACAATGAAGAAGATGAAGACGTCACTCCAGAGCAAGACAACCAGGAGAACAATGACGCGGACGTGGACCCGGACTCGCCCGCTGCCAAGCAAGTGCGGCTGCGCGCGCGCGTCATCGAGGAGATCTGCGAGACGGAGAAGAGCTACGTGAGCGACATCCGCACGCTGCTGGACCACTACATCGTGGCGCTCGAGGACAACGCGCACCCGATCATGCAGGACGCGCAGATCGCCGTCTTCTTCAACAATTTGCGGCACCTCGTGCTGCTCAACTCGAAGCTGCTCACGGACCTGCTGGAGATCGTGACACGGCGCGCCGCGGCGGCGGCAGCCGCTGCAGAAGCAGCTCAGAAGAAGAAAGCGAAAGGAGCGTCCGCACCCACAGGCAAGAGGAAGAGCGTCAAGAGCCCCGTGGCTGTCGCTGTGCAATGCGAAGCAGAGGGCGTTGGTGCCGTCTTCTGCAGGTACGCGCCGCTATTCAAGCTGTACGGAGGGTACGCCAAGGATTATGAGGAAGTGGCAGCGCTGCTGCAGAATTTCGGCCGCGACACGAGATTGGGGTTCACCAAGTTTCTGGAGAGCTGCAGGGAACGCAGCGGCTCGTCCAAGCCGTTTGAGAGCCTCCTGATCATGCCCATCCAGCGGATTCCACGCTATAAGCTGCTCCTGGAGCGTCTGAGCGAGCTGACGCCATCGGATCACCCGGATGCAGCATTCCTGATCGAAGCGGTGAATCGCGTACGCACCGCGGCGTCGCTTATCAACGAGACCGTGCGTCGACAGGAAAACCTCGAGACGGTGTTGCAAGCCCAGCAGAAGTTTGCAGGACAGCTCTCGCTATTCACAGCGGATCGGCGGCTGTTAAAGTCGGGAAAACTCACCAAGATGTCGACCAAGCGACAGGAGGAAGTCATGATTCACCTGTTCAACGACATTCTGCTCTACAGCGGCGTGCTAATTACCGGCGGATACCGTGTGAGGCGGATCGTGTACCTGCACTCCAAAGCGGTGGGCGTCAAGACTGAACTACCCGCTGCGATCCAGGCCCTCTTCGAGCAGCAATCGCGTCGCCGGATTCGCAAGGACTGCGGCTTCGTGGTTACCAGCCGAGAAAAACGTTCATTCTGTTTGCAGAGACCCCAGACATCCAGCGGGAGTGGGTTGACGCTATTGCAAGCGCTGTGAAGGATGCTCAGAAGTTGAAACAAGCTAAACGAGGGGATTCGGGTGATGCGGATGGCGGAAACCCCGAGGCGTGTGAGGGGCCCGCTGATGCTGCCGCGCTTTGGGTTCCTGACGAGATTGCAGACGTGTGCACTATTTGCAAGGCCTCTTTCCGCGCGTACTACCGGAGAAAGCATCACTGCCGCCGCTGTGGAACGGTGGTGTGCGACACCTGCTCCTCTGGGCGCGCCCCACTGTTTGTCGGCGAGTCATCACGTGCGGAGCGCGTGTGTACGCCTTGCTTCAAGATTCTCGACCTGGTGCGTCAAATTGCGATGCATTGGCTGTCGAGGGTTGTCGAGTTCCGTGGAGTATTGCGCCGACGTCGCTTGAACAAGTGGACTGAACACTACTACGAGCTTCGAGCTGGTGTACTCAAGCAGTACGCGTTGGAAACAGCAGCGACGAGTGTTACACCAGTGGCTCAGAATGGCAGCGGCGCGGGGTTTGCTAGCTCGGGAAGTGGGGGATCGGTTACCGTTGGAGCACCAACGAGTGCTGGTGCTAACAGCAGCGCGTTGAGATGCTGCACGGACGAACTTGCTCTTGCTGGTGCCATTGTGATCCACCGATCCGACAGTCGCGCCCACAAAAACCGCTTCTGCTTTCAGATTTCAACCTCCGAGTATGACGAGACTGACGCCAAGACCAGCGCTGGGGCCAATGGGACAAATCAGCACAAGACAAGTCCTATCGGTAGACGTTTGAGCCAGCCCACGACTCGACCGCACCTCATGAAGAAGCTTTCGCCCCTGAAGCAAGCTGTCAGTCGGTTTGGTGACGCTGTATCTCGTCGACGTGAACCTGCGATTCCGCCTGAAGGCCTTCTCCAATCTCGTGACAGTACAGCTCCGCAGTCTTCCCCGTTACCGCTCTACCCCGCGCCGGCTTCGTCGCCAACGTCGTCGCTACTTTCGTCGTCAGCATCAGGGATGGCTACGATGCACGAAAGCGAGTGGGTATTGTGCGCTTCAACCGTTCAAGAGGAGGTGGCATGGCGTGTTGCGATTCAGAGCTCGGCGGATAAGGCGTTGAACCGCATGCGGCGCTCGCGAGTGACCGATTTTCCTGGCTCACTGGCTCAGAGCGGCATCTTGAGCTTGAGCATGAGCATGCCCCCCAGTAGCTTGCGGGCCTCGATGTCGGTGCTTTCCAATTCCAGTTTCATTAGTGGCGCTCCCGGAAGACGCCGCATGTCGTCACTGGACCGTGGGCGTGTCACGGATGCCGAGCTGTCCATGGAGCTTGCTCAGGCGGCAGGAGAAGACCGTGAAGCGTATCTGCTGGAACGCCGTCGCCGCCAGATTCTGAAGGAGATCATTCGCTCTGAAGAGAGCTACGTGAAATGCTTGGGAGAGTGCATTCGCTTGTTCGTGCAACCACTGCTGTTGAGGCAGCTCGAAGGACGGCAGATGTATCGCCGTCGCCAAAACAAGCGCAGATCGTCGTTGCGTCCTGTGCCTGTAATCGGAGCTTCGTCAGCTGCATCCGCTCGTTCGGCTCGAGGCCACCGTCGAGCAGGAAGCAGTGGAAACATTGGTATTACGAAAGGTGGTGGTAGTAGCAGCAGCCTGCACAGCATGATGGTGAGTGCGTCGTACAGTGTGGCTGCTGCCACCAGCTCAGCGCCGACGTTGTCAACGACTGCAACCCCCACAGCCAAGATACTGGTCATGGATGCAGACCTGTCGATCTTCTTCAGCAGTGTGGACCAGATTTACACACTCAACCAGCAGCTCTTGGACCATTTGTCTCGCCACCTCGAGGAAACCAGTGCCACATCCGCGCCAGCATCGAACTCAGAGGCTGCCCAGCAGGGCGTACAGCGGGAAGAAAAAGCCGCCGGGTTTCCTGGCGTGAAAGTTCACCGCGCCGGCGCTATCTTCCACGCCTACGCCCCTCTCATGCAGCTCTACACGTCGTACGCAAGCCGTCACAGCTCCGCTCTAACCGCATTGGACTCGCCGCAATTCGCAGGATTTCTACGCGAGCTGCCCGAAGAGGCTGATGCAAACCGCTTGAGACGCTACCTCAATATGCCGGTGGAGCGGATACCACGCTACAAGATGCTTCTTCAGGAACTGCTTGGATCCACTCCGCCCGAGCACGTGGATTTCGTGCCTCTGCAGTCAGCCATTCGCAGCGTGGACCGTGTTGCCAGCAAGATTGAAGAGATCAGCGAGAGGCGCGAGAACGCACGCACTTTGGCGACCGTGAGTGCTAAGGTTGGAATCGATCTCAGTGGCCGACACTTCGTGCGCGACGGTATGCTCCGTAAGGTTTGCAGAAGCAAGGTGCAGACGTATTACTTCGTGCTGCTGGAAGACGGTAAGCGAGCTATGCCCATGCTGTGCTGTGGGTGATGTATTTGCTTACTGGTGTGCTTGATTTAGCTATGGTGTACGGGCGGCAAGGAGGTCTGCACAAGAAGAAGTTCCGCTTGATTGATCTCTGGGAGTGCAAGGTGGCCGAAGATACGGAGACGATGCCGGGTGTGATCACGACTGTCGTGAATTCGAACAAGTGAGCCCATGCGTCGTGTGTGTGGAGAACAATTCGGTTACTGGAGACTGACGTGTTGGTGTTTGTACTGAAAACTGTAGCGCGTTCTGCTTTTACTCGCCTCTCAAGTCGTTCATCCTGTTGACCGAGTCAGAGCAAGACAAAGTGGGCTGGACAACTGACATTCGCGACTGCATTGAGCGAAACCTTCGCGGGCAAACGCACCCGCGACGTGCCAGTGTTCGCTCGGAGCTGCTGATGGACTATGACGACGACTCATCCAGCGGCTACGAGCTGGAAGGGGGCTTCGTTATTAAGAATGGCTGGTTGAACGTGTCCGGCGGCGCCGTACCAATGGCCACTGGGCCAAGTCCTAGTCCGACAACAAGCAGCAGCGTTGGAAAGAAGCCACGGCGGCTGTGGATCACGCTGACGCTGCAAACGATCTCGCTGGGCTCGACGTTCAAGGCCGCGCAGCCTGAAGAGACCATCCCCATCGAGCTGTGCGAGGTCGCACCTCTCAAGAACGAAAAGTGCTTTCGCCTGCAGTTCCTGCACGATACGGTAAGTATCTGTCATCAACTTCAACATGCTGCCACTTCAACATGCACTGCTCTCGTCAGACTCGTCAGACAGACTGACGCTCACTCATGCCTTGTCGTGCGTTGTGTTCAACGCGTGCAGAAGCTGCGCGCGCAGACGACCTACGTGTTCGAGGCGCTGTCTCTCGCGGAGAGAGAGGAATGGGTTCGCGCGTTGACCCATTGCATCTCGGGGGGCGACGAGCTGGACCTGCGCCGCCGCAGTCTCAAGACGGCCACGCTGGCCCCGATCTTCATGTTCGACAAGGTCTCCAACGTGTGCACCATCTGCACGCACAGCTTCGCCGTGTATCGGCCGCGCCACCACTGCAGGTATGTACGGAGCCTTGCGTTTGGAGCTGGCAGCAGGAGTCGGCGGCGCACGCTTGTGACTCCTGATGACTTGTTCCATTTGACACTTTTTCGGGGTCGTCGCCTCGCTGTGCGGTCGCTAACTCGTCTGTTGCCGCGGAAAAACGACCGTGTGGTTGGTGTGCCTCGTTGTGTCTGGACAGATTGTGCGGCTCGCTCGTGTGCGGGAACTGCTCCCGTCGGCGGTGGACGCTGTCGTACAGCTCGAGCAAGAAGGCGTCGCGCGTTTGCGATAGCTGCGCCGAGTCGACCATGAGCATCACCCGCTCGTTCGCCGTCGAGATGTAGTCGACCACACTGCATCTTCAGAAATGGACGGGATCACCTAGTCTTTGTATGGATAGCTACCTGTGTAATTTTATACCGAAACGTCACACGTCAAAAACGCCAACTGTATGGACCAAGCAACGGTCGCACCAGCTCTACTGCTGAATTGGAAGGGGCAGCCCTCGTCGCCGCGTCAACTTGAGGGGCTATCGTCGCGCAGGCGAGCCCGAGCCCGCCCATTTCGGCGCTCTACTGTACAGGTACAGACATTCGGCTGTCATGTCATAGCCGTCTTAGGCGCGGCTGGCGCTTACACACAACGAAAAGCCCGCCGACCCTGCGCGCTCGCGACTTCGGGGCGGAGCAAATTTGTGGCGGCTCCATTGCGCCGCATCTGCCTGATTCCTGCCGATGTACACTCGTTAGCAATGCCCGAAGCGGGCCTGCTCCCCGGTCGCCATCGAATTTTCGGCCGTGCAACGCGGAGGCGAGCGCTGGAAAGCAGGTGACAAGGTCAATGTCAATGCTCGAAGCCACCGGCGCAATCAGCATGGAAGCCTGGATTTCAGGGGAACCTGAAGCATCAGCGCAGCCCCAACATGCGCAGGAAAGGATCGAGGCCTCTCTTGCGCCACCTAACGAGAGACGCTGGTGGGCTCGTCGCTGTGGGGTAGGGACCGTAACTGAGGCCGTCGCCTCGTTGCACCTCTCGATCTGCGGCGCGATTGGCCGAACGAGCGGATCAGCTGCTTCCCGATTGGTGCAAAATGCCAGTCGGTATTTTAGAAGCCAGTCGCTTTGGCCCCGCTCGCTGGCTCCGGGTCATTCTCGATACTGCGCGGTCTCCTCTCCGGCGGGAAGGACGCGCTTTGCTTTGCTCTGCGTTGCCTCTACCTACTGCGGCTTAATCCATCGCTCGCATTACGAACACGAGCTCGGGGCACAGGCTGATCATCGATCGTCGGACACTAGCAGGCAGCTAAGTTAGCTGAGCTAAGGCGGCGCTAACTTATACCCCCCCCCCTCTCCCCCCCACTACGCTCCGGCCGTAGTACCCGCCCCCCACCACTACGCATGCCGCTGTTCTCCCGATCGTCGTCTCGGGCCGGAAGCGGCAAGTCCAAGTCGCACCGCTTCTCGCTGCGCAAGCACCACCGCCACCTCTCGGACGCGGACGCCGACTCGGTCTCGAGCATCAGCAGCGGCCGCAGCAGCAGCGCCAGCCACTCGGACAGGAAGCCGCGCCGCCAGACGCAGCCCACGACCACGCGCGAGCCCGAGCAGACCATCGTCGTGCCGCGCGCCACCAAGGCCAAGTCGCTGCAGACGCAGCCGTCCACGCTCTCGTCCTCCGTCCGGTCCTCGGTCTCCACACTCCGCAGCAGCACCAGCCCCGAGAACCTGTCGGGCGGCGAGAACGACACGGACCTCTCGGAGGTCTCGGAGGACTCGGAGATCAGAGACTCGGTGAACACGCCCCCGCAGAGCCGCGCCCCGAGCACGCGCAACAGCCGACACAGCGCCTCCACCGGACAGACTTCGTCGCGCAACAACCGCAACAGCCTCGCAGAGTACCGCCAGCTCAATGCTCCATGTCGTACAAGAACCGCGTCAACAGCGACGCGTACCGAGGCAACAGCTCCAGCTCCAGCGACTCGCGCATGAGCGACCGCATGAGCGACATGCGCACATCCCTCGTGGACGGATTCCGCACCACCAACTCGTCGGTGCGTTCGTCTGACGGCCACAGTCTGCTGAACGCGCGGATATCCGAGTCGTCCACGTCGATCACGCCTGCAGTGCCGGCGGTGCCGGAGACTGCGCCGCTCCCTCCAGCCCCGGCAGCTCCGTCTTCGGCTGCCCGGTTCTCTGAGGCCTCGAATTCGTCGGCTTCCTCCAGGATGACGGAGGCCAATGTGGCTGCGCTGCAGACGCGTCGCGCGTTCCAGCAAATGGTCTTGGCCATGGAGGACGAGGATTCAGGTGACGAGTACGAGTCGGACAGCGACGCGTGGAGAACCAGCAGCGCCGAGAGCTCTCAGGGCAGCTCGGGTGTCGTGCGACTGGGCGCGGACGAGTACAGGAAGTTCCAGTTCCGTCTTCGCCAGCTCGAGGAGCTCACGACGGAGCAGGCCAAGAAACAGGCCGACATGGAGCAGACCATCGAGCAGGAGGTGCAGGCCAGAACCCAGAAGGTCATTGAGGCCATGGAGAAGCAGATCAGCATGTACAAGCAGGCGAAGGAGCTGGAGTGCGAGCGGGAGGTGCAGCGACGAGTGTCGGAGCACCTGGAGAACCCGAGGCTGAGTCGCAGCGCTAGCCGAGCCAGTATCTCGCAGAGATCCTCGGCGTATGGCCTGCGCCCGAGCAGCAGCGTCGACAGCTTCCGGGACAGCTACAACATTTCTGGCTCCATCAAGGAGGAGGGCAACTCGCTGGAGAAGCTGCTGCACCCGCGCCGGTCGCGCAAGCGTCTGGAACAGCTGAAGGAGCGCGAGGAGGCGCAGAAGCGCGAGATGGAGCAGTTCCGGGAGTTCATCCGCACGACCGAGATGCGCGTCACCCAGACGCAGGGCGTGGACGGTGTCTTGTCAGCGGAGCAGTTGGAGAAGGCCAAGAGCAGCCTCGAGGAGCTGGCCGACCCGCTGCTCCCGGAGTCGCTACTGCAGTCTCCGCCTTCGGACCTTATCGAGCTCATCTGTGTGCTGCGCAAGAACGGACAGGAGCAGGAGAAGCAAATAGAGGAGGCCAAGGGCCTCGTTACCGCCGCGATTGAAGCGCGCGAGGACGCCGAGGCCACGGCACGTGAAGCCGTGGAGCTCACGCTCATGCTGGACGCCAGATTAGAGCGCGCGGCGCGCGACGAGCAGAAGTTGGTGCGGCAGGCGCGGCAGCTCTCGGCCGCCGACGAGTTCCGCCACGCGCGCGAGTCGCGCGGCTTCAGCAGCGCGTCCGACTGGCAGTCCGGCACCCCCGCGGCGGCGTCGTCGCCGCTGCTTGATTAACTGGCACGTTGACTTGATGTTCGTGCGTCGGAGGCTCCTAGAGAGCTACACTGCAACAGTGTACTATAATCCATCTAAGAAATTGTCGAGATTCCCCCGTTACACCACACCATCGTGTCCTCCATTGTGTCCGCCATTGTGCGATGGTTGTCAATCAAGGTGAAGGTTGCACTTGTCAAACACCACTTCAGTTTTGAATCAGGCCACTTTGATTGGTCAAAACTCGATTTCCAAGGACTGGCCTCAGTCCATTCTGGAACCTACAAAGCTAATCGAAGCCAAAGGACACTAAGGCCTCAGCACCATGAGCGCGACGGAGAGCATCCTGCTAGCGGTGGCCCACGAACACTCGAAGCAGTTCGCCGAGGGCACCATCAAGTCCCCGTGGGACTACTTCGAGTACAGCGTGAAGCTGGCGCTGGCGCGCTGGACGGCGCTGCGCATGGCCGTGGAGGGCGAGTGGGGCGGCGGCGACACGCGCCGCAAGTACGAGATCCTGCTGGAGGAGATCCTCAACGTGTTCAAGTACAACAAGACCGTGTACGCGGACGCCATGGTGGACAACATCAGTGGCTACGTCGAGACCGAGTTCGGGCTCATCTGCGAGGACGGCAGCGTCGAGGAGGTCTCGGAGCTGCTCACGACGCTGGCGGACGAGTGCAAGAACGCAAAGTACGACCGCGTCAAGGCCATGCACGACCAGGTGCAGTCTCTCTTCCCCATCGACCTCAAGAAGGCCAAGCTCAAGTCGCAGGACGACGGCGTGGGGCTGGCCGAGGGCAGCGGCGCCGCGCTGGGAGCCATCTCCGAGGAGGCGGCGGCCGGCATGCAGGAGCCCGACGAGCCGCTCGTGGACGAGGACGGCTTCACTATGGTGCGGCGCTCGGGCCGGCGAAAGGCGCCCACCAAGTTCTACGACCCGGCGGCCGAGTTCCCGGAGCGGCATAAGACTTCTGTGCCATAACTTACCTAGAATTGAGTTTTTTTTTTTTTGCTTTAGGCTGTAGTTAGTTAGTTTGCCAACGACATTTCCACCTTTACGAACTCGCCTGGGTGTATCACTCAAAGTCGGCGAACATGTCGTCTTCCTCCTCCATAGCCTCGACCTGCGACGACAGCGACGCAGCAGCCAGATTGACGTCCACTTCCTCCTCGCCGTACAGGAACGCGCGGGCTTCAGCGACCGAGACGTCGACACTCGGATCATCCGCCGAGGTGAGCAGCGAGATGTCCGCGTTCTTCACCGCCTTCCACGCACCCGAGTCTTCCGTCAGCGTAGTCTTCAGCTTGGTCAGGAATTCGTTGAACTGCGACGAGTACTGGATCTCGACACTGCGCTTACGGAAGTGCGTCAAGCACTGCAGCGCCTTGGGGTAGAACTCCGAGCCGCTCTGGCTCAGGAACTTCTCGATCTGCGTCTCCATGCCAGTGACGGCAGTTGTAAGCTGCTGACGCCGACTCGCTTTCGACTTGGAAGACTCGACCAGCGCCTCAAAGTCGGCAATGGGGTTCATGGAACCCACGGTGGTGACATCTCCGCTATCCAAGAGCTCGTCCAGATCGAGCTCCAAGTCAGAGCCAGCATCATCTCCTCCAGCGGCGCCGTCGTCCTCCTCCTTGAGGTCCTCCTCTTTGACAGACGCGGTGGGTACATCACTCCAGAACGACTTCTTCTTGCGGTCCTTCGCCTTCTTCACCGCTTCCTTCAGCTGGAAAGCGTCACCGAAACTCTCGATCAGACTTGAGATCTTCTCTTGCCGCGCCGGATCCATCTTCAAACTAGCTTCCATGTACGCAGGAAGAGCAGGAACCCCCGCCGACTCGTCCAGCGCACGCATGGACACCGCGTGGAAGAAGCGCCGAATCACTGGATTGAAGCACGCGCCCACCTCGTCGGCCTTGTCATCGCGGATACTTAAGCTGTCGACCAGTTTGTCCGCGAGGGTCTGCTGTTCGTCGGTCGGAGTGTACTTGCGCGTCTTCAACGGAGCAAACTCGTAGTTGCGCACGTCTTCTTCGTACGGCAGCTGCTGGGACCACATCGCGTAGTAGTTTTCACCCTGACCGGAGGACGGAGCGTGGGGGATGAGAGCCACGATCTTGGGCGCAGCATTCTTCCTCGCGACGAAGCGAGCCACGATCACCTGGTCCAGCTCCACCATCGCGTCAATTAATGCGGCGAAGCACGTAGCTGCATGCGGTTTCCCCGGTTCAGCGACGAAGATATCAGTGCCTGCGACGAACTGGGAGTGGCTGATCTGTGCTTTATCCAGAAAGCCCAGCACCTTGAGCGACTTCTCCGTCTGAAACTTGAAGAACTCTACGTCGGCCGAAGCGAACGGAACCTTCTCCGCGCCGTAACGATACGCTTTCACCTGTTGGTCAGGAGGGACTTCTTCATCGATATTCTGTGGGGAGGTATAACGCCGGTCGAGTTTCACTTTCCCGGCCGTCTCCTTCTCGTACGAGCTCTGTGATTCTTTTGACAGAGTTGGCAGCGTCGCCGTCTTGGTCTTCAAGTAACAGTACACAGGAATCCCCAGAGCGTCACCAAACTCGAGTGGACCGCGAAATTTCGTCGTCAGAGCCACCGTCTTCTTCATGCCTTGAGCAAGTAGGTGCATCCGCTTGGACACCGAGCAAACTTCGCCTCCAACTTCATTCGCGATAGATACGAGCATTTTTTCGTTCTCCGCCTGTAACAACCGTTGGTTAGACCTGATAATTGATGCTTGTAGCTATCCAGCGCAGGGTACCCCACCTTAATTCGTTCTGGCCCAGGTGCTCCACCTGCATCAGGTTCGTCCTTTACATTGGCCTCCGGCATCTCTTCATCTCCTTCCTTATCCTTTTGAGGCTTGAGCGTCGTATGCTGGAAGTCTAGCCCACTGTAAACAGTAGCAAACGTAAAGATTTAGTGACCACCACACTGAGCTATAGAAGAAATGACGCCACACTTACATCACTTGCAGCTTGACTTCCATGTTCTGAATCATTGTCACGACCGACTCCAAGTCCCCGGCGTCCGCGATCTTCGCAGCCGCATCTGTAATCACCATCAGCCGCTTGTCGTACTTCTTGCCGTCCGTCCGACGGAACAGCAAGTCCAGCGCCACGATCAGCCCGTCCAGGATGTCCACCTGCAGCAGAAGCAGCGTCAGACAACCCATCAGCTTCAGAGAACAATACAAATTAATAGACTAGTGACCGCACCTTCGTATCCTCACTCCTCGACGGCTTGAGCTCGCGCAGCCTCTTGATCATGTGCAGTGTTGGCGAGTCGATGGAGTTCACCACCTGCACGTTCCGATACTCGCTCTCGCCCTGCTCCTCATTCAGCTGGTTGTCCGTGTCTGCGTCATCAAGCAACATAAAGCCGTCAGTAAATTTATGTAGCTGATAGCCAAGAGATTCCTGCAGTACTGTTCAGACCTTCCGACCCGTAGGCGACGATGCCGACCTCGTCCTTGGGCTTGAAGAAGAGCTGCACTCCATAGTTGTTAGCGCTGGGACCATATCATTTTACACAGTGATAGACCCACCTTCTGCTGGACGACACCCTCCACGGCGGCGATGGCGGCCGCGAAGCGCGTGTGTTGCAGCTCGTCGCCCGGGTCTTGTCGGTTCTTGTCACGGCCGGCCACGCGCTCGCGCAGAGGCATGCGCATGGACGCGCCCACGTCCAGCAACACCACCACAGCTTCCTACACAGCAGCAACATAGCAAGAAACCCGTTAGGAACTCGGCGCGCTTGTTGCAAGCAGCAGCAGCAGCAGCCTAAGCACCTTGGCTCGCGACATCTAGCTTCAAGCTTTCGTCTGTCACTGGGCGGTTCCTGAAAACTCAATTTGGTCGTACCAAATCGAAGGGCAAAAACGAGGCTGAATTTTTGGTCGTATTACTTTTTGCATCCTGAAAACACAGTTTGGTCAGAACAAATCCTGAACTCGCACTACCATGACCTCCACGCCCATCCTTCTCCTTGCTGCTATTCAGCGCCGCCGCCAAGCTTCTCGCCGCGAACAATCGTTTCGCTCGAGGATCAGTCGACACCAGCGGCGCCGACGTGACCGTCGAGTGAGCCGACCCGCCCTTCAATGGCCCAGCATGTCGGGATTCACGGTGCTTTTCGGTTCCGGAGACGACTCAGCGCTCATCACGCTGACTGGACTGGACCATAGAGCGTTCCGCCATGTTCTCGAGCTGTTTGAGCAGCCTTACACGCAGACTTCACGCCGTACGGACCACCTGGTGCGGCTCTCCAACGCGTCCGTGACCATTCCCGCGGTCGGCCGCGTTTGCTGAGCGCCACACAGTGTTTGGCTCTGGTGTTGGCGTGGAGCCGTACTCGTGGTGGCGAGTTCTCTCTGTGTATCATCTTTGGGGTCACGGCCACGGTATGCTCGCTGTTTATCCGCTTCGGAAGGAGAATTCTACTGAGGGTTCTATCAAGGAGCTCTCTTGCCGCAGTGACGATGCCCACCTACAGAGATGTTCAAGCGTACCAGCGTGCAATTCATCGTCGACACCCTCGGTTGAACGACGTGTTCGCTGTTGCGGATGGTCTAAAGCTCTACTTACAACAAAGCGGGAACAGCGTCATCCAAAACATTTTTACAATGGGTGGAAGCACGACCATTACGTGGGAAACGTGTTCGTGTTTGTACCCGACGGCACCATTGCTGCATGCGCATTGAACGCACCTGGATCGCTGCATGATTCCCAAATCGCAGAATGGGGAGGGTTTATCAGAAACTGCAAGCTATATATGAGCTTTATGGCGCGAAGTGCGTGGTCGATTCGGCTTTTGCTGCTGGCGATTACGGTTTCCCTAATCAAGTCGAGTCAAGATTATCTAGGTGCAGCAGCTACTGCGGGAAATGTGGAGAGGCTACGTCAAGCAACGTCCGCCCGCCAAGCCGCGGAGTGGGGAATGCGGGCCTTTCAAAGCTCATTCCCTCGACTCAAGGACCGAATAGAGTATGAGGAGCGCGGTGAGCAACGGCTAATGCTGGAAACTTGTGTTCTACTCTTCAACCTTCGTGCTAGGCTAGTAGGAATTAACCAGTTGAATTCTGTGTACATACCTAGCTTACAGCAGAATCCACTGACACAGATTTAACATTGCTAGTTCGTTCCCTTGTTCGCTTGAGTTGCTTTGGTGATGCCCACCAACACCGTCGCGAGCAGCTCAAAAAGTCGGTTGCTTCTCGTGGTGATCTTGTGTATCCACAGTCGACAGTAGAGTGGAGGGTGGTGCGGCCATCAATGACGAGGAGGGCGTGAACTGCGCGAGTAGCACTTGGGAGCCGCTAGTTGCCGCCTGAGCTTGATCTAGCGAGGTGGGTGTTTCCGCAGGGGGCTCCATGTAGTGCTTGGGCTTGATATCACGATGTGTGGCTGTAAAATAGTACGTCGTACCAATCTGTCGGGGGTGGCAACCACCCCGTACAGATTTCCCTCCTCGGGGCAATTTGATACGAAAGCGCAGCTGCCCTCGGATTTTTTATGCATGATTTGGTACGACCAAAATGGGAATTGAGTTTTCAGGAACCGCCCACTTTGTATCGGCAACGACTAGATTAACGGATTTTACCGAATAGAAGCCCTGTATTTGTTAAAAGCCCGTGTGATAGGCTGCCTATCACAATAACACCTATCATAGGCACCCCCGAATGTCTAATTGAATAGTAAATCGGCCGAGATTTTGGCTAACGTATAATTGATTAGTACGCCCTCATCGAATAGAACGCCCTTCGAATATAACCCCTTTGCTCAGAGCGTTGCATAAAAATGGAACGCTCTCCCTATTCTTTTATAAACATAAGCTTAATAAAAAATATTCAGCAAGTTTTTCCTACATACACAAAAGGCAATTTGTTTTACTTTAATACAATATAAATTAAAATACTAGAACTAGTACTGATTAATTATGCAAGTGTGTAACTTTTTCGCACATTTACGCTTTAGTTCTCATCTGGCACCTCGGAACCATATCTCTGTGTGTGTTTTCCATAATCGAAAAAAATTGAATCAAATACACCAAGGTCTTTGGCGAATTCCATGAATTTGGCTCTAAAAAACTTATTTATTAATATACCTAATAATACTAGGTTTAGATTTTGAAACGAGCACAATGAACAGACCAAGAATTTGGCAAACTACCCCGCCGAGCGAAGCTCGGCGGGAGGCCCCACGCGCTCGGCTAAAATCTGTTTAGAGAGCCCCGCTTGCGGGGCTCCGCTCGGCTTGTTTACAAACAAATCTGTTGCTGTAACGGGGTACAATCAAGTGCACCCATGACATGAAGAGTGACGGGTGTCACTCTCCCGAGTACATGGTACATGGTACCAGTAGCTCCGCAAGCCAACCATTTGAGTTTGTGTGGGCTTTTGTATAGTTTGTATTACAACCAAGTTAACCCCTACCAAAATACAGTCAGTCTTACATCTACCTCTGTTGCAAGTCAAGTCGTCCCCTTCAGACCAGGGACACGTGAATGGCTGTTCACTTGGAGTTTGTATACTCCAGCTTCCTCTGTTAAGAAGTGCTGTGTGCCCCGTCACACTTGGTAGGACTCGTAGTCAATCCTACGCCTACGCGGGTAGATTGGTCTACCTGAATCCTCGGTGGCTCAGGTCTGTGAGCCACGATGGACCGAAGTGAGTTTCCTCACTTGACTGACTCGCAGTTCGAGTCAGTGCGGAAGATGGCGGGCATCTTCGGAAGTGATGCCCTCCGGAGCTTGGCGGCGGCGACGCCAGCCGAGCAGGTCGAGCGGGTAAGCGCGTTTGACGAGTACGGACGCGGGCTCATCGCTCATGTGCAGGGAAACCTGCTGGCTCAGATGAGTGAGCCCAGATGGGTGCAGCCTAAGCCTTTGCGGCTAGCAGTGCCTCCGTTCGAAGGGAAGGAAGGTGAGAACCTTCACTTCTGGATACGGGAGACCGAGATCGCAATGAGCGCAGGTCTCATCTCGGCTGAGAACCTTCGAGTCGCCTTTGCGCTCTCCAATCTTGGCGGACGTGCCAAGACTTGGGCGTATACGCGGGAAGCGATGTCGCCTGGATGTTTCTCATCCTGGGCTCAGCTGTGTGAGCAGCTTCGAGCCGCTTTCCTCCCGACGAACCACGAATTCCGCCAGCGCCTGCGCTTCCTTGCCTGCAAACAAGGGGAGCGCGAGCTGTACGCGTACGTACAGGAGATGCGCACGTTGGCAGCCTCGCTGGTGGGGAACCCACTGTCGGAAGATGTCAAGATGGCAGTCTTCGTGGACGGCCTGAAGGTCGGTCCTGCGCGCACGCAGTTGTTCCGTGTGCGCACCGCCACTATGGAGGAGGCGATCCAAGTCGCCCTCCAGGAGGAGTACAGCCACAAGCAGGCTGGTGCTCTGGCTGTTGTACAGCCTGTGGTCACTGAGAGCGAACCAGAACCCATGGATCTGAGTTCGGCTGAACAGTATTCTGTCCGCTGCTATGGTTGCGGCGGACTGGGACACTATCAACGTGTCTGCCCATCGCCAGGGTCTGGGAAGAAGACGTACCCGAAGACCAGAGGGTCAAGGGGGCGCCGGCGCCATGTACCGTCAGGTGCTCATGGGGGACACAACCACCAGTAAGGACGAGGGCCTTGCTGGGGTTGGCCCGAGTCTTTGTGATGGGTGTACGGAAGGCATACACCACAGAGACCCGGGGTCCCTTGAGAGCACTGATGCTCGCACTGGTGAAGGACAACGGCGGGTTATCGGTAGTACACGGGAGTGTACGGGGGTAATGGTATCCCTTGACATGATTGAGTTTGGGACGTCGCGTGTGTTCGCACGTCGCCAGATGTGTCGATTGGAATAACGACACAAGTACCGAGACTCTGTGAGAGTCGAAGCACAAGGGCAGGTCTCATTGACTGAGGCCGGGCCGAAGAAGAACCTTGGGGTCCGCTGTGACCCTTGCTGCCGCACGAGACGACGAGGGCAGCGATGGAACCGTGCATGTTCCCGGGCATGGACCCATACATGGTCCCGGCCATGGTGCCGAAGATGGCCCTGGGCATGGAACCGTATATGCCCTCGGCCTGGACAAGTATGGCTTGGCCCTAAGTGCGCTGTGCAAGCTGCACGGGCTCTCGGTCGAGCAGCGCGACAATGCCTTTGAGGCTAAGTCGGCCCTCTGTGTCTGCCAGAGCATTGGTGAGTCATGTTCCCACCTCTGGCCAGACACAAGGGCGTCCGAAGGGACCGCCAGGGCGCTTGATGCGTCCGACAAGACGATGAAGCCCGATGCTTCTTGGCTTTGGTCAACATTTGACCTCTGCCCATGGGTCGTGCCGATGAACTCGGACGACCGACACACTGAGCCGTGACAAAGCGGGGTCCTGTCGGACCGCTGTCATGACCGGAGATGAGCCGCACAGCTCTCTCTGTGTGGTTACGCTACGCGCTGACCGGAAAGATACCGTCCCTTGCGGGAGGTACCGCCGCACGAACGTGCCAGCAGGGCCCAAGGGCCATGCGACGCCAACTGCTGGTGGTCTGCGAGAGGAACCGCAAGTTTGGAGGCACATGCATCCCGTGCCGAGGCACTCTGCGCCTGCTAGCACTGTGGATACGGCCACTAGAGGCGTTGGCTTTGCGGCCAACGTCGCCGAGGGCAGGGGATGCCGCACTGGGTGCCCACTGCGGGCACAAGTCACTGCGGGTGTGACAATGAGGCGCGCCAGCCTTGCGGCGGCGGCGCCCGATAATCCGACCTTTGGGTGTTCGGATTCTCTCGACGCTGATTGGAGAATCAGATGTGATTCTCAGATAAGTGGGGGAGGATGTAACGGGGTACAATCAAGTGTACCCATTACATGAAGAGTGACGGGTGTCACTCTTCCGAGTACATGGTACATGGTACCAGTAGCTCCGCAAGCCAACCATTTGAGTTTGTGTGGGCTTTTGTATAGTTAACTTGTAGTTTGTATTACGACCAAGTTAACCCCTACCTAAATACAGTCAGTCTTATAACCTACTCCTTTGTAGCAAACCGTTCCCATTGAGGCCGGGAACCGGCGAACTGGTGTTCGCCTGGATAGTAATATCCACACGCACTTCCTCTGTGCATTGTGCTGTGTGACCCCGTCACAGTTGCGAATCGGCGACAGGGACGTCGCAGTCGCGAGTGTTGCAGCTGGCACGAATTAAGCGCACGAGCCTGTTGCTAATCGTCATATAATTCTTAGTCTAAAAAGAGATGGGGTATCTAATTTGGAGATCAGCTTCGCTCGGCGGGGTAGTTTACCAAATTCTTGGTTTGTTCATTGTGCTCGTTTCAAAATCTAAACCTAGTTGAAAATATGCATTTCAGACTCAACTAAACGTTCTCACTCGTGAACGCAAGTGAACCCCGATATTTGGCTCGTAGCCCCGGTGGGTGTAATTGTACATACTAAGCATCCAAAAACCTAAATATCTCATACAGATAAAAAATATTTTGCTGTTTGAGTGTGCATAAGGTGTATATAGGAAAATTACTATACGCTGGTATTTGATTTTAACTACCGTACCATGCTAAACCCGAACTCCCTTACGCTCTCTAAATAGCATTTAAGATCAGGATACTTGGCTTGATGAAGGCCACCCACACCTGCCTAGACTAGATCCCTCGTAAATTGTAGGTTAATGCATTGAATCGCTCTTCACAGTCAGACGCTGCGACTGAGTCAAAGACTCAGTGATTAACATCATTTTCCAAGTAAGTCAAGACCGCGTCCATAGGAAATGATGTAGCAGTTCGTGGTTAGTGGAGGGGTCAAACAGCACACTCCACTTTGAACCCTTTTGCCGTTTTTAAACATATATATTTTAAATTATATCTTACCGTATTTGAACGTATCTTACCGTACCATCGATTTACATGCATCAAACCTTAGTATAGTTAACCTTTTTGGGAAAATTTTATATCTAGGTTGGTCCCAATTGCAACAAACTCTCAGTCATCTACTGTACAACTTTAAGTATAGTTACAATATAGATGACACTAATATTATAATTCAGTAACCTTACAGTAAAACAATGGAGGCAAGTCCGGGCACGCGAAATGCATCGTCAGGTACGTGCGGCTGTGCCCCCCGTCCAGAGCCAAACGCTTAATATATGGCTTTTATGTATGCCAAACGGTTGCGCTAACTATTATCACTAAACTGAAAACAATACAAAAATAACAAAAGCTTTTGTTCTTGACAAACGCGGACCCTTCGGAAACCACAACGTCGGGTATATTGATCGAAGGCAGAAACATACCAGTTTTTGTGTTAAGCATTAGTTCTGCGGTTGATATCAATACCCCATAATAATGTGATGAGTGTATCAGTATACACTTAGTGTGCTTCGCATACTTTTCGGCCCCACGTCGTGCTCGATTCATCTATAGATCATACTCGAGTCCGAGTCGTGGATGATCAATCAGAACTATTACGTAGTCCGCACACTTACACCATCCGCACACTTACACCATTATTTGCATAATTTTTAGCACATCCAGCACGGCAGAGATCTGAAAATAATTGCGATACAACAAAAAAATGGTTTTTGCTGTATTAATTGTATATTATTGGAGTTCACCGGTTGCAATACAATGCAGTGTTGCAATAATTATTGACAATTAATATGAAAAAGGTTACAATGGCCAAAAAATAGCCAACATAGGTATCATCTGCTTACACAAAGTGGCTCACAGTGATCTGAAGAAATGCCTTAATGTTGGAGTCCAATATATTGGGCTGCTACTTAAAACCTGTTGCAGAAATACTGAATGACCTGTTATCCCCAAATCTAGTGAATTCCTGTTGCCATAGTCTGAATGCCTGTTGCGTTGGTTATGTGAGATTGGGACAACAGGAATTCAGGGCTGAATAGCTGTTGGTACAGTAATTCAGATCAACAGGTTGATGTCGTTGTACATGTAGCTGCGAGCTATTGTGTACCGCTCATGTAAGAGCACCATGACATGCTGCGCGGTGTATCGGCCGGCGAGCGCACGTTCATGACCACCGGAGGGGTGGAGCCCGGCAAGAAGTACATGCTGCTAATGGACCAGATCACGCGGAACTTTGGCAGCGCTGCCAGTCTACGACATCACCAACACACAGGGGTGGAGGCTGCGCAAACCAGTGATCATCATTGAGCTGTTTAACGATGAGTTCACCTTGAACAAGAACGAGGTGATCCACCACGGAAAGCCGCTCGGCTACTCCGAGACTATGGACTTCGTGTATCCGGCCAACCGCGAAGTCGCTGACATATTTGCTAGACCTGAGCACAGACGATCACTACAAATACGACGGCTAGCTGCAGTGCAGCATGACACGACATCCTCCCTCGCACGCCCACTGAGCACTGGAGGTACCGCATTAACAATAACGGACTAGCTGACAGTCTTGACTTAACTATTGGGTGTGCGGGTTCACCGCAACGATATGTGCATCTGGTGCTCGATCCTACTGGTACTGCTAAAACAAATCTGATGATCGCAGCGTAGTTCTTCCTGACGAGGTAGTGTCACACGAGTTCTTTATCGCCAAGCTGGGTCCAACCTTCAGCACCGCCTTCTTGACCCTGACCACTGGCTCCGATATCTGGTCCTATCGGGGAAGGATGACGTCGCCATTACGGTGGCGCGGTTTAATGCGTTACTTGCGACGAGGCGCGAGTGCCTTTTGCGGGTTAGTGGAGCAAAAGCAAGTCTTGAGAATGTGACTCGATAGCCAGACGACCACGAGCTAGAGAGCTAGGATCGTCCACGCAGTGAGCTGCTTGAGAAAATATCAGCACACTGCTGGTCAGGCGCACGCTTGTGTATCCCCTTTGTGGTAGGTTCTTTTGATCGGCGATTAGTATCAACCCCGCGACTCAAGAATCCACACCAGTCAACGTCAACAAACACTTCAATCCAAATATACAGAGTTACACACGAATATACAATCACACAGATACCTCTTGTCCTCTCTTGTTTCTCTAGGCCCAGGACTAAGGCCAAATCTCCAAGTCTTCGGGTCCAAACCCAAGACACTTGGACAGTCTTGTGGACGCGCACCACTCCTCTAAGAGGAGAACAGCAATTCAATCAAATATCGACTTATAAAGCCTAATACCGATACAAATCACTCTTAGGAGCCTCACTATACGCTTACTCCCGCAATATATAACGCACCAAGCCCACACGGCGTATGCGCAGAATATGGAATAGATAAGTTCACGCCCAGGCTTTCGCAATGGATCCCTTACCTAAGGAACTTTGAATTTTTGGTGGAGAACGCTCTCAGGGCTTCGGCCCAACACGACTTCGGCACTTGAGGGAAAAACGAACTCTGTTTTGGTTAAAGGCTACATGCAAAGACGATCTTTCCAACGACGCCTGGTCGTTGGGTTGACTACTGGATCTTTCTCCAGAGTGTTGGTCCTGATTTTTATCGAAGCTTGAAGAGTCGCACCTGTGGGTGAACCTCGGATCTTGAGATGATACAAGATCATCGCGAGAGTCTTGGGATTCGCGTGATTCTTGAGTCTAGGGTCTGGGAGGAACCTTGGTCGAAGGCCTTCTCGGGTTTTGTGGGAAGCACGTCCGGGATAACAGACTCCATAGAGCGGCAGTCTTGAGACTATCTTGGGCAATCCGCGAAGCACCCCGAATACCAGTCAATAACTCGTGCCGAACTCCACCTTATTCCGGGATTCAGGGAAGGACCGCACGCATCCCCATGTGCTTCTGGGAACAGGATCAACTTAACCACAGCAATGCCCTTTTCAGGGGTGCCGGGTACCCCGAGTACATACTCTTGTTTTGTAGACCAGACCTTGAGACTCCAGTCGAAACCTCCGCGAGCAACTGCCCAAGCTCGGGAATCCATCACTACCATGCGCGACATGAGGCGAGGCCGATGAAACCTTTATCGCCCAGGGGGGTTCGTATAGCGCAGCCCAAGAAGGTCCTCAGGGTGTAGACCCAGAGAACCGACTTGAGAGTCAACAGCAAGGAAATAAATCCAGAGGTTCGCAGCCGCGAAGCTTTAAACCCTGAGGATCACTCTCCTTGGTTGGCGTGGGTACCTTGTGTAATCCCTGTCGGCTCGTTTGTCTTCGACGGAACGGCACTTCACCAAACTCGAATGTAGCCTCGAAGAAGCGCTGAGGTGCACGTCTAATCCAGAACGCACCTCGACACTAGAGGCAAAACCCAGAGAATCAGATCACCCGAAATCCAGAATATCACGAATTCAGGATCCAGGATTTCAGTCAACTCTGGGGTGAGGAACTCAGAAGACACCTTACCCAAATGCCTTCGTAGCTCGATAAATCCAACAAATACAGAGTATACAAACACTACAACTAGCCGTCACTTATTCTTTTGGACCCTTGGACGGTGGGTCACTCACACACTAGGCTCACTCGAGTCTGAAATTCAGGGGCCTAGCTCCCCTGAGACTCACACAAACGCGCACCACCTCCCGTACAGGAGGAAAATACAATCACTATCAGTTACCTTTCCCTTCACACAAGCAGTCAATACACAATCCTGGAGGCGACTACCTAGCACCCCAGAATACCCTCTGGAATAATATGAAATGGGCTACCACGAGCACAGCAAGTGACCCAACTAGGATATGAAATAGGTGGATCACTCCAGGAAGCACGAGGCCGTCGCTGGTCCCCACCTAACTGGACTTGAGTTTGATGGAGTCTACACAGACGGCTGTCCCTCGCCGTTGATGTGCCCTTAGCGTCCCGCGGTCGTAGTCTCGGGTCCTCCGGATTTCCGTCGGCAGGCTTGGCCGAAGTCACTTGCGCAGTACAGGGTAAAAAGAACTCTGTTTGTCTTTTATCAGCTACTTCTCTCTCTTACTTCTTTCTCTCTTCTGCATTCTTCTACGGGCAAATATCTTCATTTCACTATGCTCGGGGTCAAACGTCTTGTCTTCAGTATACCTTGGGTTCAGCGGTCCAGACTTGCGATCAGCTTGCGACTCCATCGTCGCAAGATGTCCACAGTGCCAAATGTGGGTCCTTAGACTTGGGTTTGTATAATGCAGGACTCCCTCTCGACTCCTCGAAGGTATCCAGTCAGTCGATCTGCACTTCAATCTTCAAGGTCACGCATCACTTTGATTGCAGACTGACTCCCAACTGGCTCGAAATTCAGAGATTCATGTGATACTCTGGATTGCTTCTGAGGATCAGTGGAACTCAGGGGATCTCTTGAGGGTTCTTGGGGATTCTTGGGTGTTGACTTGGGAAACACTTGTTCTGAGTATGGGGAGTCTGGGTTCATGGTCCAAATCCAGAGGATCACTTGAAACTCTGGGTCACCTGTTCTTGGGGAGGTGAACTCTGGATCATCATCCGATACTCTGGATTTCTTGTGTGATACTCTGGATCATAGGTCGTGTACATCACAGACTCGCGTGTATCTCCACAAATACGAACACTTAACGGGTTGTACGGCTTCCGGCGCATGTCCACGGTGGTAGTGAGGTTGGTTTTCAGGGGATCTGATCCATAGTAGTGCTCTGACCCACAGCAAGATGAGGTGTACTCTGGGATACGTTCTCCAGAGACACTTTCCGCCAGGCTTTAGGCACTCATCGTAAGGGAAAGTCCAGGACTGGACTGAGTGTTCTTCTGAAATCTTGGGCGTGCACTCCCAGGATTCACACTTCCAGTCAGTTGGGCCCATCTGCGGTCAGGCACTAGATCCATCCCACTGAATCACTTCTCTCCCACCATCGTCACTCGTGTCACACGGGTACAGCTGTGCTCATCCCAGGTATCCACCAATCATACTTCGATACAAACTCCAGGTCACCAGCGTGACGGCACGTCATCGGCAAATTTCTGAAAACCACCTCGTGTCAACCGCCCCTCCTGGTCCGGGTTCCATCAAAGAGGAAATCACTCCGAACTGGTGAACCATGGCCAGGCCACAAAAACACCAAATTCGAGGCACTCTGGAGATCGATACGGCCGTTGCCCTCTGTCGACTCCCAGGATTTCACACACTTCGGCCCCCTGTCTCCCCAACGGTTGGTCGGAGCCGATCTTCAAGGTTCTCTTCTCAATTGCAAAAACTCCAACGGGCAACGTACAATCACACCCCCATTTCACAGATCGTCAACATGGCCGACACGTCAAGCGACGGCCGCAAGCGACGGCGCCGGCTCAAGGCACGGCGCCCACGACGCCCCGGACAGCGCGCCTCCCTCGGCGCAACAGCACACAGATAGCACTCCTGCGCGCGCTCCCCTGGTGATGGTGACGGCGCGCCGGCGGGCAACAGCGTCGACACTTCGACAGGCGCCCCTAGGGAAAGGCCAAACAAGTCACCTTCGCCGACTCCGAGAGCAGTGCGCCCGGCAGCGAAGGCCAGGCTCCCGACGCCGACATGCGCGAGGCCGATGGCAATGCCTCGGCTGACGCTGCAACTTCGAAGGCGAGAGACGCAAGCTCAAAGTCCAAGGCCCCAGACGCGGAGGGGACACCGTCGGATGCTGCTGCGGCGAGTGTTCCTGAGTTCAAGATGCCTCGCCACGCGACAGCGACCGACATCCAAGGGCTCATTTACGCGGGCATGTTGAAGGAGAGCGACGTGGAGCTTCCGGAGTTCATGATTCCCGAGCGTCCGCCCCACTGGCAACTCCCGACGCCGCCAGACCTCGGGACGAACGCGTATCTCGTAGGGGTCCCAGGGGTCACGAGCGACATTCGCCAAGGCGCATTCGCTACGGAGGGCTACGGCGGCGTCTCCACTCTGATAGGCTTCGAAGAGCTGTCAGACGACGATCTTCAGTGGCTCAAGGAGGTTTGTGGTGCGGACGCTGGGGCTGGCGTGTTGCGGCCTCGCGGCTCACCACTCTCAGCCTATGAGTTGGATAGTTCTCTGAATTCCGTCAGCGTCCGCCGTGAGATGGCCTCGCTCCTGCGGCACTTCAACAGCACACGATTCGCGGAACGCGTATTCAGGATGACCGGTTACCTGCGTTGTACCCTTGGTGCATACAAGCACATGCGGTCTCTGGCTGAGTCTCAGCAAGGTTTCGCGGCTGTCGATGAACTGGTCCACGTGAAGCGTGAGCTCAAGGAGCTGAAGCACACTTGGAAGTTCGCCCGCGATTACTGGTTCCAAGAAGTTCAGGAAGCGCTCGGCAAGTCAGAGTCCGTGGAGCTCGAGCACAAGGAGGCGCTGCAGCGACAAAGGCACGGTACCAAGACGAGATCGATGCTCTGGAGTCCGAGAAGGCGCAGCTCAAGGCGCGCCTGTCCGACTCTGAAACTCAGGTGCGAATCCTGAAATCGCGCCTCGAGTCTGCTACCATGGATCCCTGGAAGCTCTCGGATTTTCTTCAGGAGCACACGGACTTCACGGGTAACTGGGAGCGTCTACACGACCTCTTCGGACTCTGCATCAAGGATTCCAAGCCACCCGAAGCCTGGGACACTGTGGTCAGCGTCACAGCGATGGACAAACGCAAGGCTGCAGTGGCTCCATATCCCGAGAAGAGCAAGCGCATGCCTCCGTCTTCTGGGTCTGGATCCGGCTCTGCTTCGCGTCCTGAAACTCTGGATCTCACGGGTCCTGGGAGCAAGCCCAGGCGTGGGCCGACTCCCGGTTCAAAACCCCAAAAGTCTCAGAAATCTCAAGGTTCCAAGAAGCCCAAGGGCACCAAGTCGACGAGTAAGGCACGGGACTCCTCAGCTCCCAAGGTTCACAAGGTCCAGCGTCGTCCCACGGATCACCAACCTGGTCGTGACTCTGTGCGTCGTGCTGGTGAGAAGACCGTGGTGTCCAAGGAGGCTGCGCACTCGTTGCTCCCTGGGGGCGTAGTCTGGAAGGAGGTCCGCCCAGACGTGCGCCAAGCAATCCTGGCAGGGCTCAAGTACGACAGCGCCATGGAGTGGATTGGCAGCGACCGAGCAGCTCACGGGCACTTTCGCCAGCCACAGCTGATCAAGATGCTTGTGAGTATGATGTACTGGCGTCGTCTGGACCAGACCCCGTGGAGTAAGTACGTCCCTGAGGCCTACTACGAGATGGCGGATGAGCGTCTGGATCGACGTCTCCGACGTGGGGAAGTCCCGGCCCCCTGGAGGAACCTTGAGGATCACGTGGTGTATCCCGACGAAGATGCGGACTCCACTGTGGATGATCCTGAGGACGACCCTGACTACAAGCCCCCGGTCCAGAACCCAGAGGACAACAGCGTGAGCAGCAGTTCAGAAGAAGAGTTCGAGCTGGCCCCTGAGGTTCTGGTCGTCGACGATGACGAAGAGGAAGACGCTGAGGAGGGCGAAGCCGAAGAACCTCCAAGGGTCCAGGCCCCTGGCAAGCGCAAGCGCTCTGGATCTGCCGACAAGTCTCAACGTCCCAGCCCCAAGTCCAAGAAACAGCGTCATAAGGAACCTCAGAAGACCAAGTCCGGTACCCAGGGTTCGCGCGCAACACGTACACCCAAGGTCGCTGCGCGTCCCAAGAAACCATCATCCCTCGCGCTCAAGTCATACTCAGAGTTGACTGCTGAGGAGCTGGCGACGATTGAGGTTCCTGAAGACAACGAAACTTCCTGGCGCATCCATGGGATCCTGGTGCAGTATCCAAGTTCGACCAAGAGCGCGTCATGCCAAACTCCTGGGTTTCCTGAGTACGAGATCCACAAGTTTTCGTACGACGTGATTCATGAACGCTGGAACCGTGAAGCATACCAAGAAATTCTGGATTCCAAACCTTGGGTGACTATGCTTCAGGGGCGCATCAGGGTCTTCTACTTCCATGAGCGAGACATGCTCGCTACGAAGGCTCTCAAGTTGGTGGAGGACATCGTGGACGCCATACACAAGCACGCTCAAGCTATCTGGGAGCGGGGCCACTGGGTGCCCATCCCGACTGAAGCCGAGGAGGACATCGCGCTGGACACCAAGCGCAGGGGGCGTCGAAATGCGCTCCACAGGACGTTCAAGGCACTTCTGGCGCGATCCCAGAATACTCCTGGGTTCATTCCCTCCTTGTGGCATGAGCCTGGCCTCTGGAAGCTCCCCGACAAGTGCTGTTACTGGATCTGGGAAGACCCCAGGGTCCAGATCCTTGGAGGTCCTCGCTGCGACGACCTCGAGAATCTGTTGGCGACGCTGGACATGCGTGAGCCAGCTCGAGTGCAGTGGAACACGGCCGACGATGAGGAATGGCTCCAGTACGTGCCAGAGCGAACTCGTAAGAACATCAAGCCGGCGGCCATCCGCAAGCTCAATCCGCTGTCACTTGCGTACCAGTGAGAGTGCACTTCTGTCAGATCCTGAAGACCACTTAGCCTCTGCATCTCGTAGCGTAATTCTCAATAGTACTCAGGATCCCTTCTGACTCAAGACTTTCTTCAGAGTTTCATCATCTCCACAGGCATTCCTTAGGTCTTCTTCATTGTAACGCACAGGTCTTCCTTCATCCATGTCCTCGAAAAGCTCTCCATCTTCACCGCTTCATCGCCCCTGAGTAACACCGAAGCCTCAGCCACGCCATCCTCTGGGTTACAATCTTCAGTTCCAGCGGTGCACTTCCTCCATAATCAAATCAAATCAAAATCACATTTCCATCTCCAATCTCCACACATTCCGTCGATTTTCTTCAGAGTTTCACCATGGTACTCAGGGTTTCATCCCCTGAGTTCGACATGTGACTCTGGGTCCATGTCACCCCTGAGTGCTACACCCCTGGGTGATCATCTCCGGCTTGCATAGCCTGGAAACGGGCTCGCGCTCTCGCGCCCTGATTGAACTCATAGAGTAAGGCTCCGCAATTGAGCTTCGACACAGGTAGCCACTCGGTCTCATCATAGCCCTTCCACTTCACAAGATATTCACGGATTCGCCTTGATGTCCGAGTTCGCTTAGTCCACCGCAAATCCAGAATTCGCTCGACTTCATACTCATCGTTCGCTGTGTCAGGTTCCCAGCTATCCTCAGGTAGCAGAGCCGCGTCAAAGTCATCATCTTCATTCACGTCGATCTCCACGGTGGGCCGTTTTGGGAACAGCGCTCTGGGTTTCAAACGGCTCACATGCACCCAGGGATTCACACGATATCCAGAGTTCTCGACCCTGAGTTTCACGCGGAAATTATCATGGATTTCCTGAATTCTGAAGGGGCCATGCCACATATGAGCCAGTTTACGGCTCAACCCAGGCTGCACTTTGGGTATGTACAACCAGACAGCATCCCCAGCAGCGAATCCTGACTTCAGTCGTTCCGAGAGCTCCTTCCACTTCTGGGTCCGCTCGGCAGAACGCGCTCGCTTGGCCTTCTTCTGAAGATCTTCTGCGCAGGCTTGTGCATAGCTGTAGTCGCGTTGCAGTTTCCTGCGCCACTCATACGCCGTGCGTTCCTGGACACTTGACGGTCTGGGTCCCAGCATGGCGGACACAGTGCCATGTGCATCCCAACCGTGCACTAAGAAGAAGGGTATCCAGACGCGTAGCATCGAAAGAAGTATTCAGGGCGAACATCAAGCGCTCAGCATGGTCGTCCCAGTCACTCTGGTCCGCTTCAGCGATGTATGCGCGAATGCTGCGCACCACGGTCTGCACCGATCGTTCTTGCTGTCCGTTCGCCTGGGGGCGATAGGCCAGAGAGGCTCGCTGCTTGCTTCCCAAGAGTTCTCGGAAGCGTGTGAACACCTCGCTCATGAACCTTGGGTCCTGATCGTGTCGCAGCATTGAGCTTGCTCCAAACCTCCTGAAAACCTGCTCCTCGTACACTTCAGCGACATCTTGGGCTGTCGTTGAGCTCATGGGTTTGCACATGACGAATCCTGAGAACGAGTCCTGAAAGAGTAACAGGAAGGTGTTCCCACGGTCAGACTTGGGCAGATGCGTTACAAAATCCATGGATACAACTTCAAACGGTCTTCTGGGTTCGATGTTCCCAGGGGACGGTCCTGCATTCTGAGGACGCCCCTTGCCGCTAGCGCAATCCACGCACTCCTTAACGAAAACCTCGACGTCCGCGTACATCCCATGCCAGTAGAACTCAGAGCGCAATCTTTCATACGTCCTAGTGATCCCCTGGTGGCCACCCTGAAAATCTTCATGCGCGTAGTGCAGGATGTCCGGCTGTAGCGCCTTTGGAACCACAAGCCTGAGTTCATCGACCATGTCTCTGGGACGATCCCGTGTAGAACGACTCAGGCGATACAGGACTTCTCTCGAATCCAGCACAAAGTCATCGGCCACCTTCGCAAGTTTCCTCGCCTGAGCGTGTGACAACTTGCTCACGTCGCCTTTCAGAAAGTCTTTGAGTTGCAACAGGTAGTCATCCTTGTCTTGGTGCACCTTGATCCGTCTCCAGCGTTCGGCCTGGTATTCCAGAGGACCCATGGGTTCGCCTTGGTCTTCTGCCTCCTGAGTTTGCGCTCGGGTCATGACAACGAGAACCTTGGCCGCCGCGGGCAATGGCGCGCACTCTGGTCCTGGGAAACTCAGAGTATCATCACTCTGGGAACCGCTCTTCTGAGGTCCAACGCCTAACAACACCTTCGGTTTCACCAACTTCTCGTGAATCTTGGACACCAACTGCAGATGTACTCGCTCGTCAGCGTCTTCGACCTTCCAGGATTCACCAAGCGCCAGAGTCTTCGATGTCAAGTAGTCTGCGGCCTGGTTGAACTCTCGTTTGACATGCACTAAGCGGACTGACTTGAACTTCGTCTTCAGCACCTCGTACTCAGCCAATTTCCTCTGGAGGTTGGGCTGATTGCAGTTGATAAGACCCTGGGCCTGCTGAATGGCAATCCTAGAGTCTCCCACCACGACGATATCCTGAATTCCATGTTCGATCGCCAGGTTGAGTCCCTTCAGAAGTCCATGGTACTCTGCGTCATTGACAGTCACATCCTCCAGAATGAAACCCTGGGCATCCAGGATCTCCCATCCAGGGACATGCCACAGGATGCATCCACAGCTCCCTTGTCGCGTGGACGTCTTGGCAGCACCGTCGAAACTCAGAATGCAACCTTCATAGTCCGCTTCCAGCATCTCCATACTGATAGGCACAGGCGGTTTGACGCGCCCCTTGGCTGGGATCAAGTTCTCAGCGACCTCGTCCAAGTGTTCCCTGGGAGTGATACCAGCACTCTGAGAATCATCATCATTCACTTCGAGACCCAGAGAATCACTGCCTTCGCTTCGCTGATCCTGAGAATCACTGTCAACTTCGACCTGTAAACTCAGAGTTTCAGCGGCCGTATCCCCTCCGGGACTCGTGCGCGCTGGAGTTTCATCGGCTTGCGAGGTCGCAGTGACCGTTGTGTCCCTGAGAACCTCACCCAGGTCTCTTGTGTCGACAGCAACTTCTCGGAATTCAGGGGAATCCTCAGGAGGTACCTCATCGGTTTGAGTTGACGCATCTTCAGCGAACCGCACACGACGAGCCTCTGGTTTTCTGAGAATCGAGGCCAGCAGTGCCATGTCGGGTCCCTTCGCAGGTCGCGACAGAATCTTCTTAGGCCACTGATACTCTGGGGTCTCCACGCACGATGACTCCAGCGCAGCTAAGCGTTCTGCACGCAATCGTCCCTCGCGCGATTTACACTTTCCAGAATGAGAGTTTGCCACTCACGATACGCAAAGGAACCGGGGCGTACAAAGCGCCCAGCCCGCGGGAAGAAACCGTATTCCACAATTCGGGCGACTGGAGTCCGGTTGTGAATCCAGACATCCTTGTCGGATATGTTGACCACCTTCACAGCGACTGGCCAGGACCTCGACGCGTAGATCAGGTGCGTTACCCAGCGGTCACCACGTCCTGCCCACACAACCTCACGCTGTGGGTTCGTCGCTCCATACGAAATCTTCACCACCTTGGATTCACCAGGGCCCAGGTACCAGCTTCCTGTAGTTTCCACAGGCATGTCGACACCCAGACGATCCTCTGGATTCCAACCACACATCATGATCGCTTCTTCATCCGGGAGCGTCACGAGACCTTCCCGAATACTGATCCGCACTCCAGCTGCAAACATGAAACTCATACCCAGAAGTACTTCGATTCCTTCGCCGATGTTAGCCACCCAGACATCCAGGAGATACACCACTCTCGGGCCGAGAGTGATCTTCACCTGGGCACTGGCGCCGATGTACGTCGGAACGCCTCCCATTCCAGACACCTTGGTTTGTTTGTGCGACTTAAGTCTGAGTCCGAGCTTACGCGCTAAGTCGAAACTCACAATATTCACAGTCGCACCGGTATCCAGGAGGACTTTCGTCCGACAATCGTTCACGGCACCATGCACCATCACCACATCACGCTTCTTCGGGTCAGGATCGTTGTTTTCCCACCATCCATAGCGTTCCCCAAGGTTCAGCTTGTACTCCGTAATTTCTCCAGAGTTCACTTCTCCAGGGTTCACTTGCTCAGGACGTTGAAATTCAGGGGAAATCGTGAAATCCTGAATCAAACTAGTCATGCATTGTTGGTTATCTTGGGTTCTTGTTCTCAGCTCCGGGCCTACATACACTAGAACACATAACTCTGGGGCCTTCCTCAGCCCGGCGCGTACTGGGTCCCCACCCAGCGGGCTTATTGGTTTGACGGCCTCCCAGAATTTGCTTCGCCATCCAGGAGTTTATCCAGAATTTGGCTCGGCATGTCCTTCAATGCACCTTGGCGGGCGAGTCTCTTCACAGCTTCCAGCGTTTTCCAGTCTTCACAGGGTTTTCCGAGATGCAGCTTGCCACAATTCTCACACGGTTGCGCACGGCACATGTGCGTCGGATGACCCGTCTCGAGGCAGCGATCGCACTTCATGTCCTTCCAGCAGTTCTCCTCCGGGTGTCCCCACTTGCCGCACTTCTCACAGAGCTTATCCCAATTCGGATTCTCGCGGCGAGGCGAACGAAATCCAGAGTTCATGTTTGATCCTGGTTGGGCACTTGGTGGACGCCATCCCATGTTATCCATCACACGATACACCTCATTCGTCAGCGTCTGAGTCCATTCCGCGTCCTTCATGCTCGTCGAGTCGCCAGTGTTGGCCGTGACAGTTCCTTCTCCAGAGATCTCTCGAGATGATCCTGAGTTCGCACTTGGCGTTCGAGCCGATACTCTGGATTCATCCACGATTTCCTGAAAACGAGCGTGAATTTCAGGGTCTTCTTCTGACTCAGAGTCAGAGACGTCACCCCTAGTCACATACGCGCGTCCAGCACGCTTCGGCTTGAAACGCCCCTGAGGAATGTTGTCGGCACGAAAGTCGCGAACTCTGGGTGGCGGCGCATCCTGGTCACTGCGGCTCCAGACTTCTTCATCTTGCTCCAGAGCATACTCCAGATCGGCGATGCTTCTGAATCTCTGGCCCTGCAGCGATGTCTTGAGGCGCGTATCCCTGAGTTTCGTGATGAACCTCCGGATGTGCTTCTCCGGGCGCTTCGATGACTTGCGAAAGTCGATGTCAGCCTTACCGGCGGCGGAATTCAGACGATAGAAGAAATCCAGAGCGCTCTCTGAGTTCTTCATCTCCATCGTGAAGTAACGCTCTGAGTATGACGAGCGCGCCTTGCAGTACTTCTTCCTGAACGCAGACGCCAGCTCTTTCCAGTCCCGCTGAGTGTGCTTGGGCAGCTGGTTGAACCAGTCACGCGCAGCTCCAGAGAGTTTCAACTTGAGTTCCTGAATTCGCATCTTCGTGGACCAACCTCCTTGAGCAGCCATGTTCGCGAAACGCTCCCACCAATGAACGCGTTCTCTGAGTGACGCCTTGGTATCGAATTCACCCAGAGTATTCGAGTTGATGTATGGTCGGAATGTCAGAAGCGTGGTGCCAGCTTGAGCCGCAGAAGTTGCCGTCAGGTTAACTCCAGGGTTCTCGTCCGAGCTGTCATCACTTTCAGAGGACGAGCTGTCGTCACTAGAGTCAGAACTTGGGTCCGAGTCTGAAGGCGGATTGAAATCCTGGCGCTTCTTCTTCTTTCGCTGGTTCTTCTTGGACGTAGAGCGCTTGGAGTCGGTCCTAGAGTCCTGCGAGGCCTTTGAGGCCGATGTCTTCCTGGAATCCGAAGTCTTCTCCAGAGGCACAGGCTCCTGCTTGATATCCTGCATCACCTTGGTCTCCGTAGCGCCATGTCCTCGCTTGACATGCTTCGTTCTGCCGGAAGTGTCGGCGGAATGCTGCGCGAGGGTCACTTTTAGCTGGGAAGCGGCGACTTCGGAAGTGTTCTTCGAATCAGCTGTCTCCCGTCTCTGCCCTGCGACACTTGCTTTCTCATTGATTACGCCACTGAACTCCTGGGGTCGGGTTGCGATTTCAGGGTTCTGAGCCACTGACGACCTCACATTGGTTGCCAAATCAGGGGCAGCGGTTGCACGTCGCGCTTGAACTTGGGCCAATGTTGCCCGAAGGTCGCGCACTTGACTGGCGTGAAAGCGCTGGATATTCTGGGAAGACTCACGCTCCTGCTCTCTTGCGGCTTCGGTTTCCTGGACCTTCTGCTCCAGAGACGCCACTTGTGCTTTCCAGTTCTCGTACGTCTCTGAGGCCCAGCGCGCACGCTCAGCGTCTGCTTCGGCTTCACGCTTCTTCCAGCGCTCAGCGTATGCGGCCTCCAGGCGCTCGTGTTCCAGGCGTGCATTCTCAGAGAAATCCTGAGTCGCACTCTGGATCCTCGCGGAATCCTGAGTTCGGCGGACTTCTGCCTCTTGCGCACGCCGTTCAGCTTCTCCTCGGGCGATTTCCGCGTGAACCAGGCGATCGGTGAGCTCCTGGATCTGGCGACGCGCGTCCAAGTCACGTTGTTCCCTGAGTCGCTCGCGCTCCAGAGTATCAAGACGTTCTCTGGCGAGGAACTCGCGTTGCTCCTGCTCCATGCGGGCCTGCCACTCCTGCTGCTGTCGCAAGACATTCAGCTCGATTTGGGCGGGCCCAGACCTTGCGGACACGGACGAAGCTGACCCAAGACTTCTGGATCCACTCGAGCGGCTCGACACAGCTGATCCTCTGGATTTTATCGAGCGTCGGGAGCGTGCCTCACTCCTAGAGCCTTGGTGTTGACTCCACTCATCTGCGCTGACATCCTTGGGACCGGCAAATCCAGAAATCGGGGATGGTTCCCTGAGTTTCGGCTCGACCGCTGTCGCTGGAACTCTGGAGAGAATTGCCTTCTTGGGAGCAATCTCTGGATCAGAATGCACAGACGACGCCATCTCAACGTCATCTTGGTCGACTGACACAAGACGCGGAGGAATGACCGTTCGGGTGACCTGGAACCCCAGATCTCCGGCAGCTGTGAAGCCGCCTGCACTCTGAGCTACCAGTGCCAGAGCTCCGACCCGTTGTCCCAGCGACTGCATTGACGAAGACGAAGAGCTGCCATAGGACGTTTGCACGCCTGAGGCCGTACTCTCATCTGAAGCTCGCGAGGTACCGATCACGCTTGGCACAGAGTCTGGAGCAGCGTCCTTGGTTTCCGACTCCAGAGGATCACGTCCATTCGACGTGGAATTCAGGGAGTGGAATTCTGAAGCGAAGCACCAGTCGAAGACTTGTACGCTGGAAGAGAAGACAGCGATGGTGTGGACAACGCTGACGGCGTCGACGGGACTTGCGGGCGCGGCGGTTCGTGCTGGGTGCGCTTACGCTGCGGCTCGCCTTCACTTGACCCTCGCGGGCTCCGTGAAATCCTGAGTCCAGTGACCCTGAATCTCAGGACAAACTGTCGTCCCAGTAGATCCGCATCGTAGTCCGTCATCAATAAATCACCGTCTCCATCTTCCTTGTGGTAATCCAGTCTTGGTGCTTGCTCCGGGACCCTTGTAGCCGGTTGCTCTTCAGAGTTCATCTTGAAAGGTACACCAGCGATCACCAGCCTCCACTCGACGAGTTCCACGGCGATGAAATTCTGAGTTTCTTCCATGACAGAGCGTACCAAGCTTTCCGGAATCCTGGATACACGCGTCGAAGACCAGTCGGGAATCAGGTTGACAAACTCGAAACCAGCTTCAAAGAACAGAGTCTGCAGAATGGCGACGCACTCGCGTGCGGTCATGATACTCTGGGGAATCGTAGTCGCCATGAGATCCTGGGCAGTTCCGACGCCCCACCGGGCGAGGTGAAACTCAGAAATCCAGGCTTCCTCTGGGTTTGCCAGAGACAACCGCCACTTGAAGTAGTCTCCAGTTGCATACGCGGCCGCGAAATACGAGTTGGCATCCGGTTTCGGAGTCGGCCACTCGTAGACGACACTCGGGGCGTCACCTTTCCAGGGTTCACCTCTTCCCAGCGTCGAACTTCACGTCGGACGTACAACACCATGCTCTCAGAGTCTGGAGCGGAGGCAGTAGCATCCCGGACTTGGTTCTCAGAAGCAGCCCTGGGTTCCACCTGCGAACTCGACGCAGAAACCCTGGGTTCGGGTGGTGCGAACCCAGAGTTCGCCTTGGAACTCTGAATCTTCGCCTCCTCCTTCGCTCGCACGGGCTCCGGCTTGACTTCCACCACAGACTCGTCCGAAGATGACACCAAATCGATCACCTCCGGGGCTCAGCCGCATTGGCGCCTCCCTCAGACGCCTGAGCACCACCCTTGCGGGTGTGCTCCTCTGGGACTCCAGGGTCTGCGACCCAGAAACCGCCTCCGATGAACCTTGATCTCTGGACGAAGCTTGTTCATCCTGCGTCGGAGGTCCAGCGGCGGACTGATCTTGATCGGCAGACGCCTTAGCGTCCCCACCTTGTGCTGCCTCGCTTTCACGAGCAGCCTTCTTCGCCTTCCGAGCGTCACGGACCACGGTATCCAGATCCTTCTGCTCCTCAGGCCCCAAACCTTGAACACGACGCGACTGACGTGACGCCTCACCGCGTCCTCCGTCCCCGCGTCCACTCTTCTTCGCCCCTCGTCCTCCAGCCATCTTGTTCGCTTGAAGTTGACGGGCACTCAGCAGTTCTTCGACTCTTGAGTTCGGTGAAATGCTCGACAATCAAATCCGGGCACGCGCACCAGCTGAGGCGAGGCCGATGAAACCTTTATCGCCCAGGGGGGTTCGTATAGCGCAGCCCAAGAAGGTCCTCAGGGTGTAGACCCAGAGAACCGACTTGAGAGTCAACAGCAAGGAAATAAATCCAGAGGTTCGCAGCCGCGAAGCTTTAAACCCTGAGGATCACTCTCCTTGGTTGGCGTGGGTACCTTGTGTAATCCCTGTCGGCTCGTTTGTCTTCGACGGAACGGCACTTCACCAAACTCGAATGTAGCCTCGAAGAAGCGCTGAGGTGCACGTCTAATCCAGAACGCACCTCGACACTAGAGGCAAAACCCAGAGAATCAGATCACCCGAAATCCAGAATATCACGAATTCAGGATCCAGGATTTCAGTCAACTCTGGGGTGAGGAACTCAGAAGACACCTTACCCAAATGCCTTCGTAGCTCGATAAATCCAACAAATACAGAGTATACAAACACTACAACTAGCCGTCACTTATTCTTTTGGACCCTTGGACGGTGGGTCACTCACACACTAGGCTCACTCGAGTCTGAAATTCAGGGGCCTAGCTCCCCTGAGACTCACACAAACGCGCACCACCTCCCGTACAGGAGGAAAATACAATCACTATCAGTTACCTTTCCCTTCACACAAGCAGTCAATACACAATCCTGGAGGCGACTACCTAGCACCCCAGAATACCCTCTGGAATAATATGAAATGGGCTACCACGAGCACAGCAAGTGACCCAACTAGGATATGAAATAGGTGGATCACTCCAGGAAGCACGAGGCCGTCGCTGGTCCCCACCTAACTGGACTTGAGTTTGATGGAGTCTACACAGACGGCTGTCCCTCGCCGTTGATGTGCCCTTAGCGTCCCGCGGTCGTAGTCTCGGGTCCTCCGGATTTCCGTCGGCAGGCTTGGCCGAAGTCACTTGCGCAGTACAGGGTAAAAGAACTCTGTTTGTCTTTTATCAGCTACTTCTCTCTCTTACTTCTTTCTCTCTTCTGCATTCTTCTACGGGCAAATATCTTCATTTCACTATGCTCGGGGTCAAACGTCTTGTCTTCAGTATACCTTGGGTTCAGCGGTCCAGACTTGCGATCAGCTTGCGACTCCATCGTCGCAAGATGTCCACAGTGCCAAATGTGGGTCCTTAGACTTGGGTTTGTATAATGCAGGACTCCTCTCGACTCCTCGAAGGTATCCAGTCAGTCGATCTGCACTTCAATCTTCAAGGTCACGCATCACTTTGATTGCAGACTGACTCCCAACTGGCTCGAAATTCAGAGATTCATGTGATACTCTGGATTGCTTCTGAGGATCAGTGGAACTCAGGGGATCTCTTGAGGGTTCTTGGGGATTCTTGGGTGTTGACTTGGGAAACACTTGTTCTGAGTATGGGGAGTCTGGGTTCATGGTCCAAATCCAGAGGATCACTTGAAACTCTGGGTCACCTGTTCTTGGGGAGGTGAACTCTGGATCATCATCCGATACTCTGGATTTCTTGTGTGATACTCTGGATCATAGGTCGTGTACATCACAGACTCGCGTGTATCTCCACAAATACGAACACTTAACGGGTTGTACGGCTTCCGGCGCATGTCCACGGTGGTAGTGAGGTTGGTTTTCAGGGGATCTGATCCATAGTAGTGCTCTGACCCACAGCAAGATGAGGTGTACTCTGGGATACGTTCTCCAGAGACACTTTCCGCCAGGCTTTAGGCACTCATCGTAAGGGAAAGTCCAGGACTGGACTGAGTGTTCTTCTGAAATCTTGGGCGTGCACTCCCAGGATTCACACTTCCAGTCAGTTGGGCCCATCTGCGGTCAGGCACTAGATCCATCCCACTGAATCACTTCTCTCCCACCATCGTCACTCGTGTCACACGGGTACAGCTGTGCTCATCCCAGGTATCCACCAATCATACTTCGATACAAACTCCAGGTCACCAGCGTGACGGCACGTCATCGGCAAATTTCTGAAAACCACCTCGTGTCACGACAACACCAACCACCACATCGGAGAGCTGTTCATGAAGGCAGGCTTCACAACTTCGGGAGAGCCACCGCGCCACAACCGCCCCATTGATCGACATGAGCCCAGAGGCGGCCTCACCGCCGAATTGGCGCTTATCGAGCAACAAAGAGACCAGACAAGTCTCCGCGCGTGACGTCTCTCCTTAAGTCAGCGGCAGCAACGCGATCCACCGCTCTCCTGATCCGAACCATCCAGCGGGGGCCATGTCGTCATTGGACGCAGGCTCGGTGCCGAAGCCTGAATAGCGTCACCATCAGACACGTTCCGAACAGCACCTTGGCCTGCGCAGAAGCTCATTCGCAGTGTCCACGAACTCGCGTTGTCGTCTTGTCCTGTGACCGGTTCGCTCTGGTTTCGATACATCCATTGGTTGACACACTCCGCATCGGCAAACCGCAAGGGTATGGTAGCGCCTCCCGCTCTGGGATCGTCATAATCATCAAATTTTCATCATCTTGTCCTGCTCTGGTCTTGCAGGAACCTTCACCGTTGAAATCGTGCTTGAAAAGAAGTGTTCATCCATACTTGACTGATATACAGGGTTTTGACAAATTGCGCGAGTACTCAGCAGCATTACTGAGACTCCTCCACAGCTGCAGAGTCATCTCCAGCCTGCATTCCTCGGAATCGTGCTCGGGCACGAGCTCCCTTGTTAAACTCGTAGAGCAAGTTGCCGCAATTGAGCTGTGCCACAGGCACCCAGTCCACTTCAGCGTATCCTTTCCATTTCACGAGGTATTCACGGGTTCGACGAGAAGTCCTGGTCCTCTTGGTCCAGCGAACGTCCCGGAGAGCTTCTACTTCGTAAACTCCAGATTCATTCTCAGGTTCCCATGAATCTTCGGGAAGCAACGCCGAGTCAAAGCCATCATCTTCGGAAATCGGCAACTCCACTGTCGGACGCTCAGGGAACAGGGCCCTTGGCTTCAGCCGGCTAATGTGGACCCATGGTCCAATGCGGTAGCCAGTGCCTTCGATCTTGAGCCGAACACGGTAGTCATCACGGACTTCCTCGATGCGAAAAGGCCCATGCCACATATGCGCAAGCTTCTTGCTCAGCCCAGGCTGGACTCTCGCGAGATACAACCACACAGAATCACCTACTTCGAAGCCAGACTTGAGCCGGTCAGAAAGATCCTTCCATCGCTGGGTCTGAGCCTCTGAGCGAAGATGCTTTGCTTGTTTCTGCAAATCTCGGAGCCCCAGCCTGGGCGAAACTGTAGTCACGTTGCAGCTTACGTCTTCACTCGTAGGCAGTCTTCTGCTCGAGGCCAGCAGGCGAGGGTCCCAACATGGCGGACACAGTGCTCTTGGCATCCCAGCCACGAAGCAAATAAAACGGAGTCTCGAGCCGAGTGGCGTCAAACGAAGTATTGAGAGCAAAGACCAGCCTTTCGGCATGTTCATCCCAATCACTCTGATCTGCTTCTGCCACATACGCCCGGATACTGCGAACCATAGTCTGCACACTTCGCTCCTGTTGTCCGTTGGCTTGTGGGCGATACGCGAGGGTAGCTCGCTGTCTTGAGCCCAGCATCTCTCGGAATCTCGTGAAAACTTCGCTCATAAACCTGGAATCTGGGTCATGCCGAAGCAGAGAACTCGCCCCAAAGCGTCTGAACACGGCTTCTTCATAGGCTTCAGCCACATCTTGCGCCGTGGTCGAGCTCATAGGCTTGCAGAGCACATAGCCAGAGAAAACATCTTGCAAGAGCAGAAGGAACGTGTTTCCACGCTCAGACTTCGGGAGATGCGTGACAAAATCCATAGAGAGGACCTCGAACGGGCAGTTTGGCTCGATGTTCCCGGGCGACGGACCTGGGTTTGGCGGGTTGCCCTTCGTTGACGCACAGTCGAGACACTCCTTGACGAACCGCTCCACATCGGCGTACATCCCGGGCCAGAAGAATTCTCGTCGCAATCGCTCGTGGGTTCTCATGATGCCCTGATGTCCGCCCTGCAGCTCTTCATGGCAATGATGAAAAAGATCCTGTCGCAGGTCAGCCGGCACCACCAGTCGAGGTTCATCGCGCAAGTCTCGGGGACGCGACGCGGTAGACCGACTCAGGTAGTACAAGACATCCCGAGAGTCCAAAACGTAGTTGTCCGAGATTTTAGCCATCTTATGCGCCTCGACCTGCGAGAGCTCACTGACATCACCTCGAAGGAAATCTTTCAGCTGCTTCATCCACGGGTCACTGTTCTGGTGAGCCTTGATCCGACGCCAGCGTTCCGCCTGGTACTCCAACGGCGTCATTGCAGAGCGGTCTGGACCTTCAGCTTCAACTTCACCTGCATCATCACTAGCGGCTCGGGATTGGCCTCGGGTCAAGGCAGCCAAGATCCTCGCATTCATAGGCAGAGGGGCCGAATCGGAATCCGGAAACTCGTCAATCTCAGCTCTCAGCATTTGGTGCGCGGCATTACCGCTGACACATTCAGCGCCCTCGGGCTCTGGGGCATGCACCAGTTTCTCGGGAATCCGGTTGACTTGGGCCAGGTGTGTAAGTTCGAGAGGATCCTCAATAACCAGCGACCGTCCTTCAGCCAGAGTCCGGGAAGTCAGATAATCAGCGGCTTGATTGAACTCACGCTTCACATGAATCAGCCTTACTGACCGGAACTTCGTCTTCAGAGAATCAAACTCGGACAACAGCCGCTGAAGGTTGGGCTGGTTACAATTTATCAACCCTTGAGCTTGCTGAATCGCTATGCGCGAGGCGCCCACCATAACCAAGTCGTACACCCCGCGTTCCATGGCCATCGTCATTCCTTTGACCATCCCATGATACTCGGCATCATTGACCGTGACATCCTCCAAGAAGAAACCACGTGCACTCACAACGCTCCACTCCGGAAGTTTCCAAAGCACGCAGCCGCAACTACCTCGTCTGTCAGAAGTCTTCGCCGCACCGTCAAAGCTCAGGAGATACCCGGAATAATCCGCTTCCAACATCTCCAAACTAATAGGCGCAGCTGGAGTCACGCGCCCCTTGGCCGGGATGAGATATTCCGCAACCTTATCGAGGTGTTCACGAAGTGTGATTCCGGCCCCCATGATGGCAGCCAGACCATCCTCATCCTTCTCAATTCAGTGTATCTCCATATCCCATGGCGACAAGAGCGCTGCCCATCTCAGGCATCTTCCCTCCAGAGACGGAGACGTGAAGATCCAGCGCAAGACGGAGTAACGCGTATACACCTTGAGGTGGCATCCCGAGATCAAAGTGTGAAACACTCTCAAGACACGCAACAGCGCAACCACTTCCTTCTCGGCTGGATGGTACTTGAGCTCAGAGTCATTCTGTGTCTTGCCCGTGAAACGAACAGGTAGGATAACGCCATCATGCTCTTGGCCCAGGACAGCACAGGCAGCCCATGGGTTCGCGTGCAGGATGATCACAAAATCCTTCGAACGATCTGGATGCCGCAACAGCGGCGTCGACACGATCTTCTTCTTGAGAATCTCAAAAGCTTCTTTAGCGCGCCCCAAGTCACGGCCTTCTCGCACTTGTTCTTCCGTCAACTCGTAGAGTACCGAAGCGATAACCGCGAGATCTTCAATGAACTTGTTGTAGTAGTTGATGCTCCCGAGAAACGACTGCACACCCTTGAGCGTGGACGGGAACGGCAAATCCGCGACACCTTTGGCGATCTTAGGCGTAGCCCTCATTCCCTCCGCGCTAATCTCATGCGACAGATAGGGGATCGACAGCTTTCCAAACTGGCTTTTCGGCAAACTCACGGATACCCCAGTACCGAAGCCGGAACAACAGAGCATTCAAATCCGAGCACAGCTTATCCCAGGTCGGCGCCCCATGGGCGATATCGTCGATGTACGAGCTTCGACCCAAGACGGGACCCATGGACAAAGGTGCGGGAATGTTCCGGTGAAACACGGTCATTGCGTCGGTCAGCGCGGGAATTTCTGCAACCGCATCAGACGCGGGTCGTTCATCCACCTTAATACCCAAGAACTCGAGTACGTCTGGACCCACCTTGGCTTCTTCCTCAACACGCAATCTCACGAATCCCCAGAGACAGTTATTCAACATCTGCTGGTAAATCAGGGGGGCGTTCTTCAAGCCGAAAGGCATGCGCCGCCATTGAAAGTGGCTTAGCGGACAGATGAACGCAGAGATGAGCTTGGATCGAGCGGTCATGGGGATGGCCCAAAACCCACTCGCCATGTCGAGGCTCATGAACCACATGGCCTCTTCGAAGCCGATCAGCAACTCGTCAATCAGAGGTAACGGATAGTAAGAGAGCTTGACCAACTGGTTGACCATGCGATAATCGATGCACAACCGGATATCTTTCCCATTTTTCTTGAGAACGATCACGATTGGCGAGGCCCAGTCAGACTTCGAGTCTTCAATTAATCCAGTCTCCAACAGTTTCTTGATCAACTCGTACACCTTCATGAGATACTGTGGGGCAATCTGACGAGAGCGCTGAGCGATTGGCTTGGCATCCCCAACGTCCAAGTCACACACGACTCCTCGGGCTGGCGCTGGTACAGCATTGCCGTCTCCCTAGAAGATCGAACGGTGGTACTCCAAGATGCCTCGCATCTGCTTGTCCATCTCCGGGGTCGTCTTGCCGTCTTCACCGACATCAGCCTCAGCGATGTCTGCTTTTGGACTCAAGTCCTTCAGCTCCGGGAGGACAGCAAGTTGATCCCTGAGCTGAGTCAGCAGCTCCGTCCCTTCATGAAAGAACACTTGCTCGTCTTCAGGTTCTCGTGATTTGGCCGAGCTGAGGTAAAACACGAAGGCAGCTTCCAGCTGTTCCAGAGAATCATCAAACAACTCCACAGTCTCTTCCGGGAACACCTTCGCAAGTTCTTCTCGAGCTTGGCTCTTAGTGACACCACCACCTGAGACCGCCAGTGAGCTTGGACACAATTCCTCAAAGTCGCTCGATATTTCTTCAATGCTGGTACTCTCGTCTTCACAGTCCTCGAGAGCTCCATCCTCAATCTTCACCGGCTTAGGAACAACCATCGCTTCAAGTTCAGAAATCTCTGGTTTCACCTCGGGCTGACTCTGGGTTAGCATCGACACTGCACAGCCGCTTTCGGGTCTCTTGCCTTCCGTCTCAGACTTCACAGGCCTCGGGAGAATCTTTGTAGGCCACACGTAATCACGCTTCGGGACCGCAGGAGGTTGTCGTAACTCCTCCAGTCGAGCTTCATGATCTAACCGGCGCTGGAACTCACGAGAGTACGTGTTCTCGTAAATCAAACTGCTGCCACTCGCGGTATTTTCTCGATCCAGGTTGGACAAATCGATCGCCGCGAGGTAAATAGCTCGGCTCCACGAGCTGGGCCACCGTCGTATGCGGCAGGAGTGTCACCATAGAATCCGAGATGTTCACCACCCCAAGAGCAGCAGGTCTCCGTTGCGAGCTATAGACCACTTGCGTCACCCACTGGTTTCCTCTTCCGGTCCAGGCAACCACATTGTCCGCATCAGCTTGACCATAGCGGACAGGCACCATCACACTACCTCCAGGCTCCAAGTACACATGCTCGCGGATGCTCACTGGCACTTGCATGCCATAGCGCTGCGGGTCTCCGTTGTTCACGAGCGGTATGTCCTCTTCATCTGGTAATTTCACGAGCTTCTCCCGCGCACAAAGTCTCACTCCAGCCGCTTCCATGAAATCCATCCCGAGCAAACAATCAACTCCATCTCCAATGTTTCCGACCCACATCTTGAGAACGTACACCACGCGCACCCCCAGGGTTAACTTCACCTGAGTCTGCGCATTGATATACGTCACAACGCCACCAAGTCCTTTCACCTTGAGTCTCTTGTGCGATTCCAGTTTGAGGCCCAACCTGCGTGCAAGGTCAGGACTTAAAATAGTCGTGGACGCCCCAGAGTCCAGGATGATCTGGATTCGGTGGTTGTTGATCGCCCCATGTACCAGCGCAACCGCATGCTTGTCTTCCAGCGAATGATTCGACCACCAGCCATATCTCTCCCCAAACAAGAGCGGGAAGTGAACAGGTTTCTCGTCTTCAAACTCCGCACCACGCGGAACGTAATCTCGAGAAACATCGCGAGCGGCCTAGATCGATTCATCACAGGCAATTGCAGACATGCATTTGGGATAATTGCGCTGATACCTAAGGTCTGGACCAATCAATGCAAGGGCACAATAATCTTGGGACTTAGGCTCGGCACGCACTGGGTCCCTACCCAGCGAGCCTAGTCGTTTAGCGACGTCCCAGACTTGCCCTTCTCATTCTTCAGCAATTGCTTCAGAGCATCGTCAGGCAAATCTTGAAGTGCCCCTTTCCGCGCCAGCTCACGGACCGCTTTGGAGTGCAGCCCAGTCAGCACAGAGACCTTCACGGTGAAAGTCTCCACACTTTGAGCACGGTCGACGGTTGCATCGGTGTGTCGGATGTCCAGCCTCATGGCATCGGTCACAAATCACGTCTTACCAGTAGTACTGGGCGGAGTGGCCGAATGTGCGGCACTTCTCACAGAAGCCGTTGCTGTCTCGACGTGGCGATTGAGGAGGTGCAGGAGGAAGCGGCGGACGCCAACCCATCTGCTCCACAGCTCGGAAAATTTCTTCGGTCGTTGGAGCGCGGGCCACCGAAGCAGGGGCCTCAGGAATTCTCGTGACATTCACAGTCGCTGTCGGACGGCTCGAGGCCGGAGGCGGCGTTACTGGTCGGCTCGCCGGCTCAGACTTCTCTTCATATTCTTGAGTTTGAGCATCTTCATCTTCGGAACCAGAGTCTTCACCAGCTGACAAGTAAGCCCTCTCGGGTTGCCCCCGATGGAGCGACGGGAATCTGCTGAATCGAACGCCATGAGTCTTGTGATCACGGGATCTGGGGGTGGAGTCTCATACCCATCGTCATTCCGCTGCACAGCCTTAACTCTCTTCAATGTCTTCTCCAACTCGCGAATCGACAGGAATCTCTGGCCCTGCAACGTAATCTTGAGACGCCGGTCCGAGATCCTCTTGATGAATCTCCGGATGTGCAGCTCGCGAACACTGGCTGAGCCTTCGTAATCCACATCAGCACGCTTCGCAGCAGCGTTGAGGCGATACAGGAATGAGCGGGCGGTTTCTCCAGAGTCCGGGCTCAGCTCATAGTACCGGTCGTACGGAGATGCCTCGATGCGACAGTATTCACGGCGGAACAGCTTCGAGATACAACTCCAGCTCTTCTGGTCACGCTCCGGAAGTTGCTTGTACCAGGCGCGGATCGGGGCAGGGAGGCGGCTCTGCAGCTGTCTCAGCTTCATCGTCTCGGGCCATGCGCCGAGGGAGGCAGCGTAATGGAAGCGCTCCCACCAGCTCACGCGGTCTTCAAGCTTCGCATCCGGGTCGAACTTCTCCACCGCACTGTACTGGACGTACGGGCGGAACGTGAACGACGAACCAGCATTCCCAGGCACCGTTATAGGTGCCAACTCTTCCTCGAGGTCTCGTTCCCAGTCAGAATCCGAGTCAAAGCCGTCACCCCCACTCGACGAAGCGTCATCGCTTGAACTTGGGTCATCATCAGGAGGGTCACCTCCAGGGCGCTGTCCGCGGCGGTCACGCCGAGTCTTGGTCTTGGCGGGCTCCGCGGGCGACTTGTTCTGCTCTTCTTGCTCCCAACAGGCTGGTTGGCACTGCCGGACCTTTGTTTCACTGCAGTCGGGTCGGCGCTCGCGGTCTCCGTCTTGACTGTCGATGTCCCAGCTTTGGCTCCAGATTTCTTCTGTTTTGGCGCACTGGCTCCTGTCTCACCTTTTATGGGTACACTCTCAGGGGAAAGGGTCGCTTGTAACTGCCAAGCGTGATTAGCATCAGATTGCGCCTGTCCAGCGACACTGCCTGAAGTGCGACAGGTGTGGGATGTGGGATCTGATTTATGCGACTGATTACGCAATCTCTCATCCCGTTCCCGCTGGATCTTTTGGGCAAGTGCGCTCTTCTGCAGATACGCCGTATTGGCCTGTAGTCCTGTCAACTTCAGCCTCCCAAACCTTACCTTCACCTCCGTAACCTCAACCCACCTTCAGACCTCCCAACTTTCCCAACTCTCGGCCTAACCTGCGTAACTATCTTGCCTTGCATAAATAGCCCATCTTCAAAGGTACCGCGTACCCGGTACTTTAAGCTTGCTCGCAGACCTCCGTCACGGAGTCCGTGAGGTCTAATCCAGAACGGGACCACCAGGGGCGATCTACATAGCGATTTTTGCGCGATGAACGAGCATCGTCCCCCTGACGAGGGGCTGAACAGCGCCTTGCACACGCCGATGGTGTCTGTCCCTCAAAATCGCCATCCACACACTGTAGCCCGTGAGAGTTGGCACACTACTGGATGGGATTTTCGCCGAGCAGATTCTACCGACACGCGCCAAACTAAAAGAAGCAGAAGGTTAGACACCATCTTCTCTATCGATTCAGATACCGTCAGCGAGTCGCAGGTTCAAGAGGTGCAGCAGCCTTCGGTACCCAGGATCGACGCAACGCCTGCGCAACAAGCTTCGGACGGCAGTGACAGCGGTACTTCGACCACCACGACGGCAACAGGGCCTCCACCACTATGGCAGACCCCAGTCTACAAAACGGTTATGGCGGTACCGCCTCACAAACAATTTGGCATGAAAAAATTTCGAAAGCCTCAATATTGGCAGTTTATTGTGCTTGTGGCTCACTACAAGTTCTGGAATATCGATGACGAAAACCTGAAAAACAAGCACGCTGCGTATGCATATTGCACAAGGTGCAAGCGATCGATTCGTTTCGAGAAGGGCAACAACGGTGTTGAGAGGCACATGAGCAAGTACCATCCAGCAGCGCTCGCAAATTACGGCAGAGAGGACGACATGGAGACTACTCATGAGAGTAGCCTTGAAACGCAGCCCACCGTGCAACCCCGACAGCTTCGTGAAGTTAGCCCCGAGCAGCAGAAGGAGGTGTACGTACTTTTGGCGCGTTGGATAGCAGCCCATTTTCGCCCGCTTCTCTTGGTTGAAGATAAGGGCTTTATTACGTTCATCAAGTTCATCACGGAGACGATTTGCGGAATCAAGCTGCACTTACCTGGAAGGACTCGTTTGCGTGCAGATATCGTGGTTTTAGCTGGAGATTTACGTTGTGAAGTCAAGGCCGATCTTTCGCGGTCGTGTACCTACTACTCGATTACGAGCGACATCTGGACAGCGCGAAACGCACGCTCATATATTGCCTTCACCATTCACTACGTCAATGACGAGTTTGACTTTGTGAGCTGGACGTTAGAGTCCCGGGAAGCACGACGCTGTTGCGATTGCGGCGGCGCTGGAACAAATAATGGCGGAGTGGGGTCTTTCCAAAGCCCTTTGCTGCCGGTTTGCTCGCGATTCTGGTTCGAATATGGTGGCTGCAGGCAATATCATGGGAACGGACCATGCTGCCTGTATTGCACATGAACTTCACCTTGTTGTTTCCGGTTTAATATCAAAGAAGAAGAAGAAAGATCAATGCGTTCCCTCGTGGGAAGCTCTCGTCTCAGCTGAAGCCGACGCGACCATCAATGAAAATGAAGAAGATGACGAACTTAGCGAGGATGATCGGGTTCAGATGGGCGAGCTTCGTGATGTTGCGGTTGATGAGATAGAGACCTTTCTAAGCGAAACGCTAGCGCGTTTAGCGGTGGATGAAATGGCGACAATGCGTGGGATCGTTCAAAATTTCCGTACGCTTGTTGTCTACTTTGGAAAGTCTCCTAAAGCTCGAACCTGCCTGGAGAACATTCAAAAGAAGCAGTTTGGTGTTCCACCAGGCGAGGTTGTTACCTTTAAGGTCGACTGCCCAACCCGATGGAATAGTTGCTGGGATATGCTGGTACGTTGTATCCAACTTTAGCCTGCTTTGAATGCTTTCTTCGTATATTTACACTCTCCCCGTGGACGGGTTGAGTTCAAGGACATACAAGCCAAGTTGACTCGCCCTAAAGATGCGGATTGGTTCGCGATCAAGTGTTTGAAGCGTTTGTTGGACCCGTTCAATGAGGCGACGCGGACGCTAGGAGGGCAAGGGTACCCGACACTTCCTCTAGTTCTGTCAGTGCTTGCTGGACTTCGCGACAAGATCTCTCAAAAAAACTTGTTCGAACAAGATAAGATTTTAGCAGGCAACGAAGAATACGTGAACGATGTCATGGTCACGATCAAGGAGTGCCGCAATGCTGTGCTGCGTTTGTTCGACAAGCGCTTCGCACATTTGTCCTCGACCGAGCTGACGTGGGTGTCGTACCTGGATCCTCGAGTCGCGAAATTTATGAATCACCTCAGTGAAGAGCAAGTTCCGGAAGCACGCAAAAAACTTGTTGCTGCAGCCGCACAACTGGCGCGTGATGAAATTGAATTCACGGAGCGAGGGATTTTCTTATCGCCGGAGCCTGTGAAGAAAAAAGCTTCGAGTAGTTTCATTAGCACTTTCGTGTTTGGACCTGAAGAAGCGACCATTCCCAAGACCACTTTGAAGCAAGACTGCAGCGACGAGTTCACGCGTTATTTGGCAGATATAACTGCGCCGGAAGCTGTTAAAAAAACTACAAGTCCTTGCAAATGGTGGGGCTTTCACAAGAAAAAATATCCCAACCTGAGTAAGCTGACCAAAATTGTCGCGACCAGTGTGCCGTCGGAGAGGGCGTCTTCGACTAGTGGTAGCATTCTTACCATCAAGAGAAGCTCGCTCGCACCAGACTTTGTGCGGGACATCGTTTTTATTGCGGAAAATACTCGCCGGAACGAAGAAGGTGGGGTCACAGCAGTATCGCTTCAGTAAACCCGCACTCCACGTAGTGCTTTTCCTTTAAATACATTGGATGTCTGGATGTTCATAGTCTTTGTGTACTATGTTCTAGCAGAAATCACCAAGCAGATCGGCGTCCTCCAGCGCGTCATCGTCCTTGACCGAGTCGGCGTCTTTGAGTGAGTCGGTGTCCATGAGCTCGTCGGTGTCTTCCAGCAAGTCAGCGTCCTTGAGCGAGTCGGCGTCCTCCAGCGCGTCAGTGTCATTGCGCTAGTCAGCCTACACAAGCACGTCAGCGTCCTTGAGCGAGTCGGCGTCTTAGAGCACGTCAGCGTCCTTGAGCGTGTCCATGAGCGAGTCAGCGTCTTTGAGCTAGTCGGCGTCCTCCAGCGCGTCAGCGTCCCTAGGTGAGTCGGCGTCCTTGAGCTAGTCGGCGGCTATGAGCGGGTTCTTCAGCGTGTCAGCGTCCACGAGCGCATTGGCGTCTACGGACGAGTGTCCGCATGTACAAGTAGGTATTTGTGTCCTCGGATTAGCTCATTTTTATTTTATATGGAATTTTGTATGTAGGAGGTTAGTGAGGTTAGTGAGGTGAGAATAACCTTACCTTAACCTGCGGGAGGTTGAAGGTGAGTAAGGTAATGTTGACAGGACTATTGGCCTGGCGCAGTCGCTCCTCATAAGCCATCAAGTACTCCTCCGCTCTCTGATCAAGCGCGCTCTGCTCTTCCTTCACCTGTGCGGCGGCCGCCATGACCGTGGCGGCTGCGGCTTCAAGTGCGGCAGCGGACCGCTGAGGGACATGAGCTTCGGCAGTGTTCAGCGGCTGGGACGGGACCTGGGACGCGGCATGGGCGCTGGACGATTGTTGTTCCCGGGCTTCCTGGGCGACATGCGCATGAAACACATGGGGCAGCTTTGCTTTGTGGTGGAGTGGATCCGCTGGAATTAGCAGGGATCCCACACTCACACACTGCGCCCAGACACCGACTAACGCAGGGGGTACTCCGATAACCGTGGGGTTGCTGAGTGGCTCACCTTGTGTACCCGTCGGCGGGCTGGATCTGCTCTCTTGTTGACACGAGATGTGCAGCGGGTGAACTTGAACGTCCTTGGCGGGGACTTGGGGAGATGTTGGGGTAGATCCGCAGTGGGGGTTCCTTCACGCGGGCCTGGGTTGGTAGATCCTTGGTCTTGGCCGTAGATCTTGTGGATCCGATAAGTAGTGTACCGGATCCGGAGTTGTTGCCTTGTTGGGGGTGTTGTATCCTTTTCCTTTACGTTGCTTGCCGCCTCCTATTAGCGGGGAAGTTGGGGGGCGAGGGCCGAAGGGCGCGAGCTGCTGGCCAAGCTATCCAGCGGTCTGCCACGTGTGCGGGGGGCAAATTACTTGATTAAAGTATGGGCCAATACAAATCCCAATACTAAAGACCAAGTGACTGGTTCCCAAGCAAATTCGACTCTGATTTATGTTAGCCTGTATCCCGCCTTCCCATCTGGTCCAGCTCTTGCCTGCTACTGGCTCTCCTTCCTACCCAATATTCCTGCTATAGCCGTTGTACCCCTAATTGGGTACACATTCATACCTAATCCAGGCGGCCCTAATTTAGGTGGCTGGATCCATGTGTACCACACTACTCACCTTGGATCTAGCTTCCATCGCCCTCATCCTGCAACCGCACCTCCATCTGGCAACCATGACGTCATCCGCGGGACTGGACATCGTCACCAACTGCCGGATCCCGCCACCAGGTCAACTGGCGGATCCATTCCCATCCGGATTGCTCTTGAGCGGATCTCTTTACCACATTCGCCCCTGGGACGAGGTGACTGCTGCACAACGGCATCAACTCGTGCCACCGTTGATCCGCATCATTCGTGGATTCGCTGCATCGCCGACACCACCCTTCTCCGCGCATACCATGACTCGAAACCGTCCTCGGCGCCCTACGTCTGGGCGGCCTCGTGCGTCCGAGGCTCCATACGAAGCGGACGCCCCTGCACCCAAGACCCGTGAAGCTGTCACCGTTGGGTATGGTCGCTCTCCGGACCCTCCCCGCCCTGTGCCATTTGTGACTCGGCGCCTTCTGACCCCACGCTGTCCGTCATGCCTCTGGCGCTGTCGCTCGACCCCGCACATGTTACTCCGTCTGCGCTGCTGGCGGTGATCCGTCACTACCACACGGTGCTGGAAGCTTTTGACGAGCTACGTCGGGCGTACGCTCTCGCTCGCCAACACAATGAGCAGCTCCACGCTGCGCCCGCTGCCATGCGACGGATCGCGGATCGCTTCGTGTCCTTCGTTCAACGCAAGTACAATGCCAGTCAGGCCAAGTTGGAGGACGCAAACTTCCGGGCCGCCGACGCTATAGCGTCCATGGATCGCATGAAGGATCAGCTGCGTCAGTTTGAGGTGCTCAAGATCGAGCACGAACTTCTCCGAGAGACCTCGACCGAGGCGTACGACCGTCTTCAAGATTACGCGGCTCGACTGGAACGGCGGATCGAGGGCCGCGTGATTGATGGCGAGCTGGATGGATCCGTGCTCCAGATCGCTCAGGACCTGGGTGAGGTGCGTCGCGAAAACGCAGATCTTGCGCGTCATGCTGCCGACCATCACAACCAAATTCGCTCTGCTCAAGCGGCTCAAGCGTCAACTTCGGCCGACCTCGACCAGTCCCGTCGGCAGTGTGACCAACTCCAAACGCGACTCAAGGATCTGTTGGCCCACGCTCAGCGAGTGGAAGCCTCCAACCAACAACTTCGGGAAGATCTTCGCGCCATGTCCGGTGGTGACTCCGTCGTCCATTCGCTCCGGCTGGAGCTCCACGTGCGAGGGGAGCGGATCCGCGAGCTGAATGGGCTCCTCGACCGTGTTGCCGCTCATCGGGATCGCCTCCAGCAAGACCTTCAGGCTGCCCAACGTCGGGCTGACCTAGCTGCTGCAGCCGTGGAGCGAACTAACGAGGCCTCAGCTCGGCAACATGATTCGGTCCACGATGCACAGCGTCGCGCTCGAGACCTTGAGGAGCAGCTCGATCGATCCCGTCAAGCTCGGGCCCAACACGCGCGGGACTATCAAGCTCTCTCCGCTCCAGGGCGCCTACAATCACGTGCGTCGCGACTTCGACGACCTGGAAGCCGAATTTCGTTCGCTGGAGACCGAGCATGACGGCTTGGAGACCGTCTACAACACCTTGGTGGAAGATCACTCACTCGCCCTCGGACGTATCCAGAAGATCGCGTCCCTGGCGGTAATCGCTCCCTCCCGCGTTGCTGGTGTGTCGCCTCTGCCAGCGTGTCCTCCGTCCGCAGGGTCCCCACCACCTTCCAAGCGGGCTCGGGCCCTACGTGTGAACACTGATCCTCGAGAGGGTCCCGCTCCCAAGCGCGCTCGTCGTGGGTCTTCGTCTGCCGACGTGCCTCCCGGAGGGTCATCTGACGCCCAGCCTTCAGCGTTGGCTCCACCAGCGGTCCGCACGCCCCTCGACATTGACTCCATGGTGGACCCTGTAGGGGATGAGCTGGATGACGACTACGCCTGCTCCGATACCAGTACGGAGTTCGTCGGATCCGACTCCGAGAGTTCCGACGACGAGGACTTGCGTGTAGCCCGGGCTCGATCTCGATCCGACTTGCGCCGTCGCAGCCCTGAGCCGGGGTCACGCCCCTTGTCTGTCCAAGATGGGTCAGCTGCCGCACCGATCGAAGTGGGCGACGCAGACGGTCAAGAGTCGTCGGATCCTGTAGAGCCCCTTGCTGTCGCCCCTGCTCGAGGTGATCGGGCTGTTGCAGGAGACGCCGCTGCTTGTGCCTTCTCCCCTTTCGGTCCCATCGAATCCTTTGTCCCTGGTCTCCGACAGCAATGGGTGGTGTCAGCGGCTGACGTCGCGCCGTGGGAACCTTCGCAGATATCTATCTTGACTATGGATACCGTGACACCTCGCGTGATCATCGAGTACCAGGTGTTGACTGCTGGCTGGATGTTTCCTGAACGTGTCGGACGGGGTGGCAATCTGGATCGAGCCTTGTACGTGCCGGATCTGATTACACGGGCGAACGTGGAGGCGTTATACGCCCAGGAACCCTGGCTCGCGTTGGCCACCCGGCCGGCGCCTTACACGTTTGATCCGGACGCGTCACCTCGACTACTGAGTATTGTCGACGACTACCTGGAATTCGAGCGTGATTGCTTGCAAGCCATCTGGGAGTCTACGCATCCGTTCCCGATCTCCAAGGCATTGAAGCGGGCTGATCCCTGGTTCTCTTCTTTCTACACAAGTCGCAAGAACCGTAGTTCTCACGCCCGGGAGAAGTACCGGGCCTGGCAAGAGCGGGGTTTCGAGAAAGCGCGTCGGACCGGTTGCTGCGACTTGGATCTCTGGCTGGATCGCGTGTTCGCTCGATTCCCGCAGCAGAGTGAAGATACTACATGGTTCCCTGGTCGCGAAGCTGTCGCGGCGGGCGCCCCGCGCCCACAAGTCTGATAGCAGCTTTGGCCGATTGTGATCAGGCCGATCCTTGGCGTAACCACTTCCGTACGGCTCCCGACACGCACCCGGTGCTCCGCATCGCTCGTCTTCGGTTGAAGTTCTCGCGCATCTGAGCGTGGCCCCCATTCCGCGTCTAGCTTAGTCTCATTCTGTAGCCTCGTCCGTAGCTAGCCGTTTAATTACATGTCCAACTTCGATTCACCTTTTCATTCACGATCTGTGTTGTTCCACTTCTCATGTCATCGGATCGGCTCCACAATTCATCATCATCTCGCTTGTTCGTCACTCATACATGCACCTCCGATCCTCCGTAAACGGGCAACCTCCTCGCCCGTTTGTTGCATCACCTCCTTCCTCATAGCGTCCTGTCTGCCTGAGGTCCCTCTCCTCCTCGATACTGCAGCCTTCCTGCAGATCCTTCACCCTCTTCTTCAGGTCAGTAGCCTACCTGCCGACCTGGTTCCCCTCGTCACTCCTCCTCATGTGACTGCATAGCTTGGAACCGATTCCTTCTCGCACGGTTCGTCAAGAAGTCATGTATCAGCGCGCCACAGTTCATATCTGCTTCGTCTACCCAGGAGGGCTCGTCATACCCCTTCCACCGGATCTTAAATTCCCGGAGTGTGCGGCCGTAGCGAGTCTTCCTCCCTGTCCTCACGTCCAAGATCTGCTCCACTTCGAACTCATCTTCCTCCAGCACTCGATCCCAGCTATCTTCGGGCAGTAGAGCTTCATCAAAATCGACTCGATCGGCTTCGTCGACAGTCAACTGGACCCGTGGGCGCTCTGGGAACTCTTTGACCGGTTTCAACTTGGAGATATGCACCACCGGAAAAAGGTGGTATTCCGTCCCTGCTGTCTCCAATCTCGCCGTATACTCGTTCACCATCTCTAGCACTCGAAAAGGTCCATGCCACATGTGTGCCAGTTTCTTTGCGTAACCCTCCTTCACTCGGTCCAGGTATAACCACACGCGCGATCCAGCCTCGATCCGGTGGGGTGTGGCTTGCTCGTTTCGCGCCTCAGCCCGTTCCGAGATTGCTTTCTTCAACCTCTCATTCACGTCTCGCCTGGCCCGTTGGTAGAATTTCTGGATCCTGTATCGCCAACGGCGAGGGTTCGAGTCTCGTCTCTTGGTACTGCCCACGGGCAACGTGGCTTCCAGTGTAGTCCTTGGATCCCACCCGTGTGCCAGGTAAAAAGGCGTGTCTCCCCTGATCCGATCGTGAGCGGTGTTGAGGGCAAATGTTAGCCGTTCCGCATACTCGTCCCAATCGCGCTGGTCTTCATCCTGTACATACATCTTGATGGATCTCGTGATAGTCTGCACCATCCGCTCCGCCGTCCCGTTTGCCTGTGGCCGGTAAGCCATCGTAGCTCGTTGACGCTGACCCAGGATGCGGTTGAAGGCGCGAAAGAAATCGGACATAAACCCGGGCTCCCGATCGTGACGGATCACCTCGCTTGCGCCGAATCGGCGGAAGACACATTCTTCGTAAGACTCCGCAATCGTCTGCGCTGTGCGCGATGCACTGGCCTTCGCCACCACATAACCCGTGAACAGATCCACCCAGATGAGCAACTCCGTATTACCCTTCGCCGACTTCGGGAGCGACGGGATATGATCCATCGCGATCACCTGGAACGGGTACGTTGCTCGGATGTTCCCTGGGGATCTTCCCCGGATCGTCGGCTTCCCTTTGCCCGTCTCGCAGTCTACACATTCGCCCACGAATTGTTGTACCGATCTAAACATTCCTCTCCAGAAGAAGTGGGGCTTGATCCGTTGGTAGGTCCGACTGATCCCTTGATGCCCTCCTTCCAGACTCACATGATAGTGGTGGAGCAAATCAGGTTGCAGGGATTCTGGTACCACTAGTCGGAGCAGACCATCCCGGTCCGCTTCCGCCCTGGCTGACGGCGCACAGTAATATAACAGTCCCTGCGTGTCAACCTCGAAGTCTGCTGCTAGCAGGCTGCAGGCCTTCGCCTCCGCTTGCGACATTGCTTGTACGTTCCCTTGCAGGTACTGCTTCAGCTGCTGGATCCACGCTTCTTCTTCTTGGGCCTGGCGGATCCGCTCTACACGTAATTGTTGCACCACTTCCTCCTCCAGCACCTTCGCCTTCGTATTCCTTCCGGCTTGGAAACGCGTCCGTGTAGCGCTGATCCGGACTGTGTCGCCCGCCATGGTCGGCACTAACACTTCATCCAGACGATTGAGTGTGATCAGGTCCTCCATCTCTCCATCTGCCTCTACAACTCGTCCTTCTTCTCGTTGCAAAGCGGCACTGGCCAAGCTGTCTGCACTCGCATTCCAAGCTCTCTTCACGTGTAGCAGATCGTGAGTTGGCCATTTGCGTAACCGTTCCAATGCTCGCTGTCTCAAGAGTGTTAGGCTCGGAGCTTTGCAGTCTATCTCTCCGCGCATCTGGCGGATCACCAGGTTGGAGTCGCCGCATATCACTAGGCGTCGTGGGTCCAGCCCTTGTAGCAGTTCGAAGCAAAGCAACAGTCGGTTGTACTCCGCCTCGTTCACCGTAAGGTCGGTTGCATACTTTGATGCTGCCGCCACCACCGTCCACCCTGGCAGAGCCCACACGATCGCACTGAAAGCTCGCTACCCATAGTTCTTCCTCCGGTTCCACCGTTGGCACGGGCATGGATATCACTCTCCGTGGCTCCTTCCGGGGGGCGATTGCCGCTAGTGCCTCGTCGACCTTCTCTCTTGGGGTGATGCAGGCTGCTAACGCCCCTAGTATCTCATCCTCACCCTTAGCACAACGTTCAATCTCGAGCGTCCATGGCGACAGTAACGCAGCCCATTGACTCAGGCGGCCTTGGAGCCCCGTCGACCTGAACAGCCATGCCAACGTGGAGTGGCGGGTTAGCACCCGGATCCGTTTCCCCACCAGCATGGAGTAACCGAGATCCAACATCCGTAGGATCGCCAGCACTTCTTTTCCGCGATGCCATAGTTCAGCTCATTCTGCTTCAGCGTTCGACTGACGAACATCACCGGCCAGTAGACGCCGCCATGCTCTTGCGTAAGCGACGCGGCGATCGCCCACTCGCTAGCATAGACAATCACCACGAGCTCTTTTTCTGCGTCGAAATGGCGCAGGATCGGCGTGGTCGCTATCTTGTTCTTCAACGCGGCAAAGGCAGCCTCCGCTCTGCTCCACTTCGAACTGCAATCGTCCTTCTCTGGTTCATCGTCATCCAATCGTTCCGCTGTTGGTTGTTGCCTCAGCTCTGCGAAGTCAACCTCCCGCAACTCGTACAATGTCGCTGCGTATACTGCCAGATCCTCGATGAAGCGGCCATAATAATTTAGGCTCCCGAGGAACGACTGCATCGCTCGGAGGGTCTTCGGGAACGGCAGCTCCGTTAAGGATTGCAGATCCTTAGGGTGGGCCTCCAAACCTCCAGCGGACACTCGGTGACCGAGGTAATCCACCTTTTGAGGCCCCAAAACTCTTGGCTACACTGATTGATAGATTCCACTTGTGGCACGCTTCCAGCAGCTTCCGCACCCGTCCGCACAGGTGATCCCACGAGGTGGCCGTCACCAGAATGTCGTCGATGTACGAACGTCGCCCCAGCACCGATGGTTCTCCTCGTCACTCGGCTTGCCTTCCTTGAAAAGATCGACGAGATCGTTTTCTTCTGAGGCTGGCGGGATCCGGAGAAACCCGTACAGTGCGTTGTCGATCAACCTTTGGTAGATCTGGGGCGCGTTCTTCAACCCAAAGGGCATCCTGTTCCATTCGTACAGGCCCGATGGGGTGATGAAGGCGGAGATCGCTCGTGCGCGCTCGGTCATCGACACCACCCAAAATCCGCTCGCCATATCCAATGAACAATACCACAGCGTCGCATCGAGATCTTCTAGCAGGTCATTGATTAGGGGCATGGGGTAGATCATCAACTTCGTCAGGCTGTTCACCAGTCGGTAATCGATGCAGAGGCGGATGTCTACTCCATTTTTCTTGATGATGACCACGATGGGGGACGCCCATGGGGATGTCGACGTGCTGATGATCTTAGCCGAGAGTAATCCCTTGAGGAGATCCGAGAGTTTCTCCCGGTACTGCGGGGCCACCTTACGCACACGTTGTGCGATCGGTTTCGCGTCTCCCACGTCGATGTCACACACTGCGCCGATGGCGGCCGGGGGTAGAGCGTTTCCTTTTCCAATGAGGAGATGCTTGTACGCCCATATCTCGTCTGTCAGCTGCTGGATCTCCTCCGGGGAGTTCTCTTCCGGATCACCTACGTGCAGATCCTCCATCTTGACTTTCTCCGTGGTAGCAGTCACCTCAGGCAGTACTGCCAACTCTCCTTCGTAGTCTTCGGCATGTAGAGCACTCGCCTCGTGCACGTACGTGTCTGTGATCGGGGCCAGGCCTTCAGTCTCTGCGTCAGCAGTCTTAGTCTCTGGCCCGTCGTCCGGTCCCGGAGTTATCTCTGGCTGATCCGTCAACGTCTGGCTCGAGGAGTCTCCTGTAGCTCGAGGCTCCGGCCCTTCCGCTGGGCCTTCTCGCGTGTCGGCGGTCTCTTTTGCTACTGGCTTCGTTGAGTGGCCGGACGGTCGCGGGGATCCACTGTGTGCGTGATAGACTGGCGGCTTCTCTGCACTTCCTGCGGCCTTCGGGATGGGCTCCGAATCTTCAAGATGCGTAACAGTCAGCCCGTCCTTCCGAGCTACGCTGCCGATCGTATCCACTGGGCACTTCAACGGCGCTAGTGGCTCACCTTTGCCCCGGCCGCCTTCGGCTCCCTTTCTGCCCCCAATGTCTGATCCGGGCGCTCTGGAGTCCGCCTTCCCGGCCGCAACGTTGACACGCGTGGGGCGGCTGGCGGGTCTCTAGCTACTCCCTCCGGCCAGCTCATTATCGCTTTGGGCGTCGGGTAGGCAAGCTTGGGGACCGCCGGTATCGGCGACTCTGAAGCTGGCTCAGGTCGCTCGTCGGTCGTGGCGCTATACACCAGGTTCTGCCACTCAGCGTACCGTCTTGATCCGACGGATACGAAGCCAGGTTTGCGGGGTACGTGATCTCCGGTTAACCACATGCCTATTTGATCGTGATGTTGCAGACAGATCGGCTCGTCCCCAATGTTGGTGATCCGCAGGTAACGTGTCCTCCCCAGCCCGGTGGCCAACGTTGGCACCCAGTGCTTGCCCCTTGTGAGCCACAGTTGTTCGGAGTCGGAGAGACGGATACACTGCGGCAGCTCGGCCGTCTCACCCGCTTCTAGCGACAGCCACTGACCGATCGTTACCGTGCGCGCCCGGTTGCTGAAGATCTGTCGCCGCCCATGCAGCTGGATTCGGATCTCGTCTGGCATGCACATGGATCCGTCACCAAGATCCAGGCGAATCCCGGCTGGTACCATGAAGTCCATGCCCAATATCGCCTGGTAGTCCGGAGGTAGATCATCGCCCACCCATACATCGTAGTAATACACCAGGTGCCCTGCCAACGTGAGCTTGATTCTTGTCCTCCCGGTGGCCACGTACAGCTTCTCCCCAATGCCGAGACACTCTTGACTCTGGCTTGTATCCACATAACATCCTACCTCACGAGCAAAGGTGGTGTCGATAATCGACACCTCGGATCCAGAGTCAAGCATGACTACGGCCTTAGTGTTGTTGATCTTGCTGCCGACCTTGGCCTGCTTGAAGTGTTTCCCAGGTACATAGTACTTCCAGTACCCTCTCGATTCTCCAGGCATCAGATCCAAAGTCATAGACACTTCTGACCTCAGGTATTCATCGGGTGCACGCAGACTCGCAACGGAAGCAACACGCTTTCTTTCATGATCACGTGTATTATCAGCGAGTCCCAGTCTTGCGACCGTCTCGGGACGTCCTGACTGCTTGTCCACAAACGCATAGATGCAGAACGTAGAACGCTCGTCTCGTACCGGATTCAAACCCGGCGAGCGCTCTAGTTTAACATCTTCTCCGCCGCCTCTGGCAGGAGTCCCGGGTGCTTGGTGGGGTCAAACCACTGGCGGATCAGGTTGTAAAATTCTTCCATCTGACACTTGCCATGATCGTGGAGCTCACCACACCCACGACATACGAAAAAGCATCGATCCGAAGGGTGACCCTTCTTGCCACACTTCTGACAGATGAGGCGCTTCCAACATCCTAGGTCCGAGTGCTTCCTGGATCCACAATGCGAGCAGCGTTGTCCGTCGTTCGGGAAACGCGGGCGGCGATCTTGGGCATTGGGATCCGCCGCTGGTTGGGTCGTAGTCAGCGAGGTGGGGTTGTCGCCGCTCACAGGCGTAGGCTCCGCCGGTGGCACACCACTCGCCGCTGCCACGTACGCTCTGTGTAGTTCGCTCTCTGAACCTGACTCATCTGTGTCGGATTCGCTGTCCGACGTCGGAAGGTGCATCGCCCTGACTGCTCGCGTTGGCGCTGAAGGCTGCGGTGTCGCTGGTGGCTTCGGCCTGAACTTGGTCCCTCCCGCCGGCTTCTTGTGCCGGGACTTCGATCGCTCTCGCACTCGCAGTACTTCCTCCAATTCTTCCGCATCGCTCAATCGTAGCAGCGTTAGCTGGTCTGCAAACTCGGGATCTCCCAGGGTTTCGATGAAGTGCTCCACGTGTTCTCGGCGGGCTTTAGCGTCACCATCCTTGATCCTGATGCGGGCTCGCATACCTGCTACGTTTAGCCGATGTAGGTACTCTAGTGGGGACTCATCACTGCGCTTGCGTGCATGATAGTATTGCCACGCCACTGACACTCCTAGCCCGCAATACTGTGACTGGAACTCCTTCACCAGATCTGTCCATTTCGTTCGCGTCGACCGGCTCAGCTGACGGTACCAGTTCTTTGCTGGGCCGGTGAGCAGATCCGCGAAGGTAAGACACTTCTCCTCGTCCGGGGCCTGGTCTCTGGTGAATGCTGACTTGACTTTGCTAATCCAGGCTCGGGCCCGTTCTTCATCATGGTCCTTCCCGGTGAATTCCTTTAAATCGGAGATGGCTGAGATCCTGACTCGCTGGATCATAGCCGTCCCAGCCACCGGCGCCGTTGTCGTCGTCGTGGCTGCCATTCTCCAGGTGCCTATTGCTCCCAGGTCGTCCGGGTCATATTCCCAGTTCTCTGGATGATCCTGCGATCCCACTGATTCCATGTCCACGTCTTGCGTCCCCGCGTAGGTCGCAGCCGCAGCCGACTTGCCCCGCCGTGCAGTAGTAGGATGCGTTCTCGGGGCCGACGTCATGTTCCGCTCCTGCAAGAATCTGTCCATGGCTGACTAGAAGTACCTTTCCAGTGGACTTGTCGACTCGTACGGTGGATCTGCCTTGGTCGGCTGTACTAACGTCCGAGTTGGAGTCTGGGTTGGCCATGCTACTTTCTCTTGCGGTACCTCGGCGGGTGCCCGGTTTCTTAACAGCTCGGTACCTGCCGGGCCTAGCGGCATACGCTTTGGTTCGGTCGAACTGTCCGATCCCACTTCAGAGGCGGCTGACTCGTAGGTAGACGATCCTGTGTGGTACTCCTGCGTCGGGGCTTGCTCCTCTTTCGCCTGGTTTGGTTGAGCAGGCTCTGGCGCCTCCTTCTCGCCCACGATAGGCTTCAACTTGTTGAACAGCGTCGCCGCTGCGATCCGGATTGTATCTAGTTCCAGGCCGAAGAGATCCTTAGCTTCGAAGGCTCCGACTGTAAGACCGGCCTCCTGTGCTAGGCGTAGCAGGTCTGTGGCGGCTTCCAGCTTGTTCATCGTCATCGATGGGGCCTGCACGGGCCCGGTGAGTCCTTCGGGTAGCTGTAGCTGAAGGATTCGCATTACATGGTGGTCTCGTAGGAAGTCCTGCAGTACGATCCGCCTGTAAGCTATCTCCAGTTTGGATTGCGTCCATGTGGCCTTGGTTGCGCTTCGATCTTCGGGCTCGGAGTCTGGAGCTCTCAGCTTCTTCCGCGCAGCTCGTGTCTTCTTCTTCGACGTAGTTCCTTGACTCTGCGCGGGGTTTTGGGCGAGGATCCAACCGCTTTCGCTGCTGGGTGCTCGTCCGGCGGGTCCTGCTTCGCAGCACGACCCGCGGGGTCCTCGGAAGGACCTGTGGAGGGTAGAGGCTTCTCCTCGAGATCGGGATCGTCCCGATCTGCCTCTGGTCCGCCGATAGAGTTCCTCCTGGCACTCTGTCGGTTCGAGGATCCATTCTTCAGCGACGCCGCCGGTGATCCTAGCTCCGTCGGCGCTTCATCTCCTGATTCGTTGCTCACATGCACATCATCTTGGGACTCACGGTGAAATCCCATGTCGCCAAGAGATCCGGGCACGCGCACCATTGTGGTGGAGTGGATCCGCTGGAATTAGCAGGGATCCCACACGCACACACTGCGCCCAGACACCGACTAACGGAGGGTACTCCGATAACCGTGGGGTTGCTGAGTGGCTCACCTTGTGTACCCGTCGGCGGGCTGGATCTGCTCTCTTGTTGACACGAGATGTGCAGCGGGTGAACTTGAACGTCCTTGGCGGGGACTTGGGAGATGTTGGGGTAGATCCGCAGTGGGGGTTCCTTCACGCGGGCCTGGGTTGGTAGATCCTTGGTCTTGGCCGTAGATCTTGTGGATCCGATAAGTAGTGTACCGGATCCGGAGTTGTTGCCTTGTTGGGGGTGTTGTATCCTTTTCCTTTACGTTGCTTGCCGCCTCCTATTAGCGGGGAAGTTGGGGGGCGAGGGCCGAAGGGCGCGAGCTGCTGGCCAAGCTATCCAGCGGTCTGCCACGTGTGCGGGGGGCAAATTACTTGATTAAAGTATGGGCCAATACAAATCCCAATACTAAAGACCAAGTGACTGGTTCCCAAGCAAATTCGACTCTGATTTATGTTAGCCTGTATCCCGCCTTCCCATCTGGTCCAGCTCTTGCCTGCTACTGGCTCTCCTTCCTACCCAATATTCCTGCTATAGCCGTTGTACCCCTAATTGGGTACACATTCATACCTAATCCAGGCGGCCCTAATTTAGGTGGCTGGATCCATGTGTACCACACTACTCACCTTGGATCTAGCTTCCATCGCCCTCATCCTGCAACCGCACCTCCATCTGGCAACCATGACGTCATCCGCGGGACTGGACATCGTCACCAACTGCCGGATCCCGCCACCAGGTCAACTGGCGGATCCATTCCCATCCGGATTGCTCTTGAGCGGATCTCTTTACCACAGCTTCTTGGGCGCGGGCTTCCTGCTCGGCAACGAGAGCTGCCTCACTTCGCTGAAGGCGCTCGAGCAGCGAGTCTTTCTCCTGCTGCGCCGTCACCCGCATCTCGCGCAGCTCGGCAGTCATGGCCTTCCGGACATGGTTCAGGGCGGCCTCTTGCTGCTTCAAGGCGGCTTCCTGCTGTCGCAACATGATCAACGCCACTTCGGAAGCTCCTGATCGTGCGGACGACCTGGAAGACACTCGAGAAGACATCCTCGAGGTGGACGATCTCGCGCTCGATTTGGAGGACGACTCCTGCTCGACTTGACGGAGTGCACGGACTCGATTCTTGCTTCACGCGCGTCTGGAACAATCTGGCTCACAGTCTGAGGCTGAGCGGGCACCGTGACACCCTGCGTGGGACGTTGCCAACCACAGGCCCATCTCGTGAATCGCGATGTCCGCGTGGGCGTGGCTCGTGACGAGATCCATGAGCTTCTCGGGTCGGAAGTGGAGATTCTCGGGATCGAGCACGAGGTGCCGCTCGGGAACTACCTTCCGGAGACTCCGGCAGTGGAGCTTGCTCAGGCGGGAGGTTCTGCACAGGCACAGGCACGGGCTGCCGCTGAGGCACTTCGGGAGAACGCGGGTACGCGGCCACAGACACCGAGACACCGAAACCTTGCGGGTCGGCAGCTGCAGCACTGCTGGTCTGCGCGATCATCGCCATGGCCACTGGACTGGGCCCTGGCATGTGGCTCAGAGCACTTCCTGCCATGTAGTCGGCTGCAGACAAGAACGACGACCCCGAGGAACTATGCCCAGACAGGTCCGTCGCCTCACCCGCATGCATCGACTGGTCCGAATCACCACTAGGGCCCACCACACTGGGGACCGAATCCTCACGCGCCATCATCTCCATGCCCGTGACTGGGACCAGAGATCCCGAGACCGGAGGAGCCGCAGATTGAGGCAGCGACTGAGGTGCCGGAAGCATGGGAGCTGCTCGTTGCGACTCCAACGCGGGACACTTGGTCTGCGGCTGTCCTGACGCGCTTGATGCATGACTCCTGCGGCGAGTTCTCGTGATCCGCAGTCTGCAGACCAACTCGAGCCCCAGGAGTTCCACCGTATCATCGATCATCAGGATGTCACCTTCCTCGTCACGCGCTTGGTTATCAGCCGGAGACACGAGGCGAACTTCAGGCAGTGGGTCGAGCGGCTGGCGAATGTGGAAGCCCACACCACGCATCAGCTTGTTCCACTCGAGGCACTCCAAGGCGATCCGCGCCTGGACTTCTTCGACTCTGCGACGAATCTGGTTCTCCGAGACAGCGGTTAACTCTGGGATCGAGCTCCCGATCGGGACGACGTTGCAGAACTCGAACCCAGCCTCCATGAGCATCGTCTGGAGCAGGGCAACACAAGACAGCGGGGGAAGCAACACTGAGATCACTCTCAGGTCAGTGACCAAGGGTTGACGCCGGCGTCGAACGGACAGCTTCTTGATCCAAGACTCAGAGAGGCGGCCAGCATTCACGAGCCCCAGATAGCGGCTGGTCTCGAGCGCAGCCTTCACCCACGCCTCCATGTCGTACTCGTCCGTAGCCAATGTCGACCGGGGAGATCACTTCACCAGGCAAGGCGACCCAGCGCCGCAGCTGTTCCACGCCATAGGCACGAGCTTCATCATCCGCGACGGACACCAGCTGTCCAGCTCCGGCTCCAACTTCACCGCTCACTCCTCGGGGAATCACCGGAAGACTTCCTCGCGAAAGCGCGTGGACACGCGGTGGAGGAAGTTTAGGTCCAAGAACTTGGGCTCCCGGGGCCAGCCCAAGACGCACAGGTGCACCGTTACCCGGGACCGTGGTCTTGTGATGCCCTCGCAGCGCGAGGTGATCGCGTTTACCAGTGCGCTCTCAGCCGCGGGGTTGAGAGCTAACTCCAGAGGTGGTTGAGGCAATGCCGGGACTTCACGAAGAGTAGGTCGACCAGGACTTGACTGCGTCGATCTTGGGACCAGCTCGTGTGGAGACCGCCGTGGCGTGGACTGCGTCGATCTTGGGACCAGCTCGTGTGGAGACCGCCGTGGCGTGGACTGCGTCGACGTCGGGCGCGACGACTCCGCCAGCGCGAGTTGTTGCTCGACTCTCGCCGACATTCCGGGATCCTGCGCTGGCTCTGGCAGCGGCGCCGGCAGCTGGAGCGGTCTTGACACTTGGTGCGCGCCTCGACCGCGACCTCGACCTCCAGCACGACGTCCAGGACTCGCAGCAGGTACAATCTTGTGTTCAGACGTAGACATCTTCTTGAACTCCTTGAATACACGCTTGACTTCCAATCCCCAATCCGGGCACGCGCACCAGCTGTGACGAGGCGCGAGTGCCTTTTGCGGGTTAGTGGAGCAAAAGAAAGTCTTGAGAATGTGACTCGATAGCCAGATGACCACGAGCTAGAGAGCTAGGATCGTCCACGCAGTGAGCTGCTTGAGAAAATATCAGCACACTGCTGGTCAGGCGCACGCTTGTGTATCCCCTTTGTGGTAGGTTCTTTTGATCGGCGATTAGTATCAACCCCGCGACTCAAGAATCCACACCAGTCAACGCCAACAAACACTTCAATCCAATATACAGAGTTACACACGAATATACAATCACACAGATACCTCTTGTCCTCTCTTGTTTCTCTAGGCCCAGGACTAAGGCCAAATCTCCAAGTCTTCGGGTCCAAACCCAAGACACTTGGACAGTCTTGTGGACGCGCACCACTCCTCTAAGAGGAGAACAGCAATTCAATCAAATATCGACTTATACAGCCTAATACCGATACAAATCACTCTCAGGAGCCTCACTATACGCTTACTCCCGCAATATATAACGCACCAAGCCCACACGGCGTATGCGCAGAATATGGAATAGATAAGTTCACGCCCAGGCTTTCGCAATGGATCCCTTACCTAAGGAACTTTGAATTTTTGGTGGAGAACGCTCTCAGGGCTTCGGCCCAACACGACTTCGGCACTTGAGGGAAAAACGAACTCTGTTTTGGTTAAAGGCTACATGCAAAGACGATCTTTCCAACGACGCCTGGTCGTTGGGTTGACTACTGGATCTTTCTCCAGAGTGTTGGTCCTGATTTTTATCGAAGCTTGAAGAGTCGCACCTGCGGATGAACCTCGGATCTTGAGATGATACAAGATCATCGCGAGAGTCTTTGTAGTGGGCCTACCTTGGCTCACTACAACAGCTTACACGAGTGCGCACGTGTATGAGGAAGCGTAGGTTTCTTTTACTTGAGTTAAGTATACTCGAGGTCCACGAGTATACTTTAAACAAGATAAAGACTCTAAATAGCTGATTTTGGTAAAGATGAGAACTGTTATTTTTGTTTTATGTTTTCTGACTTCCTTCAAATGTAATATTCTAAGTTGGGAATCTGCCAACGGCTGGTTGGCAGAATTCCTTTGCTATGCATGTCGCTCATTGGTTAAAAGATGCTGCTTTCAACCAATAGGAATCCTAAATGTCTATGGACCACCCGTCGTGGTGATCGTAAATGAATGTGGCACTTGATGTAACGTACATCAAGGCCGAGGAAGTGTTCGAACCTTTAACAGACATCGCGTCTGTTAGAGTTACAAGTGGCTGTAGCCACTTGTGCGTGTAACCCCGTTACACCATCCCCCCGTCAAGGTTAGACGTGCCGGTCTCGGCACGTCAACCACCATTGACTGTTTGGTCAATGCATGACGTTTAGAAGAGAGCGTGCTCGTGATAGAACGAGCACGTTGAAGTTGAAGACCTTTGGCGCAGCAGCGGAGGACCTCTCTGCTGCTGAGTATCATGCGCGGCAGTGTGCGAAGCGCTTCGCTGCCGCGGGGGCAGGCATCACGGCCTGACCTCGAAGTGTCTTGGGGCGCTGTTGTTAACAACAGCGTTCGCATTACTGTCCAGTGTGTAGTGCATGGTGGGCTTCGTAAGCCTCCACCATGTCCGGAACGTCTTCGAGCAAGAAGTTCCGCGGCTCCCATGTATCTTGGTTGGGAGGAAATCCTCTCCAACGAATACGAAATCGAACTGGTTCTAAGTTCGTTCTCGGGATACTGTGGTCAACAATCCGCTCAACTATCCATCGAGTTGAGCCGTGTGCGTCACGAATTGGTGGCGGCGGTGGTGGGAACACGCCCCGTGTGTGGTCAACTTGGTGTTGACCCTGATCTCGCTTCTCCCCACGACCGAGTTCCGGCCGTGGAGTAGCTACAGAGCGCTGCGCTCGGTGCTCTTGAGTATCCTTACTTTGCGACGGTCTCCTAGACCGTCTCGATCGTCCCGGCCGAGCTGGATCTCCAGCTCGACCTGCTGCTCCAGCGCGACTTCGCGCTGGAGAAGATGATGGCTTCCGCCGAGTCTTCTGCTTCGGTTCAGCCGAGCTAGGTAGCTCGTGCTGCAGGTATGGCTTCAACCGTCCGACGTAGAACGTCGGATGGAGGCGCATGCTAGACGGGATGTCTAGCGTGTAAGCGTTGCCATGCCGTTCCAACACTGTGAACGGTCCGATGAAGCGCGGAGCGAGCTTACTCGCTCCGAAGTCGGAAACCGCATGTTTAGGCAGGTTTTGAGTAGCTAACAAAACCAATGAACCCTTCTTGAATTCATTTGTGTTGCCCCTGCCAACATTGTCTGCGTTCAGCTTCTGTCGATCGACAGAAGCTGCAATAGCGTCCTGGACAAACCGAATGACGGCTTGTCTGCGCTGCACGAAGTTCATTGCGTCCGAGCTGAACTCGTTCAGCTCGCTTCCAGCAGTAGGCCCGGCCTCTGCGTTCGTAGATGTGGTGTCTGTGCCTCGCACAGACACGTTCTTCGTATGCGTGTGTGCGTCTGTGCCCGGCACAGACGCGGGGTGAGTCTTCTTGGTTGCGTCTGTGCCCTGCACAGACGCGGGCGTCGTCTTCTTTCGCGTTGTTGCGGCTGACACCGTGCAGGTGTCAGCGGCATTCTGCGGCTGCTGTGTTGCAGTCGTAGATCCTCCCCCACTTAAGGAAGGAGCCAGCATCCCGAGTAAACTCGGGAGGCGTGGGTGCCTCAAGGCATTCACGTAGAACGGTGTATGCCCGGTCGAGGCATGCACCGAGTTGTTGATGGCGAACTCCGCCATCGGCAGACACTCGCTCCAGTGTTGGAACGAGTGGGCGTAGCTCTTGAGTACATCCACGAGCACGCGATTCACGCGCTCGGTCTGTCCGTCCGTCTGCGGATGATCCGCAGTCGACATCGAGAGTTGACTGCCAAGAAGTGTGAACACTTCTTGCCACAGGTGCGCGGTGAAGCGCGGGTCTCGATCGGACACGATGTCCATCGGCATGCCATGGTGTCTGAACACCATGTCAACGAACAGACGTGCCGTCTGTTTCGCAGTCACTTCGGCGGGTACTGCAGCAAGATGTACCATCTTGCTGAAGCGGTCAACAAAGACCACAACGCCCGTGTTCCCTGGCTATCCGGGGAAGACCAAACACAAAGTCCAAAGACATGGACTGCCAACACTCCGACGGAGTCGGTAGTGACTGCAAAGGAGCCTGCGCGAACGGCGCAGGCTTCACACGTTGACACACCTCGCAAGCACGGACGTACTTGCGCACCCACTTGTACTGGTGGGCCCAGTAGAAGTCCCTCGTGAGAAGAAGATACGTCTTCTCACGCCCGGATGCCCCGCAGCCGGTGCATCATGATACTCGTACATGATCCTGAGTCGCTGGTCTTGATCATTGGGAACGACAACGCGGTCCGCGTTGTCGTTGACTGCGCTGTAGAGTAGCAACCCCTCATGCACCCGGTAACGGTGTGCACAAGCACGAAGATGTCGTGGCAACTTCTGACGAGCTTCGTCAGAAGGCACTGAGCCATAGGCCAGCAAGAGCTTCGCGTCCGCGTCGTGCGCGTACGCGGCCTTCACGTCGTCGAGGATCGACGACGTGGGAGTGCTCGATCGCATGGCGTCAATGGCATTGACGTCGACTTCATTCGTAGCGTAGTCAGGTCGACGCGATAACGCGTCGGCCACCACATTGAGTCTTCCGGGTTTGTACTCAACCCGGAAGTTATACTCCGCGAAGAAGGATAGCCATCTCGCCATCCTTTGCGAGATGTGCGGCGACTTGATAGCCGTCCGCAGTGACGCGTGGTCTGTATAGACCACGAACGGTTTACTTCCGAGTAGATACACTCGGAACTTCGCAAGTGCATACTTCATGGCAAGGAGCTCCTTGTCATGCACCGGGTAATTGCGCTCAGCTGGCTTCAGCTGACGCGACTGATAGTAGACGACACGATCACGGCCCTCGTGATCGTGCTGCATCAACGCACATCCGATCGCGAAATCGGATGCGTCACACACAACGTGGAATGGGTGATCTTGGTCGGCCACCGCCAAGATCGGAGCCTCAGTCAAGCCCTGCTTGACTGCATCGAATGCCTGCTGACATTCAGCAGACCAAATCCACTCGGCGTCCTTCTTCAGGAGCTGTGACAGCGGGCGTATCACGCCCGCGTAGTCCTTCACGTACTTGCACAAGTACGTGGCCGCCAAGGAACTGCCGCAGTTCCTTGACGCTCGTCGGCGTCGGCCACTCATTGATCACTCTGACCTTTTCAGGGTCAGGGCGGACACCGTTCTTCCCAACGAGACACCCGAGCACGGGTATCTCGCTCGCCCCGAAGATGCACTTCTTCAGGTTCGCGTAGAGCTTGTGCTTGCGCATGAGCGCAAGCAGTTTCCGGAGATGCACCTTGTGCATCTCAACGTCGCTCATCCCGTCCGCAGCCCGGCTGTGGACGACCACGTCATCGAAGTAGCTCGGTGCGAAGTCGCGCACCGAGCGCAACAAGTGCGTCACGCACCTGTTGAAGGTCGCAGGGGCGTTCTTCAGACCCTGCGGCATCACTAGCCACTCCCAGAGCATGCCACTCGGCGTGCTCACAGCCGTGAGAGGGATATCGCTCTCACGCATTAGGATCTGATAGAACCCATCGCGCAGATCAAGAGCACTGTAGACAGTGCTCCTGGCCATCGAATCGATGATAACATCTTTTCGCGGTATCGGTGTCTGCGCCGGTATCGTCGCATCGTTCAGCTTATTGTACGCATGAACGATGCGCCAGCCGCCCTGTGGCTTCTTGACACAGAACGTCGGAGCACTGTGCGGGGACTTCGATTCCCGCACTTGTCCAGCTTTGCTACGACTTTCGAAGAAGTCATCGATCGCCTTGACCTGCTCTCGCGGCAGTGGCCACTGCCGCGTGACACAGTATTTCGTGCCCGGCACGAGATCAATCTCGTGCTGAATGCCCTTGTCCTGCGGAAGCTCCGCAGGATCTCTTCCGGAAGTACGTCCGCGTACTCCCGTAGAATCTCATAGTAGGGACTCGCCTTCAGCGAGTCCCAGCTCTGTTCTTCAAAGCGTTCTTTCTTCGTCTTGGCACTGAGAGTGTCTTCACTCTCAGTGGTGCTCTCCATGAAGAACTGCCTCAGTTCCTCATTCTCGCTCTTCGTTCTCTCGGCGTCCGAGAGAATGCATATTTGCTCGATGCGTCCATCGTGCAAGTCACGCGCGAAGCGCTTCCAGCTCATGACTGGAAGCGAAGTCAACTCTGACGCTTGCGTCGGAGGATTAGCGAGGGTCATCTCCCTGTGCCGGAACCCGGCACAGGTACGCGTCAAGACGTTCAACGTCTCGACGTTCGGCTTTTCAGCCTTCGTCTGCCCGGCAGACATCTTCTTGTAGCGTCTCGGCCCTGCCGAGACTTGCGCAGCGACCTTCGCATGCGCCGTCTTCTTGACTTGCGGAGCCCGGCTCCGCTTGGTCTCTGACCTCGTCCAGGCCCAGCCGTGGACGGGTGTTCTTTCTTAATACCGCCGGCGGGTTCATCCCGCGGGCGAGCGACTTCAAGCCCCGCTTGGTCGCTCGGCGCTTCGTCCTGCCGCCCGGCTGCCCGACACCATGCAAGTTTGTCCGGGGCGGGACGGTTGAAACCGTCCGCACCGCCTGCAGCGTCGGTTCCCGGAACCGACACGCCATCTTCACCTCGACGCCTGTTATTGGCGGAGCCCTTCATTGCAAAGGGTGCGTCGACTCCCGGAGTCGACGCGAAATGTCTTTTCGCAGCGTCGGTTCCCGGAACCGACGTGACTTCAATACCTCGACGCCTTCCATTGGCGGAGACCCCCATTACGGAGGGTGCGTTGGCTCCCCGAGCCGACGAATCAAATCCATCAAAGTCATCGACTCCCGGAGTCGACGACGTTCCATCACCTTGGCCCTTATTATTGGCCAAGACTGATCCAATCACATTCGCGTCAGCCTCCACGGCTGAGGCGTGTGACATGATGACGTCATCCGCGTCCCTTCGGACCGGAGACACGTCCACAATCAGATTCGCGTCAGCCTCCACGGCTGAGGCGTGTGACACATGTTCGTCATCCGGGCCTCTTGAGGCCGGAGACTCATTCTGATTCGCTGAAATGTTTGTGTCGATTTCCGAGATCGACACATTTTCTCCTTCAGCCGTCGGCAGCGACGCCGACGCTACTTGTCCTCGCGCGCGCTCGCGCGCGCGTCCAGGGCGTTCCGGGACAGCGGCATTAGGCGCTGTCTCGACTAGAGATTCGCGCGCACCTGCTGGTGCGTGTGTGGTGGTAACAGGGCCATCGCTCTCTGTTCCACCGTCGCGACCGAAGCGCACCAAAGTGCGCTTCTCCCAATCGATTACCGGATCATGCCGTGCAAGCCACGGCATGCCCAACACAATGTCAAACTTATCGTCCAGGTCCAGGACGATAAAGGTTTCGACAAACTCTTGACCTTTATACATGAAGCGCACGCGTACCATGCGCTTCTCGGTCCTGACGACGACACCCGTCGCCAGTCGTACCTCCAACATACTTCGAGGTATCTTTAAATCCTCGAAGTCAAGCCTGATAGACTTCGCAGTCGAACAAAGTTATTCGACGCGCCCGAATCAACCAAAGCACGAAAAGAGTTGCTCTCTCTTTTCGACGACACGTTCAAGATGACAAGACTTGGTTTGTCATCATGCATTTTACAGTGAGAAGGGTCCTCACTGGGGCTGCAGTCCTCAGTGTCGCATGTCCGAGTTGGACACGCGTGACTGCTTCACCAGCAGGGCGCCCCGCGCCTACTGGGTTCCAGCGTTTTTGTTTCTCCGCGACGATGCCCAGCATCGCCGCGTCGACCACCATCTCGGTGCACGGGTGCCGTGCACTCGGGCATAGTGACCGATCCTTCCGCAACGGAAGCATCGTACATTGCTTCCTTGTTGGCGTTGATAGTCAACACCCGTTGCATTCGAGAGGTCCATTGGTTCCGGACCTCCCGCCATCGCGACCGGAGGTGGTTGCAGCCTCGGCGCATTCACATGCAGTTTAGCCTGCCTCAGACTAAACTCCTCCTGCATCGCAAGAGTGATCGCAGCTTCGAGAGTATTCGGATACTCACGGAAGAGATAGGTCTTCACAGGCCCATCTCTCAATCCCTTCATGAACGTGACGACCTTGGTCGCCTCGTCAATCGGGTTGGTCACGATGTTCGAGACCAAGTACCGTGCTCTCTGGGCGTAAGCATGGACATCATGCTTACCTTGCTGCAGGTCGAGGAACTCCGCCCTCGACCGGAACTCATTTTGTGGGGCTCAAACGCTTGTCTGAGCTCCTCCTTGAACGCTTCGTACGTGCTGAAGCACGTAGGATCTGAGAGTCGGCGTCCGTACGCCCAACTCCTCGCTCGTCCGCCAAGACAGGACATGGCGAACGCGACCTTCGACAACGGGTCGACGATACGTCGAGCCGCAATGGCAGTGTCGAGTTCGACAAGCCAACGGAGGAGAGGCTCGCCCTCTCTTCCTACATAGTTGCTCACGTTGAGTTTCAACGATTGCATGCGTGGTACGGCACCGCGGTAGAGGCAGCAGCGTCGCGCTGCTCCTTCAGGATGAAACCCAGAGCAACACCATGTTGCTCTGTCGGCGATAACGTACGCAGCATCGCAGCAACTGCCGCCTCCCCAATGACTGTTGACAGTCGTTGGAGTGCCTCCCACTCTGGATCCGACAGGTGGAGGCAGTCAGCGCGTGCAACATGAGTTGCAGGCGTAGCGGAGCTTTCCATGAGCACCTCCGTGTTCATGAAAGGTTCTCAGCTCCCCGTCCGTACAGTCCCGTACGAACGTTCAGGTAGTCGGTCGTTGGACGGACTACAAAGTGCTACCAGGTGTAGTGGGCCTACCTTGGCTCACTACAACAGCTTACACGAGTGCGCACGTGTATGAGGAAGCGTAGGTTTCTTTTACTTGAGTTAAGTATACTCGAGGTCCACGAGTATACTTTAAACAAGATAAAGACTCTAAATAGCTGATTTTGGTAAAGATGAGAACTGTTATTTTTGTTTTATGTTTTCTGACTTCCTCCAAATGTAATATTCTAAGTTGGGAATCTGCCAACGGCTGGTTGGCAGAATTCCTTTGCTATGCATGTCGCTCATTGGTTAAAAGATGCTGCTTTCAACCAATAGGAATCCTAAATGTCTATGGACCACCCGTCGTGGTGATCGTAAATGAATGTGGCACTTGATGTAACGTACATCAAGGCCGAGGAAGTGTTCGAACCTTTAACAGACATCGCGTCTGTTAGAGTTACAAGTGGCTGTAGCCACTTGTGCGTGTAACCCCGTTACAGTCTTGGGATTCGCGTGATTCTTGAGTCTAGGGTCTGGGAGGAACCTTGGTCGAAGGCCTTCTCGGGTTTTGTGGGAAGCACGTCCGGGATAACAGGCTCCATAGAGCGGCAGTCTTGAGACTATCTTGGGCAATCCGCGAAGCACCCCGAATACCAGTCAATAACTCGTGCCGAACTCCACCTTATTCCGGGATTCAGGGAAGGACCGCACGCATCCCCATGTGCTACTGGGAACAGGATCAACTTAACCACAGCAATGCCCTTTTCAGGGGTGCCGGGTACCCCGAGTACATACTCTTGTTTTGTAGACCAGACCTTGAGACTCCAGTCGAAACCTCCGCGAGCAACTGCCCAAGCTCGGGAATCCATCACTACCATGCGCGACAACACCAATCACCACATCGGAGAGCTGTTCATGAAGGCAGGCTTCACAACTTCGGGAGAGCCACCGCGCCACATACTTGCCATGGTCTGAGTGCCAATGGCACTCAGACCATGGCAAGTAACGCATTATTTGCGCTCCCACGCGCTAGCAGTAAGCAAATATCATGCTGAATAGTTCAACTTGCGCGTGTACCGGTATGGCGGGCTCGGCTGCATGTACTGCATGCACTTCTACAAGAAGATGGACATCTACTATCTTAGCAGGGGTATTGATTGACAGGGACCGAGTTTGCATCAAGGTGTTGTGAAAACGACCATGCAATCGGAAGAGGAGGCGATGACGACGGCATACTCTGGTCAAGACGCCTCGTAACTCGGCCTAGGCCACCATAGCAGCAACGTGCCAGATGTCGAATGAATCCCTTGGTAGCGGTGCCAAACCCTGGGCCATGACGGCTCTCATGGAGCGTCCAGCTTAGTCAAAACCACACTCAGACGTGATCAGTGGCTGAAAGCCATAAGGAAACCACCAGAATCGTCTTCAAAGAAAAGGAAGTGCCCGACCTAGCCATCCGACAGCGAATGGGCAGATGTATATCCACTCAGACGCGACCACAATGCGCAGACAATCCGGTTCCTCCTCCAGGACAGCAGCATCCTTAACAGCAAGAAAAACGACAAGCTGAACGAGTGCATCAACCTGCTCGGAATGAAGGACATGGCGAACACAGATCGTGGATGGCAGCTCAGTGGGGCAGATGAAGTGGCTGAAGACTCAGTCTTGACGCACCGACCCATGTTGCTTCCACCTTACCCATGCTTCTCGCAACCAGATTTATGCGGAAGACTTGGGTCACCCCCAATGAGCAATAACAACTTGTTGATCTGAATTACTGTACCAACAGCTATTCAGCCCTGAATTCCTGTTGTCCCAATCTCACCTAACCAGCGCAACAGGCATTCAGACTACGGCAACAGGAATTCGGTAGATTTGGGGATAACAGGTCATTCAGTATTTCTGCGACAGGTTTTAAGATTTTTCCAATATATTGAAACTGCGGCAATTTTATTATTGCTCCTTACTTATTGTAATGTTATTACGGTCTAACTTTGCACCCAATATAAGCATCTTTTGGCACTTTTAGAAAGTGCAATTTCCGAGCCAAACCGGGTTCGAAAAACTACTTGAGCAACTCGCATCCAACTCCACTAAGAATTACCAGACGAACACTTAGTAGTGTACTAAATAGCAGTGCAAACTGGATGCAAAGCACAATAACTGAAGTGGACTTAGACAAAAGGCGCCCCTTGTGTTAAAAGGTGCATCGCAGCGTTTTGCCTTTTGTTACGGACGATTCAGACTGGACAATTTGTAGCTACCCGTTGGTGGCTCCATTAACACCAAAAAATAAGTCGAATCTTGGTGTGGTGCGCTATACGGCGAGTTTTATTTTGTGAACGACCCCGTCAGTCGCAACGCAATGCCAGGCGTTATTGCACGGGGGTCTGGGCGAGCCATTCCAGTGTACACCCGATTATTCTGCCCGTCGAGGAAATGCATTTATATTAGAGTCAATAGCGATAATAATTAAAAAATTAAAAAAAACGGGGGCATAATTAACATACCTTCGCAGCCCATTCGAACTTGACAATGTGCGAACCTTTAAGTACGCTAGTGTGAAAAGTTTCCACCCGCTCTGGCGATACAATCCTTTCGATACACAATGCGCATCACAAAATCCAAACTTCAATAAGTACTGTAGAGCCTCTAATTATACCCCACCCGGTGGGGACTTAGAACAATACTCCACCATCTAATAGTACCCACCCTTTAATAATGCCCCACTCCCCACTAAAAATGTAGTACCCGTTCCAACAGTAGCATGGTCCTTTATTGGCAGTGAAGCTTCTTGTTGCTGGTCGCTGCTGGGATACTATATTTTTACCGTCATTGCCCTCGCTCATCTACAAATCGCCGTACCGCGCACTGTATTCCATATAACTAAAGTGATTTGCATGTATACCAAGACCTTTTTTTTGTATTGTAGTCGCTTAGATCTCAAACGACTTCTAATACAAAGTTTCTGCTTCCGCTCATTTACGTCGTATAAAACTGAAAGCTGGTTTTGAAAGAAGTTTTCGTTGGGTTTCGTAGCTTTAAGTTGTTAATCGATGGTTTTTAGGTGGGGTATATTTAATCGTGCACTGCTCGTTTTGCTAGTACCCCACCCTCAAATAGTACCGCACCCCGTTTGCGTGAGGTACTAACTTAGTACCCCAGGGACACAATTAGAGGGTTATACAGTACGTAGATCTACCTCGCTAGTGCGGAAGCAGAGTGTCCGCTTGCATTAGTTGGAAGGTGCAACGACTGTGGACACAACCTTTTTGCAGTAAATGCATGAACACTGTAGCTACCGCTATCCCAAAAATATCAGTACGTCTTCTAAGCTACCAATTTTGTACTGTCTAAAATCGTAGTACTAATTTGAGTGGACCAAATTATAATAACGGTACATGGTACCCAGAGTACACACTTCAAATACATGTGGTGCACACAGGGACCTCTATTATAGTTATCTAGCACATCCCATTTTGATCCTGGTATACAAAACTTAGCACAAAGTATTCCACTTTGGCTTCAGCGCACTAAAAAAAGGAGGGTCGATAAGGCCGCCAGAAATATATATCTGATAAGTCGGAATGTCACCGTGAAAGCTGACATTCCGAGCTATTTGAGCTAAATAAATATAGCTCTGTTGGTGCCGATGTGAGCCACCAGCTTTGTAGCATGCCATGTGGAAGGTGTCAAAGTGCTTAAAAGTAGTGCACTCGATAGTCAGCTCCGTCGGAGGCTCAGTTGCATGGACGGCTCCACACTTCGGGTTATATTGGCTCAAAGGCGTCTTGGCAGCTCTTAGCCACCGTCGCTAAATTAGACCGAGTCGAGTCTCGCCAGCTTGTCCAAGCAGGATTACACACTGATATTTGCTAACCGATTTTGCTTTGTATTTATTTTTAAACCCTTATATATGGATATTGAAATCCAATTAAGATAAATATGCTAGCTAATAAGGCGTGGACATTCTAGCCGCGTTTCACAATAATCTCTTTGAGATGACCTTGCAGTCTAGAAATAGAAGCCCTGTATATGATGCCCGTGGAGCGTGCAGATTGAGTTCATCAATGGCGGGCAAATGTGTGTTAACTAGTTATATCCCAGCCTCCGCTTAGCCCCACTACTGGGATAAGAAGCGACGAAGTGCTGATAGCCGAGACACACAGGATTAATTCGGGCGCTGTCCCCGTAGGTACAAACTGGTGATGAACCGGTAGTTTTAAGGTTGATGTTGACGGACAAGAATGATGGCTGGCGAGAAAGATGGAGACTGGCTACCGGTATGCACAAGGTCCGTTTTCATTTGAGAATCGCTCGCTCTTCGTGCTAACGGCCGGGCGGATGCTGCGGCTGCGAAGCAGGTGCAGGAGATGCTCATGGCCCGTACATTATCGAGCTTATTTGAGCTGTATACAATATATAACTAGCCCAATCGTACTCGGGGCCTGAGACTCGACTGCGGTCGGAATTTGAAGCTGTGAAAGAGCGGGTGTTGCGGAGATGGAGGGGACTAGCTGACGGATCTGCCGTCCGCTAACTTACAGACCATGTGACAAAGCAATGGATCGAGACGCAGCGGTTTGCTAAATGGCAGGCGTTCTACACCCCGCTGCTACCAATAATCCGTCGCTTGCCGCTGGCGACTGCGGGGATGCGGGAGACTGCGGCTGCACATTCCCATGTTGCTCCTAGCCTCGGAGAGCAGTGTATCCGGAGGCGCCATGTTCTTCTACGTGTCAACGCAGTGATTGTCGTTGACGGCCATTCCGTCGTGGTTCTTTTCCCTACGATTCCTTTGCGTCGGTTATACGTCTTCGAACGTCGGCGTTCGTCTAGCTGTCATCCTCCTGTCCCTCCAGCTTCAGATAGCGGACCCTGTTATGCTGCAGCTTCTTCCGTCATCCTTTTGCTATATCCCATCCTAACGTTACGCATTCAAGCATATCTTCACGCTGTTCATTCCTTAGTACGTGCGTGCATCCTTCTTGCCTGGCGGGGGTTGCCACCCTTGTTCCCGCCACACTCTACCGCCTTGTTTTTTTTTCTGAATGAGTCGGGTCACGCCTGCCTTCCTTTCGTCTTTGCCGTGGCGCCCTCCTCCGTCAGCCTTATCCAGCTTCAGCGCTGGCTTTTGACATCCTTTTTCTGTACCTTGCTGTCATTATTTCCCATTCATCTGCCCATTTCCGCTTCATCGCGAAGTGTTTTGTTTTTGCCACCCGAAAAGTGGGACGCGCAACGATGCACCTGGTGCGAACAAAGCCGCACAAGAGAAGCTGCGAACTCGCGCAAGAAGAGCTCCAACGACCAGGGCAGTATAGTGGATAAAGCGCTGGATACGTACCGAGGAGAGCTGGTGCGTGCCGCACTCGCCGCCGAGGTTACCGCACTCGCTCGAGCGATTGAAGACGTTTTGAGCCGGGCAGCGTCTATAGTATAATGCATGGGAGCGCAGATCGGGTCAGAGCTGTCTCCTTCAGCCCGGCAGCGGGTCGTCGGTATCACTAGTGATGTGGCTGCGTATGTGCGGGCTGCTACGACACAGATGACAATGTACACCGATGGTGAGGTGAGCGCATCCATCGCGGACAGTGTGACGAGGGTTCGTATCGTGCATGATCTCCTCCTTCTCTTGCTACAGCTGCTCTCATGGCCTCGGCGTCTGGAGGTCGCCGTGGTGCCTGTCTCCAACGAGTAGCGTGCGGTGTTCACCCGAGCACGCCAACAGCTTGCTGAGCATTGTGACCGGGCCAACTTCCTGATCACGTTACCGGACATCTTCCTCATCGGGGCCATGTCAACCCGCTGGTGGTGCAGCTGGCGTGGCACACGCGTTGCTGGCGGGGCACGCATTCGAGTATTTCTTGCTCAGTTTGTTCCTGTCGCACGTGCAGACCGCGCTTGGTGCCGCACTACAACATCAGCATCGTGTTGGGCGCGGGTTTGGTCATGCTGTTCGAGGGCTCCATGGTGTCGCGCGGTGCCGCAAACGTGTCGGTGCGGCCACACTGGCAGACCGTGCAGCAGCACGTTCTTGAATGGCCTCGACAACCACCTGGCCGGTGGCGCGGTCGAGTGGGTTAAGCTTCTTGCCCTTATGCTGTGGACCGAGAGTTCGAGCCCCACAGCGGACATTAGTTTCCCCAAGCGGGAAGCACATAGACCCCCCGAAGAGGGAGTTCCTCATGGCTCAGGCGGTTAGCCCCCCCCCCCGACACTAAGGGTAAAAAGACGTAGAGAACAGGTGCCTTATAGGATTCTGCCAGTACTCAGGCGAACTGTGCAAGTTAGAGAACGCCTGCCGCGTCCGTTCTACCACCTCCAGAGGGAGGCCAAGCAGGCGAGCCAGATCTTGCGACAACGGCTCGGCTTGAGCCTCCGCATGTTTAGCGACACACTGGAGGAGCTCTACCTCGTCCAACGGGTACAGTCAGTCCTCGAGCTCCTTATTGTACTCCTCGGGCTCGGGGTCGACGTCCGTACCGGCGAGGATGCAAGCCTCCTGGCCAGGTTCACCGTCCTCCATCAAGTTCTACGTCCGAAAACAGACGATTATGCCTTGAGACGGTTGCCACCCCAGGCGGGACCGTACCTTCCTCCGTCACCGTCTAGGACAACAAGTCCCCTTCTTCTGCCCAAGTGGAGATCAGGCAGTCTGATAGGTCATACACCTCATCGCCCCACTCGTACGGCGGCGGCGCGTCGGCAAACTGCGTCGGCACCTCCTCCCTACTCTCGTCCTCGGCCTCGGCTCCGTTGCTCGGTATGTCCCCGAGCTCTACCCGCGACGCGACTTCCGTCTCCTGGACGGAGACCCTCTCCTCGCGCGGCATACAGTCCGCGCCCGCCTCCGTCAGCTCGGCCTTCACCTCAGCCGACTCGTCCTTCTTCCCTCCACTCATTTCAGCGTCGGTCGCCGTGGCGACCGAGCCCTCCTACACGATGTCCACGTCCGTGTCAGCCGCCGAGGCGATCAAGTCCTCGTTGACCGCCTCGTGTTCCAGGTCGTCGACCTTCACCGCAAGGTCGTCGCCTTCGTCATCCGTACTAACCACAATAAACTCTACCTTCTTTTTCTTGATCTTGTTCGCGTTTTCACGCGAAACTTCATCAATGGCGGACAGCGTTCCGCCCCGTTCAGCCATGCAAACATTCACCACCGAGACCGTCCTCTCCACTTCATCCCGGTTACGACCCTCACCTCCCGAGCCATTCAATAGACAAGACGAAAGAGTGACTCGCTCCTCCCCTTCCTCCCGCCCTCTTAATTGAGGCGGAGACGCTTGTGCAGCCTCCCGCAAACTCACGGCCAAGATCTTGGAGCGCGGGGACACCTGGGCAACCCGCAAAAGAGTGATCGTCCTCTTTGCAGAACCCGCATTTGATTTTGCTTCGGCCACCGTTCCTGGCAGCGGGAGCCTGACCACCGATCCGACCACGGCTGGATCCGTCCTCACACTCCACAGCGATGTGACCAAGCTCTCACCACTGGTTGCACATCATCACCTGTCGTCGACAACTCTCGCGTAAGTGGCCAACATAGCCACACCGTCCGCATACGGGCGCTCCCTCTTGCGTCCGATAATCAGCATCCATGTGAATCCCTCAAGGTCAACCGTCCCAGTCTGAGCGTTTCCGCTTGGACCTGGGCTGGAAGTTGTGGCCGACATATTTGGCATGCGGTTCCTCGGCGAGCGCGGCGGCTGCCACTGGATCCGCATCATCTGCTGCTGCCACTGCTGCTGCTGGGTCACGAACGTGGCCATCGTCTCCGCGGAGGCGTCGGCGGCTGAGCCCACGCTCGGGTCCGCCACCTTCTTGTCCTCGGGGAACTCGTCATCTTCTTCTATGGAACGGGGCATTTCCTTGGCCAGCAGCCACTCGCAGGCTTCGGGAATGTCTCGTGCCGGACCGGAGTCGTGCGTGGCTAGCATACACTTGTTGGGCAGCCCGCGCCGGAACAATTGGTACCTCATCTGCGGGTTTGGACAGTCCAACGAGTCGCAGAGGTCGGAGACTCGGTCGCCCCACTCCTCCACTGACTCACCGCGTTCCCGCTTAGTCGTCTGCAGCCGTTTCAATAGTTCGTCGGCCGTACGACTCAGGAATTGGTTGTGGAACCGAACTTTCAGTGTGGTAAAAGTCTTAATGGTAGAGTTATTCCACGACCGTTCCGCCGGTCTGCCTTTAATCTTCTGACGAAACGCCAACAACCGTGACTGATCCAGTAGATACCCAGTGTGCGCTTCGAACATCTCCCAGAAGTCACGAGCCTTCTCCATCGTAGCCGTGTCAGAGTAGAACACCGGCAGCCTCTTCATCACGTTGGATACCATCGACGATAAGTCGTACGCGCTCCGGGCCGCGGATCGCGTAGGCATGGTGCGGTAGGCACCGCCGTGCCTCCCAGGAGTCTGTTGCTTCTTGGTAGCAACAGACTCCTGGGAGTCACGGCCCTGACCTCCTTCTTGCTCGGCTCTCTCTTGGTCTCCTGCTTGACCTTGGGCTCGGTCTTCACAGCACCCCTACTCCCGTGGTAACCAGCTTGAGCACCGACACTCCAACCGTACAAGGGAGGATTCGGTAGTCGCCATTCCATCCCCGTGTACAACGGGATGAACCCACTCGGGCTCCGCGAGGGCACTTACTTCGGTTCCTCTTTCACATTAGGTCCGTAGTATGGCCGGAGGGGCGACTCCTCGATCGGTACCGGGTCGTCGTATCCGAAGCCTCTCGACCAGTAGAACATCATCGCCGGAGTCGAGTCACTCACATCCTCGGTGTCACGGTCCCGCAGCTCTCTAGCGTCGGGCACCGTCATCTTCTCCTCGGGCTCTAGCTCCGCCCGAGCTCCTTCTCCTTCACGCTCCTCCTCAGCGTCCTTGAACTCATCTTCCTCTTCGTCCGCCCAGAGGTCTTCCATCATCTCCTTGCGCGCTCGTCACCTTGGCCGTCGTACTCACCCCGATCCCATCGCCAGTCTACGACGTCGCCGAAGCCGACCCACCAGTCTCACTAGCCTTGCGAAGCCGTTCAGCTTCCAGGCGAGCCACTTCCTCCTGCACGGCCCGCTGCTCCGCGGACCCTTCACCGTCTCCAACTCCAGACATCTTCTCCAAACTTCAAACTCCAAGGGCTCCGAGTGAGCTAGACCAACTTCACTTCGAGACCAGACCACCCCACTCAAGTCGAGCGTGGATGCCGAGACTTCTTGACGACCCCAGGGAGGAGATCTCGATCGCGATTCCAACGCGCTGCTATCACCTCACAAAGGCTCACGAATCCCGACGACCAGCTTGACCAGACTGTCCGCTCGTACTTCACAACGAAGCCAGTACCCTGCTTCTCCACCACATGTCGCGAGCTGCCCTGGAAGGGACGGCTGTCGCTGCGAGAACGAAGTAGAACGGTACGAACAGATAGGAGCGGTAGAAATACAACTGAGGATTTAATTTGTTGTTTCCACGGCAAATTCATGACTGACCAACCTACCTGGGCCTGGAACACTTCGACCCACGCCTTCTCTTGCTTCTCTTCAGCTTGAGCGGCGACACACGGTCGCCCGTGTACCCATCGTAGCTCCCCTTTCACCCCTCCGCCCTTGGCTAACGTCAAGACTCACGCCGCGAGCCACGCAGCGCTCGTGGCATCCTTCCTGCCCCTCACGTCACCGCCTACTCGCGGAACACGCCACCGTTTCCTTCGCGACTCCTTGTTCACGCTACTGGGCTGTTGGCAGCTAATCTCCGCTAAAGTGCGATGACTGCTCAGTTCGCTCGTCCTCGCACAGCTGTTCCTCGAATAGTAGCTCACAAGTCGACTGTCGGGCCTTGGGCGGACGGTCATGACCGTACCCAAGACGGTGGCCACCGTTCCCACTCGGGACACGTGCGGCTTTTCGCGAAAGGCGGGTTGTCTGTTTTGACCAACCAAACAGCCCGAAATTCGAACCAACAGAAGCGGCCACGGCGTAACTCCAAACATTACGCCCAAACCACCAGAGTCGGTTCGGAATTGCAGCATCTCAGTAATAAACTAATAACCGACGGAAATATGGTTCAAAAGTCGCGTACTTTACATTCAAACCTTAGGGCGTCTCCACCGCGGGTACCTATTGCGGCCACAGCAGCAAATATGGCGATAATTTACGGCCAGCGTTCTCCGCCGTGGGAACCTATTGAGGCCAGACGTAAAAACACACGTCTCGCCGATTTGCTTCTGATTTTAGTGTAAGTCTCAAAGCTGTGTCCATAGAATTATGTCCCGTCAGTGAAATTATTTGCTTCAGATTGGGACAATCTGGTCGGACAATCGGAGAGTTCCATCAGTGGTACAATGTACCACTCTTGGCCCTCAAACAGACACACAACCGACAATTTGAGTCTGTGCGGTAGGACCAAACAGATTTGCTACCATGAGCAACTGGTCAGCTACTCTGTAGCTTTCACATTTGCTGTCGGATTTGCTGTCACGCGGTGAAGACGCCCTTAAGTTCACACTTTGGTTGGTTTGGTTTGTTTTAGGCGTGAGGATAACGCCTTAACATTAGCGCTCTGGCCTTTGACGCATGAACATTGTGTTGAATGATCGTGACCATAAGTACAGGTTGTCGAGACGAATACGGTACCCGAAATGAGTCAAACTCTCCTTGTAAGCTTCCGGATACGAAATGAGTCAAACTCTTCTTGAAAGCTACCGAAACAGACCCGCATCCACTAAGTCCACGAAGTAGCCGAGCCCGCCGCTATGCGGCAGGGAATCTCAGTTGGTTGACGCTGTGCTCGCTAAGCTCGCTCCGCTATTGGAGCAGGCTGCCTACGCTTCGCTACGGCTGCCGTGGTCTACTGCTGCCCTAGTACGGCAGCAGTAGACCCGTTTCGCTCGCCTCGTCAGCTCGCTGCAGTGTGTACTCTCAATGGTGGACTTCAGAAAATCGCGCAAATCGCACATTCGACAAACGCAAATCAGGTAGCAAAATGCGCCGATGCGCTCGCAAAACAGTCGCAATTTGCGGAGACGATTTTGGAGTCTCTTCAAATTGCGAGGGATTTTGCGAATGCTATTTGATGCACTTACCATCTCTTCGTACGTTGTAATGCATATTGCTGAATAGCTCGTTATCTCTATTGTATTTTCCGCTAAACCCTGTTGTTGCAATCCTCTCCGTAGATTATTGACCGCTGCCTAAACTTGCCTACTCTGTGGCTGCATTTTGCTGCCGATTTTAGAGCAGTTCCACCGGTAGAGGCAAATGTGGACAAAAAGCTATATTTCCCCGCAGAATACAACTAGGTCCTTGCACCGGTCTGAGAAAACGTGGAGTATATTTCCCCACGGTGTAAAATGGGGGGATCGCGGAGCCAAATATGTCACCTCGATCCCCCAGCGGCGTACGACAAAGGTAAACGGCTAGTCAATCAGACTCCGAAGGACAGCAGGCATGATGAGTTATGGTGCGTTTGTGGTGGTCGAAAGCACAGGCTTCAGGAGCTCATGATGTGCCTTCCTCTCGATTGAAGCGAGGGCGCCGAATGCAATGGAAAATATGTTTAAAGTTCGTGGGTAGGGGCGGGATAGAAGTCAATTTGGCGCATTTTCGAGTGGCTGGGCTTGCTTACTACTTTTCCTTTCCCCCTACGTTCGCTGCAACCGGAGCGAATCCAAGCCAGAGTAAATTTACCTCGCAACATTGTCGCAAGCCAATCGAGGTCATTTTCACTCTTGTTGCTCTTAGATGTTCACAATCCCAACGCAAATCTATGTGTAGGTGAACGCAAAATTGCTCTCAAATTGCGAGGAAAATTTCCTCTAAGCGATTTCTGAAGTCCCATTGGGCACCTTCCAAGATCTATATAAAACCGTTTGGTCAGTTGTATCCGTAATTTATTTTAAATTACGGAAGCGTTTAATGCGCCCCAAAACGGTTGCTGGAACGCGACCTCTGGGTATACTAAGTAGTGAAGTTCAGGGGCTTTTTGCAAAAAGCGTAGTGATCCGGAAACTTTTTGCATTTGGAACCTTTAGTTACAAAAAGCGGAGTTCGCGGGAACTTTGTTACAAAGAGCGGAGTTCGGGCCCAGGGGCCAAGAACATTGAGCTCAGTCTTCCGCAACTGTCACCACTGACTACATGTATTATGAATAATCATGCAGCGGTAACACAATACACCGTGCAGGCGCAGCACGCGCACTACCCCGAGGGACAGCTTCTCTTGTTGTGGTCACTTTCACCGCAGTTTTTGCATGTACACACTCTCTTCACTTTTGTGGAGGTATCGCCTTTGCTAGGAAAGCGTCGCTCCTTCTTTCGGCCACGCTTGGTGCTCAATTTTGGAGGGCGGTACCCGGTGTTGCTCGTCAATTCCTCTGGAAGCACCAGCTCGATTCCAGTCGCTGCACCCGATCCATATAGACGCAAGTAGTCATCAATTGCGTAGCGAGAGTCCACGACGGAGAATCGATCAACGTGGCGGTCAGGAAATTGAGAGCTGCGATGAAGTGCTTGCACGGGATGCCATACTGGTCACACACAGTACACGAACAGGTTCGCGCTTCAACATCAACTTTGCGGTTGTGTGAACAGGCAGCACCCGAGCGTCATGAACAAAAACAACCCCGCCTTTGCTCGGAACGACTGCGCAAAATGCCGAATCGAGCGTTGCTTTCTCGAGTTTACCACGCGCAAACTCGGCCAACCCATGGCCTCCGTCTACCCAACGTCGTGCAAGGGTCTCGCGCCGTGTGTAAGCATCTTGCATGAACTTCTCCATAATATGGAGAAGCTCATCCTTTTCAGGCAGCTAATCGGAATTATCGGAACTCGTACTTAGTGAACAAGTGTCATCTACGAACAGCGTCAGCAACGATGGCCGAAGAGGAGCAGGAGTGGGCGGCGCAGGCCGAGGGCTTCAAGGCGGACGGCAACCGGCTGCTGGCCGCCAAGCAGTATGCGGAGGCCGTGGAGATGTACACGCGCGCGCTGGAACTGGACCCGGACAACGCCGTGTACTACAGCAACCGCTCGGCCGCGTACCTGGCCATGGGCGACGCGCGCGGCAAGGCGCTCAGGGACGCGGACAAGTGCATCGAGCTCAAACCTGATTGGTGGAAAGGCTACAGCCGCAAGGGCGCGGCCGAGCACGCGCTGCTGCGCTTCGACGCGGCGCGCGCCACGTACAACGAGGGCTCAAGCTCGAGCCGGACAACGCGTCGCTGCTGCGCGCAGCGGAGGAGGCGTATGCGGCCGGCCAGGAGCACAGCCGGCGACTGAGGGAGCAGGCCAAGGAGCAGGAGCGGCTGCAGAAGGAGGCGGAGGCGCGCCAGGCCGCCAAGGAGGAGGTGCAGCGCAAGAGGCAGCAGGAGTTGGATGAGAAGAAGAAGAACGAGCCCAAGGACGAGGACGCGCTGCTGGCCGAGTTCATGTCGGAGGTGCAGGAGCTGGAGGAGAGCGCCAACTGCTTCAAGAAGGACGCGGAGCAGGAGGAGAAGAAGAAGGAGAAGGCGCCCGTGGACTACGGCACAGTCGACGGGCAGATTGAGAGGCTGCTGCAGCCGCACTTCAAGTGGATCAACCTCAATCCGTTCAGGGTGTTGATGCTGGACGTGGACGCGACGGAGGAGGACATGAAGCAGCACTACCGCAAGGTGAGTAGGTTTTGTGTGTCTTTTTGTTGTTGGATGCTGCTGACATTTTGTGGACTGGTACTCGGTGTGTAGATTTCGACGATGGTGCATCCCGACAAGTGTCGCAACCCCAAAGCTCGCGAGGCGTTTGAAGGTTCGTGTGAATACATGGCCTTTACGAGATAAATGCCAACGTGCTAACTGATTTATGAACATGCAGAGGTGAAGAAGGCATATAACCTCGTCACGCAAGAAGACCGACGGAAGACCATGATTCGCACGATCGAGAATGCGACGGAGGAGGTCGAGAAGGAGCGCCGCCAGAAGGTCAAGAAGGGGGTGAAGGAGAGTGAGCTAGGTGACCTGAAGGAGGCAGTGGACAAAGCGGTGATGCGTGCGTTCGCCGAGATCGAAAACAGGCGACTGAACATCGAAAAGCGGGAAGCGGCTCAGCGGCGGCGTGAGGCGGAGCAGGAGGAGAAGGAGCAAGGTGAGGTCGTCAACATGTTCAAGCGTGAACGCTCTTGGGCCGAAACTGATCGGCGGGAGAAGCGAGTCGGCAATTGGCGGTCGTTCCAGAAGGGCGGAAAGCGAAGGAAGGAAATGGATGCTCAGGGATGGAAAGAAGAGAAGCGGGTACGTGGCGTCGCTAGCGAGTTAGACGGTCTAGCTATGCTAACGAGTGGGTCGTACTTTGTGAACAGGACGAGAAGAAATTCGGAGAGTCAGACAACGACGCTTACAAGCGAGGATGGAAATAATTTAGAGGCTCACGCGGTGTTTCTGCCGTAACATCTACTAGGCTCTAGTACGGATCGATCTCCATCATCTGGTCGTCATGCGGCGGCATGTTTCCGCTGCTTCCATTGGCACCTGCATATTGATGCTGCTGGGGATGATACATCACTGTCTGGTGGGCCTGGACAGCCATATACTGCTGCTGTTGCTGTTGCTGTTGCTGCTGCTGAAACGCATACTGCGCTTTTTGCTGCATCTCAAGCAGAAATGCATCAAGGTGTCCGACAGCTTGTTGTCGGCTAGCTTCGGGGCTGCATTGAATCAGACGAAAAGGTTACAACGACGACCGCTGGACGTTCGTATACGGCGCACTTACCCATAGATCGAGAGAGTTAGCACATTTGAGACTGGCCTTGCTGATGACGCTTCTACTGCCGCATGAGACGGCAAGACGATGTACGTCCCCGTATACTCCTGGAACTTCTCCATCGTCTCTCCACCTTCGCCATGCAGCATCGGCAGCAGCTCCCGCGGCACCTTGTAGTACGTCACCTCCGACAGATCAATGTTCTTGCTCCGCCTGTTGCCTGCGTTGTCGACGACCATGCCATCCTCATTCACGTCATCGTCAGCGCTGGCTACATCGTTCTCATCGCTCGACAGCGTCTTCTGCAGACTAGAACTCGACAACGAGGAGCTGCTTTTCGACGTCGTCAAGGCCAACGCAGCTGCAGGTAACGAGTCCGTCACTGGCGGATGGAAAGCGAGCACGCGCTCCATTGCGCGCGGATTCGGCATGAACTCCTTCCCCACGAACGTGAAGTCGATGCAGTGCGAGCGCACCCACGAGCTCGTCAGCCGCTTCCCGTGAAACGATCGCTATGCCGACACACACAGCATCCCACACATAAGCACACAATAGATAGACCACCAGCATTATAGCGGTTGAGACTCACCTTGTTCGCCACGTGGTCCCGGAACATGTCGTTCGTGACAATGAATCCGTTGTACTTGACGGCGTAGTCGATCACGTAGAAGTCGTCGTGGGCCTGCGACGGCGTGAGGATCACGTGGTCCTTCTGCACCAGCTCGTTCAGCAGCGTCCAGTCTTCCGTCTCCATGGCCCCGTTTTCTCTGGGGGCAGCGCCGCCGGGCGTGGGCTTCACATTGAGCCAGAAGTTGGGCGCGAAGGCCACGCACTTGACGGGGTAGCGGCCGGACGCAGGCCCCAGAGACCGGAAGTACTGAATTGCAGCTGCGAGCTTGGGGATGTGGGCCTTGCCGTCCTTCTGGCACGAAACATTGGCGCCATCGATCACCACGACGCACTCCCTGCAGGCACAACACAATAATATAAGTCAGCACTGAGTTGGCAATCGACTGCGACCTCAATACTGCATGGATTCAAGCGATAAAGGTTGCATCAGAAGCGCAGGGTCCCTATCAAGCAGACTAGCTGCGTAGTTGCACGACTCCATTGGCCTGAAGTGATATATACACATGCAACGCGCAGGCCACTTACTCCACCATGTTCGCCGTTCCTGCAGTTTGACTTTAGAATGCAATGCCAGGAGCTCCTCTCCCTGATTGGGTAAAACGCTTCTTCAAGAAATTGCATTGGTAGAAACTAAAAGCTACGTCACAACATGGCTACACCACTTGACGCAACAATGGCCACCTGCCCGGATGATGTGCGCGTCGCCCACGTGAGCTTCGCGCCGGGCGCGTCGCACCTGAAGCTGCAGCTGCGGCTGCAAGACGACCGCAAGAGTTTCTTCCGCCTGAGCTCCGAAAAACTGGAGCGCGTGCGCTATCGGCTGCAGCTGCTGGCGTCCGCCTCAAGCCCCTCCTCCAATGGCTCCGCTAACGGCTCCAAGGCCAAGAAGAAGCACAAGAAGAAGCACAACAGCAAGAACGGGACTTCGGGAGGCGCCGCTCCCTCTGTCTCCGTCAAGTTCCTGGACGCCGACGGCCTGGAGATCAACGCCAAAGTGGCGACGGTGGGCGACGCGTTGATGCGTACCAAGAGCCTCCAGATCGGAAGCGAGAGCTTCGTGGTGCTGCACAACCAGCCGCTTGTCACGGGTCTCAAGGTGCTGGAGCCCGTGATGGCTGGGATCCCAGTCTCTCCACTGCCAGAGACGGAGTTCTGCACCGCCGACGAGTGTTCGTGGCGCTGGTTCCGTCTCCTGCCAGAGCAGCAGAGAACCAGTGAGACGCCGGGTACGCTCGTGGGCAATGAGAGGAGGTACACACCAACGCAAGAGGAGTTGGGCTGCACGTTTTACGTGGAGTGCCACGCGCCGACCATGAGCTCGGAGCTAGCAGAGGACAGCAAGGCCGAGATCACCACGACGCCCGTGCTACCTGGGCCGAACCGAGACGTGTTTAAGGAGAGACGACGCGTAGGGGCCACAAGTGCTGCAGACAAGTACCCGGATGCGGCGGAGGCCTTCCGGGTCATGAGCTACAACGTGCTGTACGACGGCTACGCGACTACCGACCACGCCAAGAAGAACCTGTTCCCGTACGTCGATGCGAGCGTCATCAAGGAGACGCGCCGGATCCAGCTCATTCTCCAGGAGATCGAGGAGAACAACAGCGACGTCGTCTGCCTCCAGGAAATGGGCGAGCATGTGTTTCAAAGGTTCTTCGAGCCCATGATGGCGTCACTGGGCTATCACGGATACTACTCGGGCAAGACGGGGACGACCAATGAAGGCTGCGCTACATTCGTGCGGACGACGCGGTTTGAGGTGATCGACGAGGATACGTTGAACCTCGGACTAACGGTCAAGAACTCGACGAATCCAGCAGCGCAGAGTCTGCTGCAGGACTTCCCAGAGATCGCCAAGGCTATCAACCGGATCCCGTCTATCGCCCAACTCCTCGTCTTGCGTTCCAAGCTGGACCCGGCGAGGAGTATCATTCTGTCGAACACACACCTTTTCTATCGCGGAGACGCCCATTTGGTTCGACTCCTCCAGGGTGTCGCTGTGGTTGATAGCGTCGGGAGGCGAAAGGCCGAGCTTGGGTTTGAAAATGCGGCCGTCGTTATGTGTGGAGACTGGAACGCTCACCCCAGGGCAGCGCTGGTCGCCTTTCTCCTGGACGGTCAGATTGACTCGAGCCACCGACACTGGCGGCAAGCCCCGTCGTTTCGGTGGAATCTGAAGGTAGAGGAGAACGACGTCAAGCACGCCGATACCGTCCGACCGAACCGCTTTGAGCACGATCTCCAGCTCGTGAGTGCGTGTGGCATCCCAGCCTTCACGAACTACGTCACAAGCTTCGTAGACACGCTCGACTACATCATGGTGGGCTCCAAGACGCTGCAAGTCCGCGACGTGTTCCCGTTCTTCACCGAGGAGGAAGTGACGCACGAGGTCGCGCTCCCGTCGTCCACATTCCCATCCGACCACGTCTCTCTCGTGTGCGACTTGACCTGGTGAGCAGAAGTGCTACCGAAGTGATAGAACGACCAAGTACTGCAGTGCAATGTTGACAAAATTGCTACCATGACTACGCACGTCTACACTGTTATTGACCGAGGAGCATCTAATTGAGGGCAGGCTGCGCCCCAGCTCTGCTATTTTTGCGGGTCGGGTCATTTGGCGACTTCACTCGGTTGTGTGCAGGTCGGGATGGGTCTGATGAAGAAGGCCCCGCTGCTGGGGTCGTCTGCCTCTGTGGGGGAGAGCGGCCAGTCGAAGATCGAGGGCGATCGCAACCTGCTAAGCCATTATGGAGACGCCCTGGAAAGACAGACAAGTGGACTGGCAGTGGCAGTGAGGAAGTCTGCTGCTCTCCGACGGAATCTCGTGGCGCGAGGGCTGGCAAAGCAGTATGGAGACCAGAAAGCGCGAGAGGAGAGCTTCAAGACTCAAGTGCCGAGGCATCAGCGCCAGCAGAAGATCCTGGAGAACTACCAGCGCGTCCAAGCTCACCGAAATGCCAGCGAAGAAAAACTAGCGGAGCGTCGTGACAAGCGCGAGGATGGCGAGTTCAGCGAGAACGTGGTTCTGCTCTTGCCCAAGCGCACGACTTCAGCTCCGCTCAAGTCGTCGAGCCGACCGAGACGGCACATGTCCCCCGTTGTGCCTCCAAAGGGGGCTACGAGCTTCTTACGCAATGCCAGTATGCGCCAGCCTCGTGAAAACCAAGACGAAGCTCTGGGGACGCCCGACCATGGAGCCAACAACGACGGCATGTATCCCGGTTTGAAGCATTCGCCAAGTGAGGCGGATATTCCGCGTGCTCAGTTGCGGCCTGTGCCCCGTCCGTCGTCCAGTACGACACAGCGCGAACAAGCTTCAAAGACCGGCGCCCAAGCTCTCAGTATTTGCGGGCCAGCGCTGTGGCTGTCGAGTACGCAGAAGTCGTCGCGGATTGTGCTGCGTGAGCTGGGGTCACCAAGGACATCATGATGCGCGAGCAACTGGTCCGTCAGTTGAAGCAAGTGCTGCCGCTTATCGATGCTCTGGCCCAAGATCTTTTAAACGCTCAAGACACTCACAAACAGGCACAAGCTGCGCTGGAGACGGCCAAGGCAATGTCTCCATCGCGCATGAAGAAGACGGGGTCGTTGATTGGTCTCACCATTCCTACTCCGACACGAGCGGAGGCTGATAAGGCGGTAACGGAAGCGGAGGTGGCAGTAGCCGAGGCGAAAGCTCGGCTAGCCGACCTCGCCAAGAGAATGAAGCACCACGTCCACCATGCTGGGCTGCTGGTGAGTGGTCTGCAGCAAGCCACTCTCAGTATCGTGGAGGGGATTCTGGATTGGCGGCAAATGCGCCAGCGACGGCGCCAGATGAGCAACTTCCAGCGGCTCTTTCGCTTCCCGTGGAAACGGCAAAGGATTGCCAACTACCTCCTGCATGTGGACGAAGACTTGCGCGCGCTGTTCCCATCGGTGGCGCTGGAGTTGATTATCGGCCCAAAGGCGACGTATAGCCCGCTTCTGTTGTCACGGGCGACACTGCGAGCTCTCGGGACGTCATCAGCTGGGAAGACGTTTCTGACGGAACGAGGCGTGGATAGCACGTCGCCTGTTCCGCATGAACGAGGGAAGGTCTGTTGTGTCAACTCGATGGGCTTGAAGAGGTTGCAAGAAGCGCTTGGCATCTCGATTAAGTCTCCTAGTAACTCGCCTACCAAGCCGACCATACCAGCGACCGATCTCGATCGACTGCGTCAATGTATAGAGGCCATCGAGAACGAGATTAAACTCGAAGCATTGGAACGACAGCGATGCGGCGAAGAGGAAGACCGAGCTCGGACCACGTACGACCCCTTCGCGACGATCAAATCTGCGGGTGGCGTCGAGGAAACTCTGAGCAACATGATGGAGCTGCAGTCGCCTACTTCGCATCTACTTGGAGAGCAGCTTCGTCTTCGTCAAGAGGACACGACTCGCGCTGCAGTACCAGCGTCTGCTAATCAATCTGGCCAAGACAATGCATCGACTGAGGCTCTGCGTATCAAGCCTGAACGTCTACGTGAATTCTTAGAGAAGCGCGCTGCGTCGCTCGACCCCGAAGCGGATTGCGAGCTGCGCGACATCCAGCGGTGGGGCGAAACGAACAAACTCAAGGGCCAAATTATGGTCCGCAAGAACAACGAGAAGCGGGCCGAGCACCTCCTGGCGCGCAAGATCCAGCTCCAGTACCTCGCGCATCGACACCGCAACGAGCTGCAGAACAACGTGACCAAGTTCGTACGCAACATCCGCGTCAGTGTCGTCAACATCCAGCGCGTCTTCCGTGGCCATCGCGCCAAATGCGACTACCACTCGATCCGAAGTGCCTGGCTGGAGCACAAGCGCCGCGTTGCTGCCGTTCGGACGATTATCAACGCGTTCCGGCGGTATCGGCGGCGTCTGCGGCACCGACGCTCAATGACGGTCGAGTCTATTGCCCAGGCGCAGCTCTTGAACCTACTGGCCAACAAGTTGAACGAGTCGACGGATACCCAAGACGCTGCCGAGAGGTATCGCCGCGTGGGCGAAGAGCGACGTCGCCAGCGGATCGTTCTGCTGCAGAAGCACAAAATGGAGCAGCAGGAGATGGAGCGGAAGCGAAATGTCGCTGCAGTGCGGATGCAGGCCATCGTGCGCTCGCATTTGGCTCAGGGCCAGGTGAGGATGCTGAGGGACGAGAAGAGGGCGCACATGTCGGCGGTGAGCGCCATGGCCATCCAGTCCAAGATCCGCAAGTTCCTCAACGTCCAGCAGGAGCGACGCCAGCGCTTCCGAAAGGACCTGGAGCGCGTGAACCATTCCGCAGTCCGCATCCAGTCCATCTACCGAGGCTACAACTCGCGAGCGAGTTTGTTGCTGCAGCTGGATGAGAAAACGCGACGAAAGCTGCATGAGAGCTGTACAGTCAGCGCGTTCAATGAACGCGTTAGCGACGACGACGAAGATGATGACGAAGAGGATGAAGACGAATCTGATCACGATGAGGAAGAGGACGATCGAGAGAAGACTACTACCGAGGTAGAACCCCCCTACGAGCCTCGGCTGCCTCCTATTGCCGCATCCAGCTCTCGTCCGCCAAGTGGTAGAAGCCACTACGTCGTTGCTCCGAACGACAACCCGCCGCCTCGACCTCGCACCCCACCCACCCTCGTATCGCTCCCACCAAACTGGACCCGTGATGGATCCGCAAGCTCGTTGGTGTCGACCACGTCGTCTGCCGGCACCGGCAGACGGATCTCCATGGGCATGACGCGTATCGAACTGAGGCTCAAAGAGGCCGAACTGGGCGACAACTTTGAGCCGCCACACCCGTCTCGACGCAACTCGTTCGTGGGGAATATGCGCCATCAGGCGTGAGTCGGCTGAAGTGACAACGCGAGGAGAGGAGGAGCGAGTTGGAGGAAAATTGATGTTTGGTCGCTATTATCGAGCATACAACCTAATGGACAAGACCCGTCAAAAGTGGGCTGACTGGCTTAGAAGAGCGCCGCAGCCACCGTGGCGCCCAGAGCTAGCGCTGCGTACGTGAACGGCTCGATGCTGCCGGCAGCGCTGGAACCCGAGCCGACTGATCCGTCGGTGGACGAGTCGCCGACAGTCGTGGTGCTATCGCCGGATCCGCTGGTCGATACAGAGCCCGTAGCAGCATCGGAGCCAGTGACATCTGAGGTTCCGGTAATGTCCGTCGAGTTCGACGTGGCATCCGCCGTCGTTGCCGCTCCCGTAGTGTCGGTGCCAGTGGTGCCAGTAGTGTCGGTGCTGGTAGTGCCGGTGGTGTCGGTGCCAGTGGTGGTGCCAGTGGTGGTGCCAGTGGTGCCGGTAGTGTCGGTACTAGTGGTGGCACCGGTGGTGCCCGTAGTCGTTCCCGTAGTGGCAGTGCCGGTCGTGTCGGCAGTGGTAGCGGCGCTTCCAGTCGTGGTGTCGGCTAGCTGCATCGCAGAAGCACCGTGGACGGCGATGGCGGCGGCGATGAGGACGGCGGTGAAGAACTTCATCTTGGGAGGCGACTGGGACGCTGTAGATGCGAGTACTGGAGTGCAAATGTGCGAATGAAGATCGGGCGGGCCGTCGCTGGATCGGAGGCGCCGGCGGCAGCAGCAGCCGCGAGCGGGTAACGGACAAAAATTCCTGACCGTTTTGCAACGAATTTGAGATACATGGAAACGGCTTTCCGCGAAATTGGGAACTTTCGGTTTGCAGGAAAATGGGCCACGCCAAACACAGCAGGACAGCAATACATGTGTGGAGCCATCCCTGTCGGAGTCCGCTAGTAAAGGAATCAAAAGCACAGTGCACGTGCTCTCTCGATGATCCCGATACTTTTTCAACGTTGGTGCTGAGTGTGTAAACACAAGTTGTCGGAACGAAGGGAAAAGAGGGCAATTCTACATTCAAACGGCACACAGAGACCGGAGCTCCCCATTTTGAATCATCGCTTCCCATTTGTGCGGAAACGGCTAAGGAAACGGTCCAAGGAAGCAAAGGACTCGATGGCCTCGAATCCAATGGAGCTCAATGGTCTGCTGCAGCTGAGCTGAGCTGAGCATCAACGAGCTGTGGGCTGTGGGGCCTGGTGGCAGGCGTTGATAACTCTGCGGAAGCCGCAGCCAAGAATACATGGGGCTAAGATTCGTCGCCGTTATCGATGGAGGGCGGTCAAGCAAGCAAACAGAGGAGTTTTGAGGTGAAATGAATGGGTGGCACCAACACGCATGTGTATTTACATTGCTGCTGCTGCTACAACGGCGAATCAAAAAATGTGGATCCCTCCTCTACTTAAAGCAAACTAAAGGAGGGCTGCGATGGTCATAGCGATCGTGGCGGAGCTGTAGAGCGCAATTGAGGGAAGGGTGGTCGCTCCGGAAGACTTGGAGCTCGCCTTTGAACCACTGGCGGAAGCGCTGGCGAGGTTGTCCTCATCTTCTTCGCCGCCGCTGCTGCTGCTAGAATAGTCAGTCGGCGCTTCGGTCTCGATCGTCGTGTCTTCCTCCGACCCGCTCGACGTGCTGGATTCAGATCCAACGACATCATCCATACTGCCGGAGGTAGAGCCAACAGTACCGACGGTGGCCGAGCCACCCACGTCGACCGAACCGGAGGCTGCGAAGGTTCCGTTGTCGGTGCCGGTCTCACTCCAGCTTTCGGAGGAGCCCGAGGCCGACCATGACGAGGATCCAGACGTTGACAGCGACGCGTCCGTCGAGTTGTCTTCAGCGGAGACGGCGGCGATCGCGACAGCGAGCAGGACCGAGGACAGCAGGAGCTTCATCTCTTGTGGGTGGGTGGGTCTTGGCTCGCAGTGTACTCGAGGAAGTGAGTTGCGGAATGAGAATGAGTTCGTCGAGCTGTCCAGCGAACGGAGATGTCATCCGATCCGAGCGACTCCTTCAACAGGCCGCGGTTCAGCAGCAAAACTGCCGACTTACGACAGACGACGGCTAGGAAGGTCGCTTGAAGGCGCATGCAGCAACGGCGCAATAACGTCGCCGAGTCGAGGGGGTACTGAACTACCCACTGAGTACACCTACAGCTTGGCGATGGTGGTGCAGGCAGTGAAGTCGCTGCAAACTGATGAAGCTCAACGAGGCAACAACCTTTGATGTGCCATGCACCGCTATTGTAGTAGCGCCCGGACCCACGGCTAAGGGGCCAGAGTGCACGCGTGAGAAATCGTAGTCGACACTGGAGTTCTCAGGTCCGATCGCTGTTGTCGAATGCGCCTCCGCTCTCTGGATTGAACTGAGTTCTGCTGGAAGCTTTATGATTGATACATGCCCAAACTGTACGTGTATAAGGCTTAGAATGCTCCCAGAATGCCAACGAATACCGATGCCATCGCTGCGATACACCGCGGCTTAGACATACCTGCGTTCGTCGCTGCTTGGCTGCCGCCCTCACTTCCGATGCTGTCGGCGTTTTCGACGGAAGATGAACCAAAGTCACTACTGCTGGTGGCACTGGAGTCCCCAACATTTTGACTAGAAGAACTTGATCCATCGAGTGAGCTTTCGCTGCGGTGGGCGTTTTTGTTGCGTACGGCATCCTGGAAATTGCCATTCGAAGATCTAAAGCGGCTCCCGCTGCTGGTCCAGCTTGATGATGAGGTGTGGCTACCACCGCTGGAGGCGGTGGTCTTAGGCAAGCTTGGATCCTGAAACGCTGGCTGTGGAGTCAAACTTGCTGTTGTCGGAGGCTTCGTTGACGTCGAAGGAACTCTAGGTGCTGGAGTACTCGTTGTTGCAACAGACGGCGACGCAGGGGCGTGTGTTGTAGCTGGGCTAGCCGTGTTGTCACCTGTCACTGCATGAAATGTTGGCTCTGGTACTTGCGGCGCAAAGGTGATCGTCGGAGCCGTGGTCACGCCAGTGCTTGCAGTGCTACCGGTAGGTGATACAGGAGTCTCTGTTGTCGTGGAGGAAGATATCTCTCCGCTGGTTACTAAACGGATCGTGGGCTGCGGTGTAGAAACAGCAGACATGGTAGACCCTGGAGTCGTGGATGCTGGCATGGTGTCCTCGTTGGCATCCGTGATCGTCTCAGTGTTGGCCGGTACGACGGAGCTGTCCGTCACGGGAGGATCTGTCGTGCCTGTCACCAAGCGGAATGTCGGCTGCGGAGTGATCGGGGCGTCGGTGACGGGGGTCGATGAGCTTGAGCCCACAGGGACGTCGCTGTTGTCGTTAGGAATGGCTGAGCTGGAAGCTGTTGCTGCTGCATCTGCTCCGTTTGATGCGTCGTCGGATTGAGAGTCCACGCCAGCGGTGAGACCGACGGCGAGACCGAGCACCAAAGTTGCGAAAAGTTTTACCTGTTTGCGTACCATACCCCCCTTCGAGCAAGTTGGTTAATGGCGCAAGTGCGTTTTAGTCGACAAGGCGCGAAAGAGTCCGGAGAGCGCAGCAACGCGCAGCGCGGAAGGGTCCTGACGAACCCCAAAAGGACGCTCGAGGCTGAACTTGTAGCAAGATCGGGCGTTGGGTCTATCGCCTTTTAGGCTTTTAGCCGCCGCCTTCATGGCAATCGAAAAGTTGGTGCATTCCGCATGCGATTACTCAGTACAAATGGGCATTTCTCTCCCCGAACACGTACACGGGAACGTGGAGCACGTCACTTGAGCGGAGGCGCTTGAGGCTGCAAGAAGGGCGACTACCAACGACGCGATGATCTTCGTGCTGGCGGCAGCAGGAAGGTCGACGATGAAGGAGGTGGCTGGCTGTCCGAAGTAAAATGAGGAATGTTAAAGCAGGTTGCCAGCCTTCTCGCCACCAAGATCCTGCCGCTCCCCGCCGGGACCAGTGAACGTTCCCAAGGGGCCTTTCATGCCTGTCAAATGTCCAGACTGCAGTGCTCTCTCTTGAGTGAATCTGTGGAGGAGGAAGGCGTTCTGAAGACGTAATTTGCCTTTATTTCTATTATCGTTATCATACAAGTTGCACACGGGGGCTCGCCCTCGGGTTTTTCCAGGCGCCGTCGTGGTGGATCCATCCTTTGCTGGTGTTTGTAGCACTGCTTACGCGGCCATGTCGACAGCCACTACTATACGGAAAACCTTCACCGAAAGCCCACCTTTGCACGGTGTCTTTCTTCGCATAGGAGCGTACACTATCCTAGCGGCAACAAATAGTAAGTGCCGTGCTGTGTGCCATGGTTTTATCTTACACTATGAAGGTGACAGGCGTGCTACATTGCTTGCTGTGCAACATGTCTGATCACAAAGGCCTCGTATTATGGAGCTAATACACTGTACGGCTGACATGATGGCTAAACAGCAGCGATCTTTTTGTTTTGGACGTGGAGCTCAGCCGTGTAGCAGCTACTAGAAGTACACTGCACATGCAGGCGACTTTAAACGCCGTACGACTCAGTGCGAAGGCTTTCACGTGATCACCTGGCAAGTTACCTGAACTATCTTACCTCATAGGTGACCCACGGTAGGCCTTTGACACACAAGCGTTTGACTCGTCCGCGTTACTGTAAACTTTTGTCATCGAAAGCATCGTGTTCGGAGCACTCATCCTGCCAAGGGTCCAGGCACTGGACTCGTCATTCGAATACAGGTGATGCAGCGCTGATGCAGACATGCCAGACATGCGCACACCAAGGAAGGAGGTGCCAAAATGCAGGCTCTTCATGATCCTCCCGTGCAAAATTTACTCTAATTGGACATGGACACATGCACAAACTGGGGCTTTACTGCTTGAAGTTTGTGTCTCCGCGGCCTTTTTTACTTGAGAAAAAAAAGCCTCCAGCCTCCACGCCGTGCCAAGGTGGTGGTTGAAGTTAACATGTAGTTGAAGTCCAGTTGCTACGTACGTGTCTTCGGCCCAGGCGAATTGACAAGAGCGAGGGGCAACTATGATAGTCACTGTGGGTGTTCGACTTTGGTCAATGTACATAGGTCCATGTACATGTAGAACTTGACCGGTCCATAATGCGTTAAACAAACAGGTGACACCGTGACACATTCTAATCCAAAAGCAACCTTGCGTCTCATGGAAGGTGAGACTCTCACGATGCTGTACAGTACGAGTCTCGTGCATCCCACGACCAGCACGGTCCACGCCAACTTCAACCACCACCAGCTTTTCGCGGCCGATTTGTTGATGTGTTAAACCACGGCGTGCTGCATCATGATCGATAATACTGTAGCTCTCCATGTTCAGTGTCTTGAAAGCCCCCCCATGTCGGTGCTTCACGCGCGCGGAAAATTGGCCCCTGGTGTCTGCAGTGCTTCTGAGCCGGACGATTTCTGAAGTCATATCTCACTATCTTCAGACTTCAGACTTGTAGAAATGTCCATCTCCAGGCCAATGCAGGCGCTGCTGTTTGAAGGTGGGGCTCTTCCCGATGGTCCATACGGCTCATGTTGAAGCGGTAGGTGTAGCCTGACCAAGAGATGGGCGGGACTGCAGCGATTTGTCAAATCCGGAAAAGGCTGGCGATCCATGTTCAATGCCGGCAGGTCGAATGAGTCGAGTCGACTGCACGAATACTGTGCACCCAAGGCATACGCGGTTGAACTAACTGTACGAAGCTTGGCCGCTTTCTTGAGCTGGAGACGGTCAGCACACTTTCCATTTTGCGCCCTGGTGCATTCATTCGACTAACGGCATCGCACCACCGACACTACTCGCAAAACAAGGACGATGGTTGCCGGCGTGGTGATTCCCGTTGACCGGCACACCACCGACACGGAGCCGACTGACGGCAGCCGGACCTACGCCATCATCGTGTGCGCGTTCGCGTCGCTGGGCGGCTTCTTCTTCGGCTACGACCAGGGCGTGACGTCCGGCGTGCTGATCATGGACTCGTTCCTGAACGACTACTGCGTGGGCTGGCACAACTTCACGTACGAGGACTGCACTAAGTCGTCCTCGGACCTGCCCGGCGAGTGGACCACGTTCACGGTCTGGTACAACATGGTGTACAACCTCGGGTGTCTGGTGGGCGCTCTCATCGGCGGCTACGTCGCCGACAAGTTTGGCCGGCGCGCCACCATCATGTCGGCCGGCGTCCTCTTCTGTGTCGGCACGACCTGGGTGTGCCTCAACCCCGCACAGGACCACACACTCATGTACCTGGCGCGCATCATCCAGGGCTTCGGTGTCGGCAACTCGTCGTTCTCGCTGCCGCTGTTTGGCTCGGAGATGGCGCCGAAGGAACTACGCGCTCGCTTGTCGGGTCTGATGGTGTTCCCCGTGACGTTCGGCCAGTGGCTGGCCAACCTCATCAACATCTTGGTGGAGAACGACGGCAATGGCTGGCGCATCAGTAACGCGGTGTCGATGATCCCGCCGATCATCGTCATGTGCGGCATCTTTTGCGTGCCCGAGAGCCCTCGCTGGACGTACCAGCAGAAGGGCAAGGAGAAGGCCGAGGCAGTGCTCAAGCGTCTGCGTCAGACCGACAACGTGCAGCACGAGTTGGCTGCCATCGGTGACCAGATCGCTCAGGAATCGGCCAACGACCTGGGACTCAAGGAGCTCTGGGAGCCTTCGATCCGCAAGCGTGTCATCATCGCTATGGTGTTCCAATTGGGCCAGCAGGCGACCGGTATCAACCCCATTATGACCTACGGCTCGCTCATCTTCAAGGACATCACGGGCGCCGGCATCTACGCGTCGCTGCTCCTCAGTGGAGTTAACTGCTTGAGCACCATGCCCGGTCTCTTCATGCTGGACAAGTTCGGGCGGCGTCAGATGGCGTTGATCGGAGCTGTAGGCATGGTCGTTGGTCACCTCTTCGCCGCCATCCTCTTCACTGCAATCTGCGACGGCAACGTCGACAACGCCGGGTGCCCTACGGTCGGTGGCTGGTTCATCTGCATCGGTACGGCCTTCTTCGTCTTCAGCTACGCCGTGTCGTGGGGCGCCGTGCCCTGGATCTACTGCTCCGAGATCTTCCCGCTCAACGTGCGCGCGACGGCTGTGTCCCTCTCGACCGCTGCTAACTGGGTCGGCGGCGCGCTCATGACGGAGGTCGTCAAGCTCTTCCCGTACCTGAACATCAACGGCGTCTTCTTCATGTTCGCGGGGCTCGCCGTGTGCTGCGGACTGTTCGTGTACTACTTCTGCCCGGAGACCAAGGGCATCTTGCTTGAGGACATCGAGGAATTGTTCCACAAGCCCGTGAACGCCAAGTCCCCCGCCACCGGCTACATCGAGGCCAAGTCCCCCGTCGAGGTGGCATAACCAGAGAGAGAAAGAAAGAGCCAAAGGGCCAAACTGTCCGTAACATTCGTAAGCGTAGAAAAGTACCCATAACTTCAACTTGACCTATCCAATTGCATAACATCGTGCTAGATCATACTACTACTAACGTAGAATACCGAATAGTGTCTGGTGCGGTATTAGAGTTCCCTGCGAATACAAGGACCCTATCGGGGGGTACTCTAAAAGAATACAGTACTCTCAAATATAGTCCCCAATAAATAAAGTACCATTTCATCAAAACCACGAGTTGACGCGTTGCTGTGGATAATTCACTGGCGCTGATGGTGACTATAACTTGCGTGTTCACTTGTTGATTTCAGTGATCGTCCTAAGAAGCATCCTTTACTCTCGGGAATATAGTACCATCGAATATAGTACTGGGAGGACAGCTTTAGCTGGCTGAACAGCCTAACCAATTTTATTTCAGCGGCCGGGAGGCCCCCCTTTAATTGGCAAATGTCGCCTGAGTCCATAGTCCACAGATTATGGCTACCGAAACATCACAAAGTTTGTACATCTCGTGGCTGGTTGTTTCCGGAATGTCGACCGTATCCGTAGTGTGTACCACACACTTTAGTGATCAGTTCATGAAATGAAATTTGGATAGCTGTATTTTCTCATTGTAAGCTAACATTTACTATGAAATAGCAACTAACGAATTGCTCTCTTTCCTGCGCCTGTTTCGGCTTTGGTTTTGTTTTGGCCGCTCTAAGTTGACTAAAGCCAATGAATCCTTGTGTGAATTTGTATAGCTGGAATGCATGAACTCAGCGCGCTCGGCCGGGGGCGAAGCCCCCGGCCGAGCGCACCATTAAGTTCTTTTGCACGGTAACTTCGCGCAATTTATTCAGAAGATGCTACATCAGGGTTTGGAACCTGCCATCAATTTCATGTTACATTATTATCGCCTTATATATTTATCAATAGGCACACAAGGAAGTTTACACTGTCCTCCCAGACCAAAGCTTCGCCTCTAGTACCCTAGGTGCCTCGGTAGGGTACATTATAACTGTGAAGAAGGTCGTGAACCTGGCTCCGCTCCAAAGTACCTGCACTATACAGTATACACCTGGGACGCCCAAGGTTGCCTTTGGTCGTGTGTATACGGGACACGACTCCTTGATCCCGTTAGCGTATAGTTCTTTGCTGCTAACAGAGAGGGGGTTGGCACCTTCGAGGTTTTCCCTCCTCAATCCCAAAGTTGTTCAGTGGGAAGCACGTGTGTTCTTAGCGTCGTCTTCCTGCTCACTAAGCTCTTCCTCCTACCAACACTCGCCTGCGCATCGTGCCAATAACATTAGTAGACGGTATATTATTCGGTATTCTACGTTACTTACTAATGTCGACGTATCCATCCATGGTCACCGTCCATTACATTAACCAAGATGTCGGACGAAGACCAGCGTCGCACGGAGCAGTACTTCCAGCGCACCAAGGCGCCCAGATGGGGCGACGAGCGGCGTGAGCAAGTGGAGGCGTTCCTGGACCACCACCGCGTGGTTGGCAAGTGCGTGGCCGTGGTCACGTCCGGCGGCACGACCGTCCCGCTCGAGCGCAACACTGTGCGCTTCCTGGACAACTTCTCTACGGGCTCCAGGGCGCCGCCTCGGTTGAGTACCTGCTGGGACTGGGCTACGCTGTCATCTACGTGCACCGGCCCGGATCCATTGCGCCCTTCGCGCGCCACCTGCAGCGAGCCACGAGCTCGTCGCTGGACGTCAACTTCTTGGAGCACCTGGACGTGCGCAATGAGATCCGACTGCTGCTGGAGGACCCGACGGCCAAGAAGAAGGTGGTGAACGCAGTGAACAAGCTCCGCACTGTGCGCGCAGCCAACACGCTGCTGTCGCTGCCCTTCACGTCTGTGGATGACTACTTCTTCGTGCTGCGGATGGTGGCGACGTGCGTCGCGCCCTGGAAGGAGCGCGCGCTGTTCCTTCTGGCCGCAGCCGTAAGCGACTTCTACGTCCCGCAGCAGGATCTGTCGGAGCACAAGATTCAGTCGCGCGCGGGCCCGCTGGAGCTCACGCTACAGCAGGTGCCCAAGATGCTGGGCGTGCTGCGGCACTCGTGGGCGCCGCAGTCGTTCGTGGTGTCGTTCAAGCTCGAGACGGACTGGGACATCCTGCGCAAGAAGGCCAAGCAGGCCATCGCCAAGTATGCCATGCACCTGGTGGTCGCCAACGAGCTGCACTCGCGCTTCGACGAGGTGCTGCTGATCACGGACACGGACGAGCGTGCCATCACGCGCCCCAAGGACGAGGCCGACATCGAAGCGGCGCTCATGGAGGCGGTCGCGCGCATGCACTACCAGTACATCGCGTCCCACGACGTGTGCGTGCCCGAGGAGATCGGTCACCGTGTCTCGCGCAGCAACTTTTTGTCCGGGCCATGGAAGAAGCAGCTGCCCGCGTCCGTGCAGAGCGCGCTGTCCGTGGTGGATGAGCACAAGGAGGAAATCCTGGGCGTCGTGCTCGGCGGCTTGCTGTCCGTGATGATCAACATGCTGCAGAGCCAGCTGCGCCGGTCGCGCTAAGAATGTCGTGTGTGGATAGAATAACTAACTGAGGGGGCTCTGTATTGGAATGGTTCACTCACTGCTGTGCTTCTGCTTGAGGTTCTCGAGGAACTCCTTCTTGGTCTCGTCCGTGGTCATGCCGCCGCGGCAGTTGGGCGACGACTTGACCTGCGCGTTGGCCTCCCACTGCTTGGGCGTCTTGCTCAGGATGCTAAGCGCGTGCACGCCGTCGTTGAGCTCTTCCTGCAGCACGGCGTTCACCATGCGGTGGCGCTGCAGCAGCGGCTTGCCGTCAAACTGCTCGGCCACGACCACCACCTTGAAGTGCGTCTCGGCGCCGCGCGGCACGTTGTGCATGTGGCTCTCGTTGATCACGTCCAGGTGCGCGGGCGCGAAGGCGGCGAGTAGCTTCTCGTGGATGCGGCGAGCCACGGGCCCAGACGGCGAAGCGGCGGCGTCGGTCATGAGGCGGCGGAGCTGCGAGAGGGCAAGAGAGATTAATACGGGTGAGGCAAGGCAAGACGGAGGACACCTCGCCTAATGCCACGCACGCACCTGGCGCGACGAGGGGAGCAGCATCCATGAGGAGCTCATGGCGACAGCGATTTCGATTCTGATTGGCAGGCGCCACGAGGCAGAGGCGAGGCAGCCACAGTTGAACAGCGCAAGCTTCCTCACAATTGAAGAGCATTTATCATTAGTGTAGCGAACACAAATTCCACCCGACCCGACGACGTGGCTCCCTGCACTGCATCTACTAACCTCTTAGCAGCCATGGTATGGGGCTGTGTGCGTCTGCAAGCAAGCTCTGCTGCAATCTAACGCTATACCATCTATGTATGTGCGTGTTTGTGATCCGTAGATCGAGTCCGTTCTGCTGGTGAGCCGCCAGGGCAAGACGCGCCTCGCCAAGTGGTACCTCAACGCGTCGCTCAAGGAGAAGACGCGCATGATCCGCGACATCACGTCGCTCGTGCTCTCGCGCCCGCACAAGCAGTGCAACTTCATCGAGTTCAAGGACAAGAAGATCGTGTACAAGAGGTCTCGTCCCTCCTGCTGCTGGTGCTGCTGCTACAGCCTTCAACGGAGGGTAGGAGGCTGATCCTTTGCTGTCTGTCTGTCTGTGCAGATACGCGAGTCTGTACTTCATCGCGTGCATTTCCAAGGACGAGAACGAGCTCATCACGCTGGAGGCCATCCACCTGTTCGTGGAGGTGCTCGATCGCTACTTTGGCAATGTACGTGGAACATTATAGGGAGGCTGCTGGAGGGAGCGAGATAAGGCTGACGTTGAGAGATGTTGTGTATGGCAGGTGTGCGAGCTGGACATCATCTTCAACTTCCACAAGGTAGAGCGGCGTCGTGGCAGCTGCGGGCTGCTTGTAGGTTCTAATGGTGTTACATTGCTGACAGGCATACTACATTCTGGACGAGCTGTTCATCGGCGGCTACCAGCAGGAGTCGAGCAAGAAGGAGATCCTGCGCATTTGCACGCAGCAGGAGGACTACATGGACGAGTCCAAGGAGGAGGGATTCGCTCGCCCCCGCACGGGCACGCGCTAGAAGCACCCCCTCTCTCTCTTCTCTCTGTTGCGTTCTGTTGGACGGTTTGCTGAGCACACACACACACAAGTCAGAAGCACCACAATGAACAATGATAATTGCTTTCCCTTTATGCAGATCCGTTGGTCTTGAGTCGTCTACACTGCAGCAGGCTACATTTTTAGTTTTACGACCTTTTGACTCGAAACCACAGCAGATCTGGTCCTACACGATTGGCGATGGCCACAACAAAGAGGTCGGTTGCCCCCGCAGGTGCGTGCTTTGACTTGGAGCACCTAGTGCAGTCCAAGATGCCTGCTAATTTACTATCAATAGGGGGTGCTCGAAAGAAGGTGTTCCGTGCGACGGCAGGCTTGACGATCGACCAGCAGCTTCAGGTGGCGTCGCAGTTGAAAGCGGAAGGCGACGATGTCCTCATAGTAAGTGTCGGCAAACTGAAGGCATTTGTTGCAGCCTGAGTTTGATCTTAACGTCGTGTCTTGAAAAGACCATTCGGCAAATGAAGAAGGCTTCAAAGAACCAGAAGCAGGCAACGAAGGCAAACAACCTAAAGGTAAACACCGTGTTACTTTGCTACTCAGTGGTTAGTAGCTCACCGCCGTGTTGCAGTTCGAGTGGCTTCAAGAGCACAGCCACCTGAAAAAGCTTGAGGAGGTGCTGTACCTGCAGTTTGCCCTACTCATTCGCGAAAGTTTGGCGATCGCTAACTCAGTTAGTTGCATTAGAATTGCTCAAAAGAGCTCGAGTCGATGCTGCTGCGCATGTACAACGAAGCGTCTACAGCGCGCGAGTCAAAGAAGATGGAACCTCAGGATACGCCAAGCAAGTCGCCTCGCTTTACTCGCGATATTGACGAAGATAACAACGGTGATGAAAAAGACAATAATTCGACTCCGTCCGAGACAGCGGCAATGTCTACGAGTATAATCTACGCCGCCGAGTTGGAAGATTTGATTCGAGCTGAACAGCTCAACCGAATAGCGCTCATAAAGCAGATCACCTCGGAGCGCGAACAAGTAAGTAAATTCTCTTTTAAAACGACAACCAAGAGATACCAAGCCCAACTTACCAGACGTGTGCTTGCGCTTATTTATCAGAGAGCGGCAGTGAAGCAGCTTCTGTCAGCTTTTTCCAAAGGACAAGGCGTCCATCCAGAGCAAGACAATCAACTACTGTCGGGCGACATGCAGGTGTTGCGCTGCATCTCCATAGACTTTACAGTTGAAATTGCTGCTCACGATCCGTGTATTTTTTGGAGGCCAATGTGCGTCAGCTGATCTACGATGCAGTGATCGGGAGGCAAATGGTGGAGGCGACTCTGGAGGAAGAAGTGCAGTCGTGCGAAAAGGAGTTCGATTCTTGCTACCGGAAAGTTTTGGAGACACTTCGGGACGAAACGAACTCAGTGCCAGCGAGTGCTGGCAACCTCGACGCACAGGAGCAGAAGATCACTGCAATACTCAAGGCCACAGGAGCAAGTGAATGTCCAGACGAAATGCTGCGAATCGAGGTGATGGCATCTTTTCGTGATGTTTATGCCGAATTCCGCCATGATCTAGCGCAGTACGAGGCAGAATTCGTCAGAGCTGCGTCTGCTGATGATGCAGCAGGTAGTATTGAAACTGCCACATCCAAAAGCGGTGGCTGGGGTGACGTGGACGAAGAGAGATTCCTAAAGGTCCTACGCCGCTACGAGAAGAAGCATGGCACTGGCAAGAAGCCGCAATTGTTGTATGATCAAGTCGCTTTGGTTCTGCCAACCATCCCTCTTGCGGATATTAAGAAGCATGTACGCTTCCACCAGCATCTTCGGTTTTACCAGGATAAACGTAAGGACCGCCAGCGTGAGTTGCAGCGGAGGTTGGAAGAGTTACAGAGTGAAGCTGCCACCAAGTTTCGAGCTGCCATCGAGCAAGAGCAGCAGAGGATCCACAAGCTTCAGCAGTTGAGTGAAATAAAGGAGCGATGCGAGGAACGTCATGAGTTGGTGTCCAAGTGGCGCGTGACGAAAGAAGCCAAAGAGCGGATAGAGAGACAACAGCGCGAACTTGAAGAGATGGTGAAGGCTCAGCAACAGCAAGAAGAAGCGCTTCGCTGGAAGAGAAAGCATGATCAGCAGAAGCTGGCTGTCGACGAGTACAAGTACGCTAACCTTGTTCTGCATAGGGCTAGTGGTATGGATCTAACATTTCCTATTGTCTGGGCGACCTGCAGGAAAGATAAAATTCTTCGGGAAATGGCCGATGAAGAGTTATTGATCGAGCAGCAGCAGCAGCGCGAAGCAGAACGAGCGCTTCAAAGTATTGTTAATGCTGAGCGGGTTCAGTATCGACATGATGAACTCCAGGTTTGTTGTTGCTAAAGCTTTTTAGTCAAGTTGTGTGGGGGTATCTTGACAGTTTTGTGCTTTTGTTAGCGTAAACTTGAAGATATGAAACTCGAAGAGCTTCACAAGGCCCAGCTCGAAGAGCAGCGGTTAGCTAAGCTGATCGAGTTAAAGGAGAAGACGCCGTACGCCCAAATAATCGCGAACATAGCGGTACTCAGAGTGAGGCTGGTACAAGTTTCGAGCATACAACTCACCCATTTTTTTTTAATCAGCCGGATCCAGAACGCACCCGACAAGAGACTGCAGCTTTTCGTGCCAATGTTGAAGCAGCTCAGGAGGGTTTGCCACTCGGTGTACGTTGCCTTTCATGTTCCTCAAGCCTACTATTTTCCTAATATCTGGCGTTCACAAATGCCTGCTTGTGTTTAGGAAACGGGGCTCTTTCCCAGTCATGGTTACGACTGCGATACGCTCTTCAAGAATGCAAGATTCAAGCTTGGAATTGCTCTGCGGGTATGTTCCAACCCGTCCCGTTATTTGCCCACACGACTTGAGCTAACGCCCTCACCACTATTTTGTTTAGAATGCTGGCTTGAATTCCAGCGAATACGCTCGCCAAGCGCTCGCAAATGTCAAGGTCTGCAACGTAGGAGCCTATCGAAACCACGTTGCCGAGTCCACAACACTGTGGTAAAGTTACAACAATCAACACACAATCGGGTAGAGTCTTGACACGCATATATATGTACAAGAAGAGCTCACACTCGAGACGTCACGCTACTGTACATATCTATCAGCACGAACCCCAAGATCACGCAGTAGTTTCGTCCCATTCGCAAGCTGCGCGTTCAGCTTGTGCAAGCTCTTCATCGCCCGCTTCCGCAGTCCAAACTGCTCCTTGGCAATCGTCTGAATCGCTACACGCTGCAGTCTCTCGGCCAGCTCGGCCTTCGACAGCGCCGCATTCTGCGCCTGGATCGAGTTGGAGGCAGCGGCTTGTCGTCGGTGGGTGCGGTTCATCCATCGCACGCAATTCATCTGACTGCGTCGGTTCCGCTTCTCCGCTTGAGTCGAAGCCTTCACGTTCTGCACCGCCCCCTTAAGTTGCGCGCGCTCCGTCTTCAGCTCCTGCAGGGAGGTCAACGCCTGCGCAAAGCCCTCGTTATTGGTAAGGAACCTCACCAGCAGCACGTGCGTGTCTCGGTACCAAAGTCTCCAGTCGATTTCGTTATGAACCTCCGATAGTTCTCCGTCCTCGTCATCAAAGCTGGATCGACGTTTGTCTCCTGTCTCCAGCAGGTTGCGACTGGCATTGCATCGCTGCAGCCGACAGCTGAGCACTCCCGCGTCGCCTCGAAGCGCGGCCTGACCTTTGGCCAGCAGCGCCCGCGCGTGCCGCTGCCAGACCGGCCCCATACAAACTCCCTGCTCAGCATTGCGAGCCACACGCGCCACTCGACATAGCTCCCGCACGCCCAGAAAGTCCCAAATGTGCTGCTTGCACTCGTCCGCGAGCTCCAGCAGCATCGCCTCGACTCCCTGGTACGGCAAATGTTTTGGCGACTTTCACTTCAGAAATGAAAATGTAGCGTGAAAATTCACATCAGAAATGAAACCTTCATTTCTCATGTGAATTTTCACGTTATTAACCGTTACAAAACTCAAAATGGCTACATTTAGAACTACTTCAACGTGGCAAAGTCCATTCTTGAGTGGCAGCGCGGATGACGATCACGGGCGCGGCCCCAGCGCATTACGACCCGAACTTCGCCTGTTGCGGCGGCTGCTCCTCGTCCAAGCGGGCGGACGCGTACAATGACAAGCTGGCCACGGGGTCGCTCGTGTTCATCTGGGACATCAAGCTCAAGACGGACCCGCAGCCAGTGTGCACGCTCACGTTCCCGTACGACCCCGCGCTGAACGAGCAGGTTGGAGAGCGAAGAGTGAGAAGTGGACGCCTGGTTGGCACCAGCTACCCGATCGACAACGACTACGACTACCTCTGCTGCGAACAAAGAGGACAGTGCCTCGCTCTAAACGAAGACGCGTCGGGCAAATGTCAGTGCGTCAAGCGATGGGGGTTCACAGGTGATCACTGCCAGGACAGCGGTAAGCAATTTACTGGTTGTGTATATATGTAGAGACTGATGATTCACGCCTTACTTCTTGTGTTCTTGCGCAGTGTACGACGTCGCGGAGGTTGCTAATGCGAAAGTGTTTCCGAACGCCACCAACTTGTCGTCAGTGGACCATTTGCTACCGGATTTACGTACGTATCTGCTCTCATTCGACTACGACGCAGCGATCACCAGTGCTTCGACATCGGACTCTTCGCCAGGATTTATCGATATCTTGGAGACGGGTTCCTATCGGCAGTTTGGCTGGTCGACGACGGCCTACTTCGTCCTCGCAGCGGCAATTTTCGCGCTTTTATTTATTTTTCATCTCTTGTGGGCATTTTGTTTCTTGAAATGCGGATGCCGGCGGCGCAATCCTCTCGCGAAACCAAAAATCTACAGCAAGCTCCAGAAGATTGTGTGGGGCACTTTCATGACGTTGTTTCTCCTCGTGGGCTCGGTGGCGGCTATAATGACTGTCTTCGTGCTGCACAATGACATCGAACCGCTAGCAGCAAAAGTATTTGCACTCGTGAACGACACACTTCCAAGTAATTTATCCACCTTTGAGGAAAGTTTCCTGTCGCCAATGGATAAACTCCTCGCAGATGGATACAAGGAATCCAACGGAGACTCGTTTTTCCTCCCTGACATACAAGAACATTCACTCTCAGACTTGGAATTACACGTATTCTTGGACAAGCAGAGCTACGCGGCCGACGTCATAGGCACTCCTGTGTTCGATCTTCTCGACCCTCTTACCAGCTACTCTGTGCTCTACCCAACTGTCAATAACGACTCGGTGGACTGCGAGTACATGAACATCACGCAGCCGAGCGAAGTCTCTCGGATGACAATAGGAGGCACAACTGGCTGCTTCAAGTGCAAAACGTGCTTGGCCATCGTGGATCTCGTATCTGAAGCTAAAACGTCCTGGCGTAAAAACATTTTTGAGGTGCAGATCGACATGCTCACAGCTAAACACCAGCTTGCAAACTTCAGTTTCGCGCGTAAAACACTCGCGCCTGCAATCCAGAGCTTCCTAGATAGAATGCACTTTATGTGCAGCGACTTCCTCGTCGTGAACGGAAGGCTTACGGCTGGGTACGACACTATTGCAAATGAGATTCGACAGGTCTCTCTATTCGGACTATACGCTCTCTGTGGCATGTGCGGAGTTGCTCTTATCCTTACGATAAGCGCCTTCGCCCATGGAATTTTAACCGGCCGACGAAAGCTTGGGCGTGCTGCGTGCTTCTTCTCCGAGATTGCGTTCTTGGTGGCGCTGATTCTCATCGGAGTGCTCTACACTGTGAGTGTCATGGCGCAGGATGCGATCGTCGTCCTACAACGTCTTGACCAGAACACGTACGCTTTTCTGCCTTCTACACAGTCTGCGGAGGATGTCAACAGGCTTTTATTCGATCAGAATTTCGTTGAGGCGACCGATATGGTGGAGACTTTGGCATTCAGTGACACCCTTCGAATCCCGCCTCATCCAACGCCAGCGACCGATGATCCTGATCGATTCAACTTTACGGCGTTGTACGATATACCGAAGCTTTTTGCACTGGAGACACTCACAGCGAATTCTGACCAAGCATTGGTGGAGCTATTTGCATGGAGCCAAGACTTTGTAGAGTCCCACTACGTCCAACTGAAAGAGTTGGCCCTGGCGGATTCCTATGTCCCCACTCCCTACAATGCAACACTGCACCAAGACCTGCTCAACTCGACAATACAAACACTAATGGACCCGGATGGGGATGGCGAGCTCGTGGCTGCAAACGACCTCTTGACTATCCAGACCGTCTTCAACGAGAGCTGGCGGGGGGTGAGCGACCAGGGTGTTTCTCTGAACAAGGAAATCCAAGCTCAGTGGCTGTTCGTAGCGCAGTTGTATTTCCAGAAGCAGAAACTCGAGACCTACGTCGCTGCCGTCTCCAGCTTCATCGCCAAAATCCACCCACTTCTGGGTAAGTCTGATAGACTAGAAGTTAATCGTGTAGACCCGCCCCTTCTGACTCTCTGCCATAGACGACCTGCGAGTGAAGACCGAGGCAATGGAAGACGCCGAGTTCCAGCTCAAGGCGCCGGTCGAGTTCGTGACCGACTCCGTCCGCTCGAGCAAGCTCGGCGACTGTAACTACAATGGCAACTGTGGTACGTCCGGTAGTCATTTGCCCACCGAAAAATCTGCATCATCTGACCTTTTTCGTCTACAGCTTGGTTCCGAGCTGCACTGAACGAGCTGTTCGAGCTTTTCCAGCAAATTGTGCTCAAGGCCGAGCGCGCCGCCATCACCTGCGCCGTCAGTGCAGTCGCTCTCTTGCTCGCAGTAGTGAGCACCGACGCATTTACGTCTCGACAGCGGCGGGTCGTGGTCAAAGTGTACTCCTCCAACTAGAACAATATCCACCGACTCAGACATGCAACAAACACACCAACACTCTCAACGTGCTTGAAGGCACCGCATGCAAGCAAAGTGTAGGCTCAACTAGCAAAAATCAGTCCGCCCCCGTATGGATATTTCTTCATTTCTCAGAGACTTACACAATTAGGGTCCACTATTCGGGTGATTAATCGTCCAGATTTTCTCATCAGCCAATCAGAGCTTGAGACGCTGCATCAAGTCAAGTGAGGACGCTCATTTCCCATTTCTCTCCGATGTACGCACAGCAGCCGCCGTACTATGGGCGCGAGCGCTCGCTCTCGTCGCCGTCCGCACCCCCGTGGACAACCGCGGCCTCGGCTACCAAGTGACGCCCCAGGCGCCGCCCCTGACTGCCGCGGCTCCTTCCAGAGCCTCTACCCGGAAATCGGCCAGCACAACCCGCAGCAGCAGCAAAATTATGCCCCGCCACACCACAATTATACCCCGCAGCAGCAAAATTATGCTCTACCCCAGCAGGACTATGCTCCTCCTCAGCAGAATTATGCCCCTCCTCCTGCTGCAGCTCCCGTGCAGCAGCAGCAGCCCGCCCTGTTCCAGCGCGAGCCGACGCTGCACGGCGGCTACGGCCCCGTGCAGCCCGGCAGCTTCGAGTCGTCGAGGAGTTCCATGGCGCTGATGCCCGACGGTTTGGCCCCCACCCCGTCCAGCGTCGTGGAGCTTCGCTTCCGCTGCAAGGGGCTCAAGAAGTCGGACTTCCTGAGCCAGTCCGACCCCTTCATCGTGCTCTACATGCAGGAGGCGCAGAAGCGCGGCTGGCGCGAGGTCGGCCGCACCGAGACCATCCAGAACTCGCCCGACCCGACGTTCGCCAAGAGCTTCCAGGTGGATTTCTTCTTCGAAGAAGTGCAGAGACTGAGGGTCGAGGTCTTTGACCGGGACAGTTCGTCCGAGCGACTGTCGGACCACGACTTCCTCGGCTGCGTGGAGATCACGATGGGCCAGCTGATGTCCTCCAAGGGACAGTCGGCGATACTCAAGCTGCTGCAGAACGACAGGAACAGGGAACACGTGCACAATCTGTCGGGACACGTGGTCATCGACGCTGAAGAAGTGTCCACCTGTGCTGATATGATCAACGTGAGGTTCACTGGAACCAAGCTGGACAACAAGGACGGCTGGTTTGGGGCCTCGGACCCGTTTCTGAATATTTATCGCCTACGGGATGAAAACGCGGATCCGTTAGCCACTACGTCCTGGAGTCTGGTCTGGAGGAGTGAAGTGGTGATGAACGATTGCGACCCCAAGTGGCGGCGAGCGACGCTGAGTGTGCAGACGCTGTGCAACGGAAACCTGTCGAGACTGCTGAAGATCGAGTGCATGGACTGGGAGAAGAATGGCAAGCACCAGTTCATCGGAAGTTGCACTGTCAAGGCGGCGGAGTTCGTAACAGGAGAGATCCGCAGCTTGGAGCTCATCAACCGCGAACGACAAGCGAAGAAGGGCAAGAGGTACAAGAACTCCGGTGTGCTAGTCCTCGAGCAGATTGAGCTGTTTAAGCGGCATACGTTTGCCGAGTATCTGCGTGGTGGGTGCGAAGTTAGTCTGATCGTCGGAATCGACTACACGGCCTCGAACGGCAGTCCGTCGGACCCTTCAAGTCTGCACTACACTGGAGCGAGCTACCAAGGTCAGCTGAACGACTACCAGGCTGCAATCTCCGCCACGGGCGCGATCCTGGAGCCATACGACTCGGACAAGCGCTTCCCCGTCTACGGCTTTGGTGGTTTGGTCAATGGGGCTGTGAATCACTGCTTCCCGCTGACGTTTGACCCGTCACAGCCTGAGGTGGAGGGCATCAACGGCATTTTGAGCGCGTACTCCAACTCCTTCCAGTTTGTGCAACTCCACGGGCCGACCATGTTTGCACCTCTGGTGCACCAGGCTGCGGCTATTGCTAGAACTTTTTCGGCACCGGCGGAGCAAGGTGGCGGTGGCAATCTCAAGTACTTTGTGCTTCTCATCATCACGGACGGCGCTATTATGGACATGCAGCAGACGATTGACGAACTGGTGCAAGCCTCGACGCTCCCGCTATCGATCGTGATCGTTGCTGTGGGCAATGCGGACTTTACTGCGATGAACGCGCTGGATTCGGATGACAAGCTGTTGGTGGACTCGAGGCGGCAACGGGCTGCGCGTGACATGTACGTTCATTATTGAGAGTGTGTATCTGTCGTAACGACTGGGTAGAGGTCTAACTGTATTTATCTGTGTATTTGTGCTATAGTGTCCAATTCGTCCCCTTCAACCAGTTCCGCCGGAACCCCGCACGACTAGCTAAGGAGACTTTGGCCGAGATCCCCACTCAATTGCTGCAATACTACAACATGAAGGGCATCCAGCCGCGGACTCCACTGCAGCGCCAAGGAACGAGCTACTTGGTGAGAAGCTCCATCAGCAGCGGACTATCCGGTGCATTAGACGTGGAGGTCTAGACTCTTAATTAATTTTAACAATACCAGACAATAGGAATTTCGATTTCTACCTTCAACTCACTAGTTGTCCTTCTCGAAGGAAGCAAAGGCTGAAGATGAGAGCGATTTTAGAGCAGTAAATTTAGCTCCGTTGCATCCAACTGCAAAAAGACGTCGCCACGACCGCATTTTCATTTTCGGCGACGCCAGGGTCGGGCTGCTCCTGGCTAGCATTGCGGTGGAATCGCGGCGCGATGGCGAAGGTACGAAGGCGATTCTCGACTTTGTGTTGGCTAAGAGCACACGCCATCTGACTAACAATTGCAACTCCGAACCAGCAGAGCCCCAACAAGCGAGACGAACTTCAAGGTGCTGACGTAGTGGTCTCAGTTTCCGGCTTGGTTCGTAGATCAACTATAAAGTTTTAAGGCATAGATTGCTCTGTAAGTTGGTAAGTTAGGATATTAATTTCATATTCACCATTGTGTAGGAGTCGGTGGCGGAGGATGCCCCAAGCACGTCCACCGATGTCCCTGAAGTGTCAACGGCACCTCGCATCGACAAGGTAAAACAAGTGTTTGCTGCTGATGCTTAGATTATCGCTTAAGAGCTCACATAATGTTTGCGCTGCAGTCCATCTTTGACCTGCCGATGATGTCGACGCGCACTGTCACGAACGTGGCTCAACAAACGATCATCGCCGGCGCCGAAAATGCCAAAAGGAACCACGAGACGTTGAGATCCAACTTGGTGGCGCTGGGTCTCGTGCTCTCGTACATTGCGGTGAGCATCATCGTCTTCCACTTTGTCGAAGACTGGACGGTCGTGGACTGCGTCTACTACGCGATGGTCATCGTCACGACCGTGGGGTACGGCGACGTGGTGCCCAAGACGACGGCGGGGAGAGCGTTCACCATTTTCTTTGCCTTCTACGGCATCTGCACCATCGGTGTGGCTCTGGGTCAGCTGGCCTCCTGGTTCCTTCAGCGCCAACGACACGTCACCAAGATGGCCACTCAAAAACTACTCAGCAACGTCGAGAACGCCGCGGCTACAGCCACTGGAGCTAATACACTGGAGGACAAGGAAGCCAGAATGCGCAAGCGAGACAAGGCCAAAACCTACTGGAAGCGGTTCCAGGGCAGTCTGCCGAGTTGGGCGCGCAAAATCTTCTCGGACAGCAACAAGGCGCTCTTCCACGCGTTCGTGCCTATCGTTGTATCGATCCTTGCGGGTCTGATCGTGGGGGCTATTGAAGGCTGGCCGGTGCTGGATTGCTTCTACTACACGCTCATCACGATCACGACGGTGGGCTTTGGAGACCTGTCCCCGACGTCCAAGGGCGCGCGCATTTACGCCATCTTTTACCTCCCGCTCGCTGTCGTGACCGTGGCGCACGGCATCGGATCGATCCTCAACGAGCTCAGTGCGCGGTCCGTGATGAAGACCAAGATCAGCATGAAGGAGCTGCTGGATATGGACGCGGACGGCGACGGCAAGGTCTCGCAGCTCGAGTATCTGTGCTACATGCTCGTGAAGCTCAACAAGGCCGACCAGGACGACATCGACGGGATCATCGCCCAGTTCCACAAACTTGACCGAGACGGCAGTGGCGAGCTGGATCGCGACGACCTCGAGCGTCTGGATCGCGAGCTCCAGCGCCAGAACGAGGAGGACAACGAGTAGAGCAAGCTTACCTACACTCAAAGTATAACTCCATTTAACACATTCTAATGTGCATTTCCAACGTCCTCCCGTGTAAGACTGTGGTCACCCATGTTATCACCTGCGATCACTGGTACGTTCTCGTTAGCCTCAGTTGTTGTGGGATAAAGCGCTCTCCTTGTTACGCGTTGGCTTTGAAGAGCCGTCGGAAGTTTGTTGTACCTGCGAGCTGGGGCGGGGCATACATGCATTAGAACGCATCACCCAGCCGCATTTATCCAATGGAAGGTACCGGTATGATATTTTTTCACACGTAGTATTTGCGATTCGCTACTGTCCAGAATTGTTCTAGCTGCACGAATAGTTAAACCCTTGCGAGCCTGCTCGTCCCAGCCGGAGAGGGGCGTCGATACTCCTCGTCGCCCGCTTCGTTACCCCACGGCAATTTTTCTTGAGGATACGCCGCCTTCTCTTCGAGACGCGTCTCATCGACACCGTTATCCTGTCCAGACTCCACTTTACTTGTCCGCTCTTCGTAGCAGCCCCAGTCGCCGATCAGACACTCCTCCGAGATGCGAGCCCCTTGGAAGAAGGCGCAGAGATCGCGTGGGTCCTGCAGCAAGTGCGCGAAGACGTGGAGAAAGTCGAGTTCGAAGTTGAACGAGACGATGCGGTGCGTCTTGGTATCAAAGGTGAAGTTGAACTGGCCCTCGCCATGGAACACGCGGCCCAGCATCTTGCTGGCGATGCGCGGGTATTGGCGCAAGGCTTCAGGGAACATGACCTCGAGCGTGTCCTTGGTCACAACGTGCTTGTAGCTGGCGGTGGACGTCACGATGGACTGTTCATCAGTGGAAAGGACTTTGGAGCGCAGGTAGCGGAACTCAAGGCCGGAGAGAGCTTTCGTGTACTGTTCCCATTGGTGCAACATGACGTCGCGTCCGGCGAAGCGGCCGATGGCGATGTCCTCGTCCATGGCTTGCATGACGAACTGCACCGCGTCAATAGCCGACCCTGGGTGGTAGCCGTTCTCGAACACGCGGTGGTACTCCATGACTGCCTTGACGTAGTAGCCGTCGAGTGCGTCACGCCGGTTGAAAGTGCGGGCGTTGAGGAGCTGCTGGTACTCGAGTAGCCGCTGGATCTCCTGCTTAAGATCCATCACGTCCAGCTCCAAGTTGTAGAGCTGCGAGGCCTGCGAGTCGCGCGTGCGCCACTTGAGCTTCTTGCGGCGATAGGGAGCTCGCCTCTCAGCAGCCAAGGCCGCGATGGCCGGCACGCGCGGGGCGAGCACCTGTCGAGTCTTCACGGGCGTCACGTCGAACGTCTCGGCGATGGCGCTCGTCTTCTCCATCTTAGGGGCTCCTGGTGGTCGATAGGGAAGAGTTGGCAACTGGCGACTGTCGGGCTGTCCGGGACTCGGCCTGCTTTCGACTATACGCTTCGGTCGGTTTTTCTTTCGATTGTTTCATCCCACCACCAGCAAAGATGCGCGAGGGGGGAGAGTTGCGGCACGCTCATATTACAGGGTGCACGCGTGGCCGGTCTTGGCTTCGGCGTTAGCTTTGAATTGGGCTTCGCTTCAAGCGAATCGCTTGTAGCAGCCAGGAAAACTTGTAGCAGCCAGCTTGCTGGTGTTGGAGTACTTGTATAAATACTAATGTGTTAAGGCAATCAACTCGGGTACGAGCTAACCCGGTCCTTCTTCATGAGTTGTTGAGTCGTATTCGGGCGAAGCTGGACCCAAACGCGTTGGGGCGTTATATGCGGCAGCCAGTCTGATCTTTTAAACGCTCCACGACCGTAGAGGGCGAGAATGATTTCAGCCGCACCCTGTCGATAGCTCGTAGCTATTAGCTACCCGCGGTCAGTTTTATAGTGTACGCTCAGACTTCACAACTCGAACTTGCAAAGCCCAGGATTCACTACATGCACCTATTATACTTAGCTAACTACGGTACGTCATCAATCTGCCGATAGACTTGGCACTTAGCTTCCTCGTTCAAAGGTAGTAAGTATCGCCTGTAACATGATGCAGCGCGACTCGCCCAGCGGGCGAAGGCTGTCGGCGCTCCTGGTCGTATCTGTCATACCCCCAAGGCAGTTTTTCCTCGTACTCGAGAGCGTACGCCGCCTTATCTTCAACCTGTGCGTCATCGTCGTAGCTGTCGCGCTCTGGCTTAGCCTGGACACCGTCGTAGCTCGCGTGATCGCCGATCAGACACTCCTCCGAGATGCGCGCGTCCTCGAAAAACGCGCTCACCTCACGCGGGTCCTGCAGCAGCGGCGCGAACTCCTTAAGAAAGTCGAGTTCGAAGTTAAACGACACGATGCGGTGGGTCTGCGAGTCGAACGCGAAGTGGAAGCGTCCTTCAGGCTGGAACACACGCCCCAAGATCTTGCTGGCGATGCGCGGGTGGCGGTGCAGAGCCCCGGGAACAGGACCTCGAGCGTATCCTGAGTCACCGCGTACTTGTAGCTGGCGTAACACGTCACGACCGTCTGTCCCTCCCCGAGACGACTCGCGATCGGAGGAAACGCACGTCGATGCCCGACAGCGCTTTCGTGTACTGTTGCCACTGGTGGAGGATCACGTCGCGGCCCGAGAAGGGTCCAATGGTCATGTTCTCGTCCATGGCTTGCATGACGAATTGCACCGCGTCCAGAGCGGCGCCCGGGCGGTAGCCGTTCTGGAACACGCGGTAGTACTCCATGACCACCTTGACGTAGTAGCCGTCGATGGTGTTGCGCTGGTTGAAGGCTTGCGACTCGAGGATCTGCCGATACTCGAGTAGCCGCTGGATCTCCTGCTTGAGATCCATCACGTCCAGCTCCAAGTTGTAGAGCTGCGAGGCCTGCGAGTCGCGCGTCCGCCACTTGAGCTTCTTACGGCGATAGGGAGCGCGTCTCGCCGCAGCAAGGGCCGCGACGGCCGGCACGCGTGGGGCGAGCACCTGTCGAGTCTTCACGGGCGTCACGTCGAACGTCTCGGCGATGGCGTTGGCCGTGTGCATCTGCATCTGGGAAGGGAGTGTGTGGGGTCTCTGTAGTACGAGGCAAGTTAGCAACTGATCCCAGAGCTGCGACTGTCGGGCGGGCGGCCCGGCCGGCCGGACCAAGACTCGACTATGTATACGCTTCGGTCGGTTTTTCTTTCGATTGTTTCATCCCACCGCCAGCAAAGATGCGCGGATTGCGAGTTGCGGCCGTGTGTAGGTAGGCTCACGTTGCACTTGGCGACAGTGGGGGGCAAGAGCGAGGGGCTTGGCGTCGGTCTTGGCTTCGTTTCCCAAGACTTTTTGCAGCGTGCTCACTTGTGCAGTACCTACTTGGGCGTGTTAAGGCGATGAACTCGATTCATGAGTTAATCCGGTACGTCGTCTACAGATTGTTGACTAGTCGTAGAGCTGCATGGAATGGCTTCAGACGCGGCTGGACCCAACTCATTTGCGCTTTTAGAGGTTAGACGTTCAATTCTACGACAGCTTGATCTCTTGGGGATGATGCAACTTCGACCAGCTGAAGGTTTAAGCTGGAGTTCTACTTAGTTGTGTTGGCTTGAGCGATTTAAAAAGGCTCGCTCTTGCTGAGATATCATGCGCCGAGGATGTGGCCGAGCTGTAGCTTGTGAAGCTCTGGAGACTGCTGCCCGCCGTCCTCATCGCCGTCGCCGTCGTCCGAGTAGATGGCGATGCGGTACCGCGCCTTCTCTTCGTCGTCGCCGAGCTTGAGAACGGGGTAGACGCTAGTGTCCCCAACGAAGAATTGCTCGGTGATTGCTGCGTCCTCGAAGAGCACGCAGAGCTCGTTCGAGTCGTGCAGCAGACTCGCAAACACCTCGAAGAAGTCCACTCGGGTGTCGTAACACACGACGCGATGGGACTGAGTGTCAAACGTGAAGGTGGATACGCCGGCGCCTTGAAACTTTCGCCCCAGCAGCTTGGCGCTGATCTGCGGCTGCTCGCTGCGGATCTTGGGGAACAGCGTTTGGATCGTGCTCTGCGAGATCTCGAACGCGTAGTCGGCGGTGGTCGAAACGACGGTGACCTCATCCGCCGACGCGATCCGAGACTGCGTGAGCGTGCACTGTAGATCTGGGAACGCCGCCGTGTAGCGCGCCCACTGGTCCAGTACGACTTCGTGGCCGACGAAGCGCCCCACCGCCACCTCCTCGTGCATCATGTGCTTGATGAACTTAAGTGCGTCCGCTGAGCTCAGGGCTCCGTTGTCTGCTGCGTCGGACTGCGGGTTGTAGCCGCGCTCGAACACTTTGTGGTACTGCATGACGCGCTTGAGGTAGTAGTCGTCCAGCGTCTCGCGCTGGTTGAGCGTGTGCGTGCGCAGCACCTGCTCGTACTCCTGTAGCGCCTTGATCTCCTGGCGCAGGTCGTGCAGATCCAGCTGCAGGTTGTAGAGCTGCGAGCTCTGCTGGTCGCGTGTGCGCCACTTGAGCTTCTTGCGTCGCGGGCCCCGAGCTGCGGCGGCGTCCGCTGCCACTTGAGGAACGCGCGGAGCCAGGCGCGGTGCTTTGGCTTTGGCTTCGGCTTCGTCTTGCTGCTGCCGCATGGGGCTGAGGTGGGGAGGAGAGCAACCTTACGAACACCGTGAGGACGGACGGACGGACGGTGCGTCTGGTCCGTGACGAATCGGAAAGTGAGTCGGGCCCGGCCCAGACCACTTAACATCTTTTGCGCGCCGAGCCGGGCTGCCGGATGGAGGACCGACCTATGCCGCTTCTTGGGAAGCGGGCGGCGGAAGCGCTGGACGGATCTCACTTAATCGGGAGCGGGAGACCCGTAACTTCGGGCCGAGCTCGAGCTCGATTAGAGGATTTGGCGCGCGAGTTCAAGAGCGTACGCGAAAAGCTCCGCGCACAAGAGCAAAGAAGTGCGAGGTGGTGAGTCGCTCGCGGCGTTAAACGTCGGTATCTCGCTGCATTTTGCAGGAACGTCTGGACTTCGAGCCCCTGCTCACTGCCGTATGCTACATGTAAGCACTTGTACTGCCTTCGAGATTGCAGGAGCGTTGCCAGCAGGCTGCGATCATACCGCAAGTCGCAGAAATACGCGGGGCTTCCTTGGAGCGGGGGTTTAGCCACCGCACAGTTCTTGCCGAATGAGCACGGGGGAATTCAGGCCGCCCGACAACTTTGCGCCTGTCGCCAGAGCAATTCAGCGGCGCCGAGCTGCCTCACGCTGGCCTGAAGCGATTGCGTCCCAAGTCGGGACCAGCCAGCCAGGGGCAGATCGTTCCTGCAGTGCTGTGCAGGCGGTCTTCTCCTTCTCATGGGAAATGTACTATTATATACTCTGCCACGTAAAGCAGATAAACGGCCCTTCAAGAAAATTCAAAGTGCAGTTTCGCCGACGTCATCGGTACAGTATCACTCGGCTACGTGTGCAATGGTGCAACCGTGGAGGCATCCTACAGTTGTAGTTGCCGTCTTGCCGTGATTACAGCCACGCGGGCTCGGACGGTCATCGGCGTGCAGGTTCATGGAGGCATTTTACTGTACTGCGTCGTATCTGAGATCGTACGCTACTCACAAGCCTGCAGTCAGCGATTTTCCATTGTTCCCTTCATCTCGACGTTGGCGACCAATTTAGGAGGCGCGCAGCAATCTTATGTCGACGCAAAATGCCGTTCCACCGGCAGAATACGCAACCTGTCGCGTTCCTGCCGACGGCGGGGGCATCTAATAATCTAATGGATAGATCGCCTGCTGCTTGACAGTTTTCGCTGTCCCTTGACGGCGGTCGCAGTGCCAGCGACGCGTACAATATCTGGAGTCTGCTGTCGAGCCCATCGTGTCTTGCTCTGTGCATGTTCGACCGGCAGTGGGTGGGCCGGGCGGGCTGCGTCTGCTCTCAAAGTCCTCAACGTAACTACACGAGCAGACACCCAGAGTGCTACGGCCTTCGCACCATATGACTATGTATCGAACAAATACTGTACTCTAATGGTGGCGTGCCGGTGCCGATGCTAGCCGCGCTGACTCGCTCATTCTGCATCTGGCGAGGAAGAGACCAAGGGCACAACACATCGAGAGGAACATGAAGGTCAGCTACATCGTGTTGATGACGGCGGTGGCGCTGCTGGCGGCGCTGCCTGCGAGCTCAAGCGCTGAAGTACGTCAGCAGGTGGCGACTAGCGAGACGAAGTGGGTCCATCTGCGCCGGGCTCTGCACGAATCCGCGACGATTGTGGACGGTAGCGACGAAGTGGAGGACGCCGAAGAGGGAGTATCTGCTGACTCCGACTCAAACTCTGTTGCTGAAGAAGAAGAGGAAGTGTTCGACGAGGCGGGAAAGGAAGAGAGCAAGACGCCGACGAGCAATGGCGCGTCGAGCGAGGTGGTCTCTGAAGAAGAAGAGGAGTTCAACGAGCAGGCCGAGGAAGAGGACGAGCACGAGAGCACAGCCACGAACGCGCCGACCAAGGCACCAACGAATCCGCTGGAGTCATCAGATGTGGCCGAAGAAGAAGAAGAATTCGACGAGGCGGAGAATGAGGAGGACCAGCACACGACGACGATGACCACGAGTACACCGACGTCATCCGAAGCGGACGAGGTCGAACAAGAAGAAAATGAAGAGAACAATGAAGTGTTCACAAGCGGATCTAGTGCTGCAGTCGCACAGTCGACGAGTGCATCTGAGGTAGAGGAGGGATCGGCCGATGCGGAGCCCGTGACAAGTGAGAACGTGCAGGAATCGTCTGGTACTTCCTCGACGGAGTCGACGTCGGTCACGGAGAGTGCAGAAGGCAGCGAGTTTGATAGCGACGATAGTGACGAAGCGTCTGACGCGTCCGACAGTGACGAGGACTCGTCCGAGAGCGACGACGACGAGAGTGACGAATCGTCGGAAGACACTGAAAGCAACTCGGTAGATGCGACGTATGAGGCTGAAGAAGGCGGACCGAAGCCTTAAAAGAAGTCGGACTCGATCCCCCCCCCCCCCTCCGCAATGAAATGTCTTTAGTGTGAAGGTCCAATTCCATAGTTCCAATTTCTAGCTAACTCGCGGTGTATTCTACATATTCTGGCCCATCTCGTGTAGAATACTGCAACGTGTTCGGCGCCCCACACGCTTGGGGTTGGTCGCGACTGTGCTGATGCAGTCCAAAGTCCGGATGGCCGACAGTGTCAAAACGTTTGACACTGCGCCGGTGTGTGCCCGACTGGCAGCAACACCTACTTTATTTAGATGAACTAGTGCGGTGTCGATCACCGACTAACTACAAATACACGTCTACTGTACCGTGCACAACCTGGTTCCGTCCTGGGTCGCTCCTCTAGCCACTTGGACGTACGCCCACACGCGCCTGTCCTACTCGTCGCGGCCGTCAAAGAACTCGGAAGCCGTCCGCTTCCTGTCCGTCACCCGTAGCCGTACACGTCGTTGTAGCCGTCCACTGCGTTCGTCAATGGCGTCCACCACACGTCGTCCACCAACCGTTCGTCCGTCCGTTCGTCGTAGTGCACTCGCTCCCGAGCGCGCGTTTCGTGAGCTGGCGGCTTGTTCGCTAGCCGTCCAGTTTGCGAGTGAGCTCCGCCGTGGAGTTCGCGGAGTCCAGCAGACCAGGAGATTCCGTAGATTCCCCAGTACCGTGCAGCAGATCCTGTCGACCACACGGCCGACTGGATTCACGTTCCACGCCGCCGTCTACTTCAACGCCGTCGTCCAGCGTGGATACTGCGTCCGCCGTCTCGTCCGTCTCGCCCATCTCATTCGTTGGCAGGGTGTCGGCCTCCTTACACGTCTTCCTCATACCCAGGGTCTTCCACGACCCGGTCGTCCATGTAGAGTCGTTCGTACTCGGACACCGACGTCCACCTCGCACGCATACGTCCATCATCGTCGAGCCATAGCTCACCGTCGCCCGTTTCCCATCGTCGTGGGTCGCTGCAGGGGTACAACTCGTACTCCAGCACGTACTGGCCTGCACCGTTGCGTCGTCGTCGCCTTCGTCGTTCCACCAGGAGGCCACGCGTGACTCCGTGTCTAGCAGCGTCGTCCACTGCTGATCTCGTTCGTTTCGCGCTTCTCGCTCTCGTTGCTCGCTCAGCAGTTGCCTTCGCTGACCGTACAGCCGCTGTTGGCGTCGGTTCATCCCGCGCCGGCCGCTGGTCTTCATCAGCGAGTTGTTCGTCAATGTCACGCGCAACTTGCGCTAGCAATGCCTCAGGGTAGTGATAGCTAATCAAGAACGAGACGTGAGCGATCAGCGTCTCAGCCTTGCCCGTCTTGTCCTCTCTCGTCAGGACAAAGTTGTCGTAGCCAGCAGGTTCCACAATGCGCAGGGTCCCATCCACTGGTGTACAAATTTAGTAGCATGCCTCCCACGCGGAGGGTTGTGCAGCCAAACCAGGTCGCCAGGCTGAAACGTCCGTTTGTTTCTCGTCTTGCGGTTGTAGTACCGCGCCTGTCGTTCCTGCTCACGCTGCCGAGCATGTTCTGCGCACTCGTGACTCCGTTCCATCGCCTTCAGTAGGTTCGCATGGTACACCGGCAACTCGCCAGCCTCCGTCACTGCAGTTCGTCGTAGTAACTCGTTGGGTGCTCGCAGCCGTCTGCCCATCATCAATTCATTGGGGCTCAGCGCCACCGTAGAGTGTCTAGCCGAGTTGTAGGAGTACACCGCAAATTTCACCCACAGGTTCCAGTCTGCTTGCCTCTCGTCCTGCATGTATGTCGCTACACAGTCCTTCCATGAACGATGAAAACGTTCAACAAGTCCAACCAACTGGGGTCGGTAGGGCACCGGGTTGATTTGGTGTGCCTGGAGCAACTGCACGAGCTCCTCGATCACCTTGCCCGCCATTTCTGGTGCTCCGTCCGTTAACAACTCGCGAAACACGCCGAAGCGCAACACTACTTCCTGCATGATGAACTTGGCCACCGTCTCAGCCGTATGTTCCGTCACGCAGCTTGCCACCGCGTACCTCGTCACGTACTCGACAGCAGCGATGACATACCTGTCACCACCGTCAGCTACTGGGAAGGGTCCGGCGACATCGAGCGCCCACCGATCTCCAACTGCGCCTCCTCGTAGACTTCGTAGTGGCGGAATCACTTCTCGTGGTTTCGCCTTTCGGGAACCGCACTCTGGGCATCCTCGCACCCAGCGTCGCACCTCTCGATACAATCCAGGCCACCAGTACAGCTGGGCTACGCGGCCATACGTGTGAGGCCCGCGCAGGTGTCCGCTCCACACGCTGCCATGCATCTCCTTGAAGACAGCCGCCCAAAGTGTCGGTGGCAACACCACCCGTCGTCCGTTGGGGTGTCGACCGTCACCAGGCCGTGCAGGTTCTCGACCATCATGCTGCCGTACTTGCCGTCGGCCGTGAGCCGCTTCACAAACTTGCTGCGCTGCTGGGCGGTTATCAGCTCTTCATCACTCAACTGGAGCGTGTAGTCATCAACAGGGCACTCGTCTCGTCGTCGTCCATGCCGTCTGTACTGCTCGTCACCGACACTGTGCCACTCGTCACTGGCACCGCGCCGTTCGTCACGTCCTTCGTCACCGGAGCGTTCACCGTCGTCGCCGTTGTCTCGCTCGCCATCTTTGCGTGGGTCGCACCCTTCGTCTTGGATTTCGCCTTCGTCACTGGTGGCGTCGTCGCCTTTGGCGCTGCCGCACTCGTCCGCTCGTCGCGTCGCGAAGAAGACGCTGTCTTCTCTGTGCTCGTCGGGCTCGAAGTCCGTATTCTGGTCGGACTCGTCGCACGTGTTCGTGTCGTACTGGCCGCCGCGTGGCGTCCGTCGTCTCGTACTGCACCAGCACTCGTCACGGCTGCTCCTTGGTCACGTGGGGCAGTCGTCGTCGCTGGGGGCGCTTCACTCGACGCCATCTGTGGTGTCGTAGCCGTCGTAGTCTCTGTAGTTGCCGTCGGCCTCGTAGCTGTCGTCGCCTCCGTAGTCGTAACTCGCCCAGCACTGTTCCGGGTGCTGGTCGTGTCGTCTTCCTTCGTCTCTGTTGTGGCCCAGTGCACATGCCGCTGTCCTCGCTCGCGGAGGCGCTCACTGCGTCTCGTTGCAGGAGGCGTCGCCTTCTTCATGCGCTTCCGGCCAGTGGCGGCCGTTGCTATTGGGTCGTCCGTCATGGCCGTGGCCACTCCGCTGTCCTCGCCATTCGCTGTCACTCCGGCAGTGTCGTTCGCCGTCGCATCGTTCGCCGTGCTTCGTGTCGTCGGGGTCCGGCTCGGAGCCGTCGCTGTTGTCGTTACCGTGACCCTTGGTGCCGTCGCCGTCTCCGTCGGCGCCGCTTCGTCCGTCGATAGCCGCACTGGCACCGCCTCTGTGGTCGTCGTCCTCGCGTCCGGTTCGGGTGTGGTGGCTGCTCGCGCCACGCCTTCTGGCATCGCCGTCTCGTTCATCAGCTGGTCCGTCCTCTCGCGCGTCTGATCCTCGGCCGCTGCTGGGATCATATCGCCATCCACGTGTCTTGCTCTGCTCACCGCCATGTTGCTTGTCTCCGTCGTCCTGTCCGTCGTCTCCGTTGTCGTCGCCGTGGCCGCCGTGTCACTTGGTGGTGTCGCTGCCGCCGTAGTCAGCGCCGAATCACTACTCACCGCCATGGTGCCGGTCGCTGCCAGAGCCACCGTGATGTCAGCTGCCGTTGTCTCCGCCGCGAGCGTACCTGCTGTCGTCGTTGCGTCACCTGCCGTCGCACTTCTCGCACTTGGTGCCCTTGGCGTCGTATGGCGCCGTCGCTGCCGTCCTACCGCTGCTCTGACTGCCGCTGGCGCCGGGATAAGGCGTCTGCCACCACGTTCGTCGATCCAGGCCGGTACTCGACCTGAAAGTCGTATTCTTGTAGTACTAGCGACCATCGGTGCAATCTTCCAGCCAGGTTCGGCCGAGTCATGAGCCACTTGAGTGCTGCGTGGTCCGTTATGATCGTAAAGGCCCGGCCATACAGGTAGGGTCGGAACATCTTGACGGACCACACTACAGCAAGACACTCGAGCTCCGTGATCGAGTAATTCGACTCTGCCTTACTGTTCACCTTGCTAGCATAGGCAATCGGCTGCCATCCGTGCCCGTGATCCTGCATGAGGCAGGCGCCTAAGCCGATCTTGCTGGCGTCTGTCACTAAGCGGAACGGTAGCTCGAAGTTAGGGTAGAGTAGAAGAGGTCGCGTCGTCAGCAGCATCTTCACCCGTTCAAAGGCGAACTCCTGAGCCTCCGTCCACTCCCACTGCACGTCCTTCTTCAATAATCGCGTCATGGGCTCCACGATCGAGCCAAACGCAGCAATAAACTTCCTGTAGTAACCAGCGAGGTGGACGAAGCGCTTCACTTCGGTCGCATCCACGGGTCGTGGAAACTCGCGCACCGACTTAACCAGCCGTTCTGCGGGCTGCACGCCCTGATCACTCAGATGGTGGCCAAGATACTCCATGGAAGTCGTAGCAAAGGTACACTTCTTCAGCTTGAGACTTAGGCCAGCCGCCCTCAATCTCTCTAATACACCCGCTAATTCAACCACGTGTCGTTCCATGCCGCCCTTCGTGAAGATAATTATGTCGTCCAGGTATACAAGGCACGTCATCCACGTCAGTCCGCGCAATACTCCATTCATGAGCCGCTGAAAGGTGGCCGGGGCGTTGGTTAGGCCGAAAGGCATGCGCTTGAAGCGGTACAGTCCTCTCTTAGTCATAAAGGCCGTCTTGTCACGGTCTTCTTCTGCCACACGAATCTGCCAATACCCAGAACGTAGATCTGGCGTCGTAAATAGCCGTGCACCTCCCAATGACTCTAGCGTCTCGTCGATCCGTGGCAATGGATAGACATCCTTACGCGTGACGCTGTTGAGGGCTCTATAGTCCACGCAAAACCGCACAGACCCGTCCTTCTTACGAACAAGCACGACGGGGAAGCCCCAGGCTCCTTCTCCGTGCTCGATCACACCAGCAGAGAGCATAGCGTCCACATTGCCGTCTACAATAGCGTCCTCCGCCTGTGCTTGCCGTCTGCGTCGCATCATGATGGGTGCTGCGTCCCCAGTGTCAATGTGGTGTTCAACGTTCAGCGTCGTAGCAGGTGGACACTCGTCCTGCGCGTTCGCCAAGTCTCGGTAAGCACGCAGTAGTTTCAGGATGAGGGCACGCGCATCTGGTTCGTCCGCGCCGATGTCCACGTCGTGTTCGTCGTCCAAGGGTGTGACGGTATCGCCCAACTCATTCAGCCACTCATCCACACGTTCCGACCGCAACTCACCATGCATCGTCAAGAGCTCAATGTCTTGATTAATAGGTATCCATACACCTAGCTCCTTCCTGCTGGGCAGTTTGATGCGTCCTCCATAGGTGTTGATCGCAGGTATCAGTGCCTTCCCGTTCGTCACCTTGGTCAATGCCGACGCCAACAATACCGCACCGTTGTTCACTGTCGGCAAGAACACTCCCTCTTCACCATCCGGTGCTGCAATCGCCACTTCGATCGTCTGCACTGCACGTCTGTGCAGGTTCGTCGCACGGGACAGCCTCACCGCCGCCACCGCTGAGTCATTCGTCTCGTCCATCGTCCTGAACGGGATAATTACTGCACCGTTACGCTCAGAGTAGCGTACTTCGCCACGATCAAAGTCCATAGTTGCTCTGTGCCCCTCGAGGAAGTCGACACCCACGAGAAACTCGCTGGTGCATCCCTCGACGATGCATGCGTCGATGTTCACCGTCTGGCCGTACACGTTCGTCATGGTGAAGGTCCATACGCCGAGCACGTCGAGCAAGAAGCCGCCTATGCCCTCTACATACGTCACAGGGCATCTGCCCGCTTCCGTTCTCCTCGTGCCATCCAATCCGTACCAGCCACGGAGTAGCGCGCACCGCTGTCAATCTTGACGTGCTGCTGTACGCCGTCCACCATCATGGCGGCTGTGGGCAACCCGTCGCTGGCCGCCACTCTCTCACCTTCGAAGCCACCGTCATTCTCGTTCGTCACCGTGGTGCCGTGCTGCACCAAGTTCACATGGGCTCGCTCGCCCGTCCTGTCGTCACCATCAGCAGCCCGCCGCTGCTTTCGTTCTCCTAGCGCGCTCCGCGCTTCATCTGCTGTCGCCGCCGTCGTAGTTCACGCTCAGCATCGAGATCAGCAATCACCCGCGCGACTTCGTCATCATCACGGCTGTTCTTGGCCGCCTTCTCACGCGCACGCTGCACACGCCGCTTCTTCGCCTCGTGCTTCGACTGCTTGACGGCCATCCGCACCTTCGCCACACTGCCGAGCTTCGTCACAGCCTCGTCCGTAAGCTCCATGCCGAGCTCCATGCTCACCGCCTCGTCCTCGTCGGCCGGTGCCGTGGCGCCTTCCTCAGACACAACACCGTCGTCGACCACCTCATTGTCCGTCACGCTCGTCACTGTCATAGCGTCCGTCGCCATCGCCGTGACCATCTCCATGTTCGTCACTGTCGCCGCGTTCGTCACTACGGCGCCTTCCTCAGCCAACAGCCCGCCATCTGCCACCGTGCCGCCTTCCTCAGAGACTGCTGCCTCCTCGGAGTGAACCGGGGCCACCTTGGTCGCCGTCTCCGTCGCGTCGTCCACGTCGTCCGCCGCGGGCGTCACTATCGCGTCCATCTTCGTGGTATCACTGCCCTCATTACATTCATCCGTCGTGTGCGTGTACCGCAGGGCTGCCATCGCCGGCCGCACCGTGCTCACGTACCGCTCCGCTCGCCCTTCGTCACGAGCCATGAGCTCCTCGTCCAAGTGAGCCGTGACAGCTCGTCTCACCACCGCCACGCTCTCGTCGTTCGGCACGTACATGCCACTCACCATCTTGCCCTCGCCGTCGGCCAACGTCGCCGCTGGTCGCTGGGGAGTTCGTCGTACTACCGAGCGCCGTGATCCCCTACGTCGCCCGATCCTCGTTTTCCTGACGCTTCCTTTCCTGCTCACGACGAGCAAGATACTCATCGTTACGCGCACGAGCTTCGTCATCCGGGCACTCACGCGCGAGGTGCCCCATCTGGTTGCACGCGTAGCATTTCAGCTCACCGAATCGTCGCGGTGCCGGTGCCGTCTCAGGCTTCGTCCTCGGAGCTTCCAACGCCTTCACTTGACGCGTCGCAGCCTTGGTACGTCTGGCCACTATCTTTGGTTTCTTAGGGGCGGCGGTGCGCATGAAGCCTCTGTCTCCTGGCCGCTCTCGTCCTCGTCGTAGTCGTAGTCGTCCTCGCCAGCCAACGCCAGGTTCACCTTCGCCTTCGGAGCATTCTTGGCCGTCGCCATACGCTTGACAGACGTCGGCACGACCACTGGAGCCGCTCTCTTCCGCGGTACGGGCGCCCACATATGTCCATTCCACACCCGTCCTTTGGGAGCCTCCCAGAGTCCGAGGAACTTGTTGTACACCCCACGAGAGTTCGTGAAGCATGCCAGCTTCTCTTCCTCCGCCATGTTCGTGCTTCCGACACCCGGAATCAGCGCCATCTGCCCGGTCGTTCCGTTCGCAGGCACGACGTACGTATCAGGTGCTGTGACGAATGCTTGCCCAATATTCTCCATGCCTTGCGCCACGTTATCAATTGGATCATTAATCTCCGTTGCCTTGTCCACGGCTTCCTCCAGCGTCGTCGGCTTCGGACGCTGCTTCACGAGGACTCGCGTCGTGCGGTCAGGCTGCGGTAGAACTGTGCGAGCAGCACACGTTCTCGGATGCGGTTGTTGCCACACAGATCACGAAGAGCAGCGGCGAAGTCCGCGTACGTCTCTCAGGCATCATCCGTCGCTGTCCCACGCGCCACTCAGCCATGGCCTTGTCGGGTCGTTCGCCGTATCTCCGCAGCAATGAAGACTTCAGCTTCGTCCACGTCCGTTCGCGATCTCGTAGCTTACGGTCCAGCTGGACCCACCAGCGAGCAGCACTATCCTGTAGCTTGTTGCCTAAGATGTAATATAATTCTTGATCCGTCCATTCACCTCGTCCTGACAGCCGTGCGCCTTCGAGTGCCAGGTCTACGCGCGCGATCCAAGTCGTCACAGATGTCTGCGGCGTCGGCAAGAACGTCGGCAAGTCCAAGTCCCTGATCGCTCGTCGTCGGTTGCGATGGAAATCTCGGTCACCAGGCCTCGTCACAGGATGGCGTCGTGCACGTCGACCGCCGCCACCGTCGTCGTCATCGTCGGACTCATCGTCGTCGTCGGAGCTGTCCGAGGGCTCGTCGTCCTCGTCGCTGTCATCTCCGTCATCGTCTCCATCCCGTGACCGATAGACCACTTGTCGGTCCGTTGCTGCCGGTGGAGCGTCCCGGGGTGCAGCTGGTGGCGCCTGCTGAGTCGGCGGATTCGTCGTGGGTACCGACTGCTGTGGCGTGTTCGCCGTCACCGTCACCGTCTGTGTGTTGGTGTCCGTGGGCACGGAGGTCGCTGCGGGGTTGGTCGGCGCCGCGCTCAGCTGGTCCAGCCTCGCGTCGATCCTTGCCATCGTGGTTACCATCTGCTGCAGGGCAGCCGTCAGCGCCGCCATTGGTGCCGTTGCCGTGCCGTCGTCGTTTCCGTCAGCAGCTTCGTCGCTGGGTTCGTCGTGAGCGTCGCTGGTGCCGCGCTCGTCGGGCTCGTCGCTCGGGTTGTCTTCGTCACCCAAGTCGCTCTCCTTCGTCTCCTCGTCCTCGTTCTCTGTCGGATCGTCTTGTCGCCTCAGATCCGACCCTCCAGCAGGTACAGACGTCTGAGTCTGAGTCGTCGCTGGCTGATTCCTCGTCACACGGGTCGTGGGTTGCATGACGACCTTCGTCCGGGCCATCCGAGTGTCTCCAGGCGTCGTCGTAAGTCGAGGGCTGCGTCGAATACGTACACTAGGCCCTGTATGACCACCATGCAACGTGTTCGGCGCCCCACACGCTTGGGGTTGGTCGCGACTGTGCTGATGCAGTCCAAAGTCCGGATGGCCGACAGTGTCAAAACGTTTGACACTGCGCCGGTGTGTGCCCGACTGGCAGCAACACCTACTTTATTTAGATGAACTAGTGCGGTGTCGATCACCGACTAACTACAAATACACGTCTACTGTACCGTGCACAACCTGGTTCCGTCCTGGGTCGCTCCTCTAGCCACTTGGACGTACGCCCACACGCGCCTGTCCTACTCGTCGCGGCCGTCAAAGAACTCGGAAGCCGTCCGCTTCCTGTCCGTCACCCGTAGCCGTACACGTCGTTGTAGCCGTCCACTGCGTTCGTCAATGGCGTCCACCACACGTCGTCCACCAACCGTTCGTCCGTCCGTTCGTCGTAGTGCACTCGCTCCCGAGCGCGCGTTTCGTGAGCTGGCGGCTTGTTCGCTAGCCGTCCAGTTTGCGAGTGAGCTCCGCCGTGGAGTTCGCGGAGTCCAGCAGACCAGGAGATTCCGTAGATTCCCCAGTACCGTGCAGCAGATCCTGTCGACCACACGGCCGACTGGATTCACGTTCCACGCCGCCGTCTACTTCAACGCCGTCGTCCAGCGTGGATACTGCGTCCGCCGTCTCGTCCGTCTCGCCCATCTCATTCGTTGGCAGGGTGTCGGCCTCCTTACAATACTAAAATACAGGTTTCCATATATTCGTAACCAGTACTTCAACTTACTACCAGATAGCCCTTCGCGCCATATGACTGTGGTATGAGCCAAGTATCGAAGATATACTGTATCCAGTGTGGGCGTGCCACGCCGATACTACCTTGAGAACTTGCTCATTCTGCATTTGGCAAGGAGGAGACCAAGGACGAACCATACGATACCCATCGAGACGAACATGAAGGTCAGCTACGTCGTGTTGGTTGTGGTGTCGCTTATGGCGATGCTACCTACAAGTTCAAGCGCAAGTCCTGAAGTACGTCAGCAAGTGGCGACTAGCGAGATGAAGCTGGCCCATCTCCGCCGGGCTCTGCTCGAATTGACGGACTCGGAAGAGCATGCGCCAGCCCTGCCCCCGATTACTTTCTGGGGCCCGACACGTGACGCACCGGACTCTGAAGACAACGTGATCATGCCGACCGAACCCCCGACGAGCGACTTTGACGACGATATGCCGACTCGATCCCCGCTTAGTGCCTGGGCCCTGTCAAGTGACGTACCGGAAGACAACATCATGCCAACTGGACCCCCAATAAACGACATGTCGGACTCGGAAGACAACAATATCAGGACGACCGAACCCCCGACGAGAGAGGCGGCTGACTTTGAAGGGCGCACGTCGCCATCCCCGATCGAGAGCTAGGTTCCGCTAGGACAACATGAATTTGCCGATCGAACTCCCGATGAGGATCTCTACAGTAGATGGAATTCCCCGGTGCGACTCGACCGACATCACAGCTTTTTACCATCATCTTGAAGGCTTTAATTTTCAAGTAAAAAGAGTTGAAGCTCTTTTTCACTAGCCGTAAAATGATTGTATGCGAAGTTCGTCTTCTTTAAGCCACGATCTCCTCACAGACTACCTAGAAACGCTGTGGTGCGTGCATGGAATTTGGATTCGACAACGGTAACAGTCTTAGTGATTGAGCAGCAAACATACAAACGCGTTTACAATCTGCCGTGATGTGGCCTATCGATTCATGTCAGCAGTGCCGCTCTACGGGACAATTTGAAATTGCGTTGGCGACAGTGCCAACTTGTTCGGAGGCCTGAAGCTAAATGCTGATTTGCTAGAGCGCCCTCAAAAACTGTGCAATGGATTGGCATGCTGGAAATGATTGTTATGAGGGCGGGCTGTGCGTCAGCCCCGCGCTCCTTACGCAGCTTTATAAGTTGCTGAGATTGAGTCAGAGCAGTCCGTCGCTATCGCCCGCGACAAGCTATCCAGCCAGGCATCGCAGTCTAGTTCGACTAGCCACCATCGGAGTTCGGAGTATTTAGTACCCCTTGCCCAGAATCTGGTGATCCCCCCATCTATCGCCTTCGATCCACGAGAACGACGCCACGGCAGTCTCGATCAGTGCCAATCGATGACTCTTGGTGGTCCTTTCGCCAGGGTTGCGACGGTTCTTACCTGGTACGTACGTGTCATGCGATGGCTAGACAAACACTCCCACGCTGATTGGGTTTCAGTAATGACTTTGAAGTACCGGTATCGATGCGTCACAATGGAAAAATACTTTAAAAAAAATCGCTGTGGCTTGAAGCGAGCCACCAGGTTTTGATATACAATATCTTATTGCTATAGACAAAAATCCCCAGGCCAGTGTCAGTCATGACACCACTGCTGTTTGAAAAGTGTCACTATCAGAGGCTCTACCTGTTGCCATCTTGTGCATTTTAATATAAAAATTATGAAGATTTAAGAAAGCATCAAAGTGCAGTTTCGCCCGACGTCATTCTGCCTCGGCACCTCACAATGTGGTGTGGTGTGGGCTCGAAGCGAACATACTTAAGTATTAGATTTTACGTGTATTTGCCGCCTTGCCGTGGTTTATCGGTCCGGAAAGTCATCGGCGGCTGCACTGCAAGTTTCGGTGCCACTCGCGTCGAACTCATTTTTAAAGAAAAATGTATCGTTGTCACGGATTCGCCTCGATTCTGGCGATGCACTCTGAAGCAGGCCAGTTATCTTGCTTGGCTGTGAAGCAAGTCGTATAGCTTCTGCTGCGGGCCGTCTTCTACTTGGGTAGATGTCCTCAACACCTGTTGGCCGACGGCAACACCGATTGCCGCGCCCGATCGTCCACTTTCGTGTCCGACCGTATTTTATTAGTAAATGGTTACTAGAACCTCTACTCAACTTAAGCTAATGTGAACTACAAGTCAACACCAACTCCGCTCGTTCGTTCGTTTGCACGCAGGTTCCACCAGCTCAGCAGGTTTCACACTCAGCGCTTCCGTCAATTCCTCGTCGTTCGTCTGCCTCCCCTCGTTCGTTGTGGAGCTCTGCTCCGTGTGCTCGTGCGTGTCCGTGGACTCGCCTTCGCTCGTCGACTCGCGCGCTGTCTTGCTCGCTAGCCGGCTAATCTCGTACTCTGCGTTCTCCGCTCACCACTCGGACCCTCCAGTCCAATTCTGCAATGTTTACTAGACACAATCCACTGCCTGCAGCTCAGTCGTACCCACCATTGCGCCACTCTTCGTCATTACGGCCACTCAGGGGCCGCCGCCGACATCTCCTGGACCGCTCCCGTGCAGCCCATCGTCGTGCTACCGCTGCTCGACTCGGACGTCTGCCTCGCGTCGCCCTTCGTCACTGTCTCCCTCGTGACGCAGTTGTCCTCCGCCGCCTGCTGCTGCAGATGGGTCCACCGCACGGGCCCACCTGTTACACGACTTCTCCATCCCTAGGGTCTTCCACGACCCTTCCGTCCTGTAGCAAGCGGTCGTACTCCTTGACCGTGATCCATCGCCTTCCTCCGTCCTTCCGTCGTCGTCGTTCACCTTCGCGCTGTACGAGTTGCACCTCGTACTCAAGGACATACTGTCCTGCCGCATTCCTTCTCCGTCGCCGTCGTAGTTCCACCACATCTCCGTCCGATTGCCGCCTTGCACTCGTACTTGCCACTGCTCGTCGAGGTCGTTTCGTAGTTCCTGTAGCTGTTGTTGCACGTACCGGAGCCGTCGTTGCTCCACCAGTCGCTCCGTCCGTCTCGTCATTACCGTCGAACTCGAGCGCACCTTCATGCTCAAGTTGCGCTTCAATGTCGGCTGCTGCTTCTTTCAATAGTGCAGCTGGCTCATGATAGCTCACTAAAAATGACACGTGAGCTAAATATTGCTCCGGGTCAAGCTCCACGTCTTCTCGCTCCACTAGGTAATTGTCGTAGCCCGCTGATTCCACGATCCTAACAGGACCAAGCCATTGGTGCACCAGCTTCGTTGCTTTGGGGCCTCGTGGGGGCTTGTACAGCCATACACGATCGCCGACTTCAAATGTTCGCTTCCGCCGCACCTTCCTATCGTAATAACGCGCCTGGCGCTCCTGTTCGCGTCGCCGTGCCGTCTCAGCGCATGCATGGCTACTCTCCATGGCCGCCACCAGTCGTCGGTGATAGTCCGTCAGTGCTCCCGCTTCCGTCACGTTCGCAATTCGCAGTAGGTCGTTGGGGTTGCGGAGCTTCCGCCCCATCATCAGCTCGTTCGGTGACAGCATCACTGTCGAGTGCTGTCCGCTGTTGTACGCGTACACTGCGAAGTCCACCCACACGTCCCAGTCTCTCTGCTTCTCGTCGTTCATGTAGGTAGCGATGCAGTCCTTCCACGTTCGGTGGAATCGTTCTACCAGCCCTATCATCTGCGGGCGATAAGGCACGGGGTTGATCTGCTGAGCCTGCAGCATGATCACTAGCTGCTCGATGGCTTTGCCAGTCAACTCCGGCGCCCCATCCGTTAACAGCTCTCTAAACGCGCCGAACTTCAACACTACGTTCGTCATCAAGAAGGCCGCCACATTCTCCGCAGTGTGCCTCTTCACTGTCATTGCCACGGCATACCGAGTCACGTACTCGACTGCTGCTATGACGTATCGTTCACCACCATCTGTCGTGGGTAATGGGCCAGCTACATCCAACGCCCATCTGTCGCCCACGTCACCGCCGCGTATACTTCTCAACGGAGGGATCACCTCTCTCGGCCGTGCCTTGCGAGACCCGCATTCCTGACATCCCGCAACCCAGCGCTTCACCTCGCGCATCAAGTTCGGCCACCAGTACGTCTGTGCGATGCGTGCGTAGGTATGAGGTGCTCGTAGGTGTCCCGCCCACACGGAGTCGTGGCACTCCTTCATCACTGTAGGCCATAACGCCGGAGGTAATACAACTCGTTTCCCTTTCTGCGTCTCGATCGTCACTAGCCCGAACAGCTTCGTCACCTTCCGTCCTTGGTGTTCGCCAGTCTCCATCAGGCGCTGCACCAGCCGACTTCTCCGCTGCGCGTCCATGATCTCCTCGTCGGTGAGCTGCAATGTAGGTCCTCCTGCTCGTCGTCGTTCTAACTCCCGCTCACGTTGCTCTTCGTCACTTCGTTCCGCGCCGAGCTGCTTCGCAGCAACGCGTCGCGCGTGATCGTCGCGTTCCTCATCATCTCGTCGCTCGTCCCCATCTCGTCGAGCTGCCGATGTCGGTTGGTTGCTCGGCGTCGTTATCGCAGTCGCCGTCGTTGCCCGTGTCTTCGTACTCACTACTCGCGTACTACGTCGACTCGGCGTACGGGTCTCCGCCGTGCCCGCCTCGTCCTGCTTCCGTTTCTGCACGTCCTTGGCCTTCTCCGCCACCTCGTCCGCCGCCACCATGTCCTTCACCGCGTTCGTCACCACGCTGGTCATCGTAGCGTGTACTGCATCACGTCCTTCACGTTGGGTCTCGACTCGTTCGTCCGGGTTCACCAACGGCTCCGCGAACGTCACGCGCTTCCGTTTGCGCGGCACGCTGTTCTCCGTTGTTGACTCCGTCACCGTCTCGCCGCTCAGGGGGTCCACCGTGCTGACCTCGCTGCTCGTCGTCAGCTCCGGGGCCATTGCCGTCGTCGTCGTCTCCGTCATCGCCTCGCTCGCCATTGTCAGCACCGTGCCGTTGGTCATCTGCTGCGCAGCGTCCTCCTGTACGTTCACCTCGCCGTCCTTCGTCTCGGCGTCAGGCGCCAAATCTCGTCGTCGCCGTGCTTCGTCATGACGCTTCGCTGCTCGCGTCAAAGGTCGTTCAGCGCTCGTAGACCCCACGCGCCGCCTCGCGCGTCGCTTCGTGCTGTTCTTCGGGATCTTCCTCACTGCTTTCTCCATGCCGTCCGCGCTCTCCATAGCCATCTTGTCCATACCGCCTTCGCCGTGCTCGTCCACAGGGCCCTCGTTCTGATGCCGCGTGTTGCTGTCATTACCGTCCTGCCCGCCAGTTGCATTCGTCGCCGTCAGCTGTAGAGTAGGTTGCGCACTCGCGCTGGTCATCGCCTCCAGCCGCTCAGTTGTCGTCCTCGCACTCCGTTCCGCCATCGTTACCAGCACGGGGTTGTCGTCACTTCCAGCCGCCGCTCGTACTTCCTCGCCGCCGCCTCCATAATTCGTCGCAACTCCAGCCGTTGCCGTCTCCGCCGCGCCTGCCGTTCGGGCAGCCGTTCGTTCCTTGCCCGTCGTCGCCGTCCGACAGCCGCCAATACCGTCGCCACCGCAGGTGCTCGGGAGAGTGCGTCTGCGACCACGTTCGTGCTGCCCGGCCGGTACTCGACCTCGAAGTCGAACTCCTGCAAGGTGAGTGCCCACCTGTGTAATTTTCCCGTCAGGTTTGGACTCGTCATCAGCCATTTTAGCGCCGAGTGATCCGTAATAATCGTAAACCTTCTGCCATACAGGTAAGGACGGAAGAGCTTGATCGCCCATACTACCGCCAAACACTCCAACTCCGTAATACCATACTTACTCTCCGCTGTGTTGTTCACCTTGCTAGCGTAGGCAACAGGTTGCCAGCCGGCGCCATGATCTTGCATTAGGCAAGCGCCCAGACCCACCGTACTCGCATCCGTCGCAACTCGAAAGGGCAGCTTAAAATTAGGGTAAGCCAGCAGTGGCTTCGTCGTCAGCATCATCTTCACATGCTCAAACGCCGCCTCCTGAGCAGGTGTCCATTCCCACTCGACATCTTTCCTCAGCAACTTCGTAATAGGGGCCATGATGGACCCGAATCCCTCAACAAAGCGTCTGTAGTAGCCCGCTAAATGCACAAACCGCTTCGCCTCCACTGCATCTGTCGGCCTCGGAAATTCTTGCACAGCCGTCACCAGCCGTTGCAAAGGCCGCACACCTTCGCTGCCCAACTCATGCCCTAAATACTCCATAGACGTAGCTGCGAACATGCACTTCTTCAACTTGAGCGTTAGCCCTGCTTGAGCCAATCTCTCCAACACGTTGGCCAGCTCGACCACATGCCGCTCGATTCCACCTCGAGTGAACACCACAATGTCGTCTAGGTAGACGAGGCAAGTCACCCACGTCAGTCCACGTAATACCCCGTTCATCATCCTCTGAAACGTGGAGGGGGCGTTCGTTAAGCCAAAGGGCATGCGAACAAAGCGATAGAGCCCTCTCTTCGTGGTAAAGCTGTCTTATCGCGATCATCGGGCGCCACACGGATCTGCCAATAACCCGCGCGTAGGTCTAGAGTAGTGAAGAGCAAGGCACCACCCAGAGCCTCAAGGGTTTCGTCGATACGAGGAAGGGGGTACACGTCCTTCTTCGTCACCTTGTTCAGAGCACGGTAGTCTACGCAAAAACGCACTTCACCATCCTTCTTGCGTACCAGGACCACCGGAAAGCCCCATGCGCCGTTTCCTTCTTCTATGACGCCCGCATTCAACATTTTGTCAACATTCTCATCGATGATCTGATCCTCTGCGTGTGCTTGTCGTCGTCGTTTCAGCATGATCGGTGCTGGAGTCACCCGTGTCAATATGGTGGTTGATGTCCAAGGCCGTCGCAGGAGGACAGTCACCGGTACTCGCAGTCAGCTTACGATAGACACGTAGCAATTTGGTAACTAATACACGTGCATTTGGTTCGTCGACCCCAATGTGTACTTCGTCTTCGTCATCCAGAGGTGTCTCGCTGTCCCCAGTTCGTCGATCCACTCACTCACTCGCTGCGTGTCCAGCTCGCCTCTCATCGACAGGATCTGCATATCGTCATCAACAGGTATCCAGGTGCCCAGCTCCTTCTTGTTGGGTAGTCGTGCTGACTCATCGTTCGTGTTGATTGCTGGCACCCAGGCCCTTCCATTCCGCGCCGTCGTCACCGTCGCTGCCAGCAACACCGACCCCGTGTGCCTCGTCGGTACGAACAAGCCGCGTTCGCCGTCTTCAGCTGCCACCGAGACTTCAACAGGCGTCACCGCATTGCCTGTGAGTCTGGTCCTGCCGACCATCCGTACTGCTGCTACTCGCGCTCCACCAGCGCCATCATGCGTCCGGAACGGGATTACCACCGCTCGCTCTCCGTCCACGTACCGCACTTCATTGCGATCAAAGTCCATGGTCGCCCCACGCGCCCTCATGAAGTCGACTCCTAGTAGGAACTCGTCGGAACAGCCCGACACTACGCATGCATCGACTTCGATAACTTCATTGAATACAGTACGCAGTTTGAACCGCCATACGCCCAGCACATCGAGTAGAAAGCCTCCAATGCCTTCAACGTAGTCGACAGGAGCGTCTGCCGCAACCTTATCGCCGTGGGCCATCCACTCAGTGCCCGCAATCGTGTATCGTGCACAGCTGTCGAGTTTCACGCGCCTCGGCGCGCCGTTCACCTCCATCGTTGCTGTCGGAAGTCCGTCATCCGCGCTTACGTACTCTACGTCATCGTCCTTCACTGCCTGTGGCGCGTCCGTCACTTCATGCCTGTGCTTGACTAGGCTCACCCGTGCCAAGTCGCTCGGCCGCACAGAGCGTTCGTCATCACCTTCGCGTAGTCGCTGCTGCCGTCGTTCGTCAAGTGCTGCCACTGCTTCGGCGGCCACCCGCCGTCGCTCGTCCCGTAGTTTCGTCTCAGCCCGACGTCGTTCGTCATCGGACTCGCGCTCTGCCTTCCGACGCTTCACCAGCAAAGCCTTGACCCTCAGTCGCTTCGCAGCTTTGCGAGCCTTCTTCCGTGCTAGCCGTGCTTGCTCTACGTCACTACCACTACGCTCATTGTCGTCGGACGAGCTCTCGCTCATGCTCGAGTTCCTGTCTACGACCACTGTGGGCGTCGCCGCTGTCTCCGTCGGCACACTCACCGTGAACTCGCCGTTCGTTGTCGCCGTATCGGTCATCACCGACATCTCGTTCACCAACAATTCATCGTTCGTCATCGCCGTGTCGCTCACTACCGCCTCGAGACTCACGGCCGGCTGGTTGCTCGCCGCCGACTCATCGCTCGGCTCTTCGTTCGTCCTCGACTCATCGCTCATCATTAGCTCGGGCGTCTCCTTACCCTCGCCCTCATCGTTCGTCACGCCGGCTGCCGCCTGCGTCACTTCGTTCGTCATCGACTCGGGTACTGCATTGCCCTCGTCCTCGTTAGCCATCGTGGAGGCCGTCACCTCCATCTCCGACTCCTCGTTCATCATCATCGGCGCCACCGCCGCACTCGTCAGCATTGTCGCCGCCTTCAGACCGCTCGCTGCGGCTGCGGAGTCGACCACTGGCGCGCCTTCTCCAGCTTGACGTCGCTCAGCGCCTTCTCCAGCCTCAACTCGTTCGTCATCACCGTCATTGCGGGGTAGTGTCTCGCCTTCTCCAGCTCGACGTCGCCCTTCCTCATCATTAGTAGAGCTTCGCAGCTCTTCGTTCTCTCGCTCAGCACGCACAAAGCGAACCGCTGCCATGGCTGGCCGTACGGTCGCCACATACCGCGCTGCCCGGCCGCCGTCTTTCGACGCCGCCTCCGTTCTCATCAACTGCATTACTTCGTTCATGTTGCCGGCCGACCACGACGCGCAGCACGCCGTCCGCCCCCTCTCGTTCGTCTCATCATCATCATTGTCGACGTCGGAGGTCTCCTCCTTCGTCTCGTCATCATCATTCGTCTCATTATAGTTCGTGGGTGGCTCGCTCGCCGTCACCATCAGACTTCGCCCGTTCTCATCGTTCGTCCTCGTTCTCATTCGCTGGGGATGCTCAGGGTTCCGCGGACGCCGTAACCCCTCTACGCCGCCCGCTCGCTGTTTTCCGACACCGTCTTCGTGCCACGCGTCTGCAAGTACGCGTCGTTCTTGGCTTTCGCCTCCTCGTTCGTACAGTTTCGTGCGTAGTGCCCGTTCTCGTTGCATGCGAAGCACTTCGGACCCGTGGGGCAGTGCTGCGCCCAATGACCCGCTTTTCCGCACAGGTAGCAAGTGGTGCCACTTGCCTGACCACCGCTCCTCGCTCCTCGCCGCTCACAACACGCCGTCGCTCGTCAGCTGGACGGCTGCTGCTGCTGCGTCCTCCATTCGCACCGGCCTGCTTTACAGCAGCCTTCACCTTCTTCCGTCGTGGCTCAGTCTCCTCGCCACTCGACACCGTCGCCTTCGCCTTACCGGCCGACTTCTTCACCTCCGTGTGGCTTCTCGCTGCCGCTGACGACTTCCTGGCCACCTTCCGCGGCTCGTACCAATACTTCCCATTCCACACGTGCCCAGGTGGTGGGTCCCACGTGCCTGAGTACGCGTTGTACACGCCCTGCGGGTTTGTGAACAGGGCCACCTGCTCGACCTCTGACCGCATCATCGCGTCGCTGCCACCGCCGACCATCTCCGTGGGTAGACCGGTTCCGCTGATCCCCGGGATTACATTCGTGTCACCCATCGTACCGCTCATCGGGATCACGTAGCGGCTCGGCGTAGTCGCCCAGGCCTGTCCAATGTTGATCATGCCTTGCGCTACGTTGTCCATCGGATCATCAATCTCCGTCGCCTTGTCGACCGCCTCTTCCAGCGTCCTTGGCTTCGGGTGCTGTTTCACCAGCTTCTTCGTCGTCTTATCCAGACACCTGTAGACCTGAGCCAGCAACAGACGCTCGCTGACCTTGTTCCTTCCCACCACGTCGCGTAGACTCGCTGCGAAGTCAGCGTGCGTCTCACCTGGCATCATTCGCCGCATGCTGACACGCCACTCTGCCGCTGACTTGTCGAGCTTCTCTCCATAACGACGCAACAGCGCCTTCTTTAGATTAGTCCACGTCCTCTTCCGTTCTGGCATACGGCGGTCCATGTCGACCCACCACTTGGCCGCATTCTCCATCAGTTTGTTGCCCAAGATGAAGTACAAGGACTTGTCGGACCACCTGCCGCGTCCTGACTCTTCCGCGCCCTTCAGTGCAAGATCGACGCGGTCGATCCAAGTCGACACAGACACCTTCGGCGAGGGGGTGAATGTCGGCAGTTCCAGATCTTTCACGCTCTTGTGACGTGACCGTTGTTCGCGTCGTCGTCCGTGTCCTCGGTGCTGCTCACGTCGTCGTCGTCCGTGCCGTCCACGTCGTCCATGACCCCGTCGTCCTTCCGAGCCATCGCTGCTAGAGTCGTCGTCGGAGCTCGCTGAGCTGCTGGAGCCGTACCCGAAGCTGGACCCCGAGTCGCTGCTGCTTTCCGACTCGCTGCTGCTTTCCACACGTCGTCGTCCACCGCGCGGTCTCCAGTCGTCATCGCTCGAGCTATCGGAGCTGCTGTCGCTCCCGTCCGGAGGCACACCGCCACCACCAGTTGTTCGGCGTCTCCCGCTTCGTCCACCATCCTCACGTTGCCCACGTTGCTGTCGAACCGGAGCTCCAGCATCATGCACCGGTCGCCCACCGCTCGGAGGTGCTGGTTGTCGCTGCTGCGTACTGCCCGATGCCGTTGACTGCGTCGGCGCCACCATCATCGTCAGTTGCTGTAAGGCCGCAGCCATAGTTGCCCAGTCCGCCGTTGGAGTTGGTTCCTGACGCGCCATGCCTCTTGACGCAGCCTGCAGGCCCTCGACCCGGCCCGCGAGCTCTTGGATCGCCGTCGCCACCGCGTGCCAGTCGTTCATCGTCGTCGTAGTCGTCGTGCCCGTCGCGCTCGCGGTCGTCGTTGCCGGTGCTGTGGGTCTCGCAGCCCCCGTCGTACTCGCACTCGTCGGAGCTGATGGCCGCTGCCCGCTCGCGTCCTCCCCACTGACTGGCGCCGTCTGCACCTCGTCGTTCTCGTCATCACCCGCCGAATTCGTCACCGCCGACACGTGCTGCTCATTGCCTTCCACCCTGACCACGGGTGGCTGGATGGTCGCTATCAGCGTCGTGAGCTGACGCAGCGTCGCCGCGATCTCGTCCAATTCCGCCGTCTTCTCCGTCGTCTCCGCGTTCGTGGGTGCCGACTCGTCGTCCAGAGGGGGATCCGTCGTCTGCGACTCTTCAGCAGGCGGTGGGTTCAGCGACTCTGGATCCTGCCGCGCCGTTTCGGTCGAATCCTTCTCTTCTTCGTCGTGAGGATCTTGACGTGGCTGATGCAGCCGCGTCTTTCCACGTCCAGCGTTGCCGGAGCCCCGTCGAACGCCCGTCTCGCCGCCACTTGACTCATCACCATCATCCCCGAAGTGCTTTGCCTTCGCCTTCAGTCTGGACTTGCCCGACTTGGTCGACGTCTTCGTGTTCGCCGGAGACATCGTCGTCATGGCCCTCGTCAAAACACCCGTAGTTTCGTTCGTAGCTGTAGAAGTAGGCCCCTGTATGACCACCATGAAGCAGGCCAGTTATCTTGCTTGGCTGTGAAGCAAGTCGTATAGCTTCTGCTGCGGGCCGTCTTCTACTTGGGTAGATGTCCTCAACACCTGTTGGCCGACGGCAACACCGATTGCCGCGCCCGATCGTCCACTTTCGTGTCCGACCGTATTTTATTAGTAAATGGTTACTAGAACCTCTACTCAACTTAAGCTAATGTCAACTACAAGTCAACACCAACTCCGCTCGTTCGTTCGTTTGCACGCAGGTTCCACCAGCTCAGCAGGTTTCACACTCAGCGCTTCCGTCAATTCCTCGTCGTTCGTCTGCCTCCCTCGTTCGTTGTGGAGCTCTGCTCCGTGTGCTCGTGCGTGTCCGTGGACTCGCCTTCGCTCGTCGACTCGCGCGCTGTCTTGCTCGCTAGCCGGCTAATCTCGTACTCTGCGTTCTCCGCTCACCACTCGGACCCTCCAGTCCAATTCTGCAATGTTGACTCGACACTATCCACTGCCTGCAGCTCAGTCGTACCCACCATTGCGCCACTCTTCGTCATTACGGCCACTCAGGGGCCGCCGCCGACATCTCCTGGACCGCTCCCGTGCAGCCCATCGTCGTGCTACCGCTGCTCGACTCGGACGTCTGCCTCGCGTCGCCCTTCGTCACTGTCTCCCTCGTGACGCAGTTGTCCTCCGCCGCCTGCTGCTGCAGATGGGTCCACCGCACGGGCCCACCTGTTACAACTCCATCCACTCTTCTTCTTTTTATGAACAGAGGCGCAACACTCTTGAAGTCGACGCAAAATGCCCTTCCACAGGGCTTCATGCGCAACCTGTCGTTCTTCCGGACGCAACTGCGGCACTTGGTGGATAGATGGATAGGCGAGCTCGATACCATCTTGTCTGCTGCATGTTAGACCGGTGAACCGAGCGCTGCATGTACTCTCCAGTCTGCACAGCCCTCAACGTGACTACACGAGCAGACACCTCATCCGCAACCAATCACTACAGATAGCCTGACTGTGATAAATACATGTACTTCGAAGAACTAAATCGACGAAATCCTGTACCTACTGTAGTGGCAATTCCTCGCCGATACTCGCCGCGGTGACTTGCTCATTCTGCATTTAGCGAGGAGGAGACCAAGGACGCACGATACACTCCGAAAGAGACATGAAGACCAGCTACGCAGTGTTGCTGGCGGCGGTGGCACTACTGGCGGCGCTGCCTGCAACTTCAAGCTCAAGCCCTGAAGTACGTCAGCAGGAGGCGACTACCGAAAGGAAGATGGTCCATCTGCGCCGGTCTCTGCACGAATCGGCGTTGATTGTGGACGCTGCCATCGAATCGGGGATCATGTGGACCGAACCCCCGCTAAGCGACGCAGAGGGCTTCGAAGAGGAGGCGCCGACTCGAGCCCCAAGATCGACCCGAGCCCGAGATCGAGTCGAGGCCCGACTTCGACTCGAGCCCCGACATCGACGCGAATCCCGCGTACGACCGGGGCCCCACCAAGCGACTGGCTGGACGCTGAAGATAACACAGCCGAATGAATGGACTCTGAAGGCAACACGACCAAACGCCAGATGAACGATTCGGGTCTCTGAAGAGGAGGGAATCGTCCAACACGAGTCGCCTGATAGCGGTTGACAGCGACAAGACTCGTTGAAGACGAAACCTTCGTTTTTTCATATAGATAAGCATGAAATTTCGTTTTGAGTTTAATCCCCAAAAAATCAACGTTTACATATTTTTTCTAGCTAGCTCTCCGTGTATTCTACATAGGTGAGGTCTTCCTGTCGCCACTGCTTGTCCTCCTCTGTCCAGCTCACCTTGCCAGCGATCTTCTCGCCGATCTCGTGCCTCATAAAATACTGAAAGACTGGTTTCCCCACCATCATCTCGATCTTGTTGACGTTCGCGTCAACATTGGCAAGTGCTTGTCGGACTCGGAAGCTGGTGGCTCGCTCCAAGTCGCACGGGAGAACGCCTGTGTCTTCAACGATTGTCGTCGTCTTTGACAGCGTCTTCCCCAGGTGCTTGATCACCATATCGGTTTGTGTGGGTCGGCACACCGTAATGCACCCGAAGCCTTCCTCTCGCAGTGCAGAGTGGCTGAGCTTGACCACCGTGTTGCATCCGCAGACGTACATGACATGGAACCGGTACCGTGGGAAGTGCGACTCGCACATTTCTCGGACGTGGGTCAACGTGCTCAGGTAGTCGAGCACTCGTCGTCGAGTGATCTCCCACTTGTCGACTTCGATCCAAGAGGAGGACGCCACGGCAGTCTCGATCAGCGCCAATCGATGTCGCTTGGTGATCATTTCTCGAGGGTTGCGGCGGTTCTTAACGCGCACATAAGTGTCGTGTGACGGCGAGATAAACGCTCCAACGACTGGGAACTTGTAGTTCGACTCGACGTACTGTCGCGCGACGTAGAAAGCTCGAATGTGGAGCATGTGGATCGGGTTATACGCTCCGCTGGAGACGAGAACGATCACGTCGGTCTTCTTGGACGGCGAAGCGGCAGGAGACGAAGCAGGAGCATCTGAAGCAGCGCTGGCCCCTTGTAAGTGCTCCAGATTCTGAGCAATCTTGAGCAACGGGTACTGAATACTCCAAACTGGATGGTGGCTGGGTAGTGCTGGTCGAACGAGACTACGGTGCTTGGATGGAGATCCGTCCTTTACTAGAACTGAGAGTTTGTCGCGGATGACAGCGACGGACGGCTCCGACTCGATCTCGAGCAGGAACTTGATGACGTCTCCGATTTCAGCGTCCACCAACTTCTTGAGTAGCAAGAGCTGCAAGCCATCACGTATCAAGTTAGAATTCACACTGTATTACGCGCAGGCAACACTCCACACCAACGCACCTCATCTTCCGGTACCGTAGCAATGGTGCTAAGGCGTTTGAGGTTCTGGTACAACCGATTTCGCTGGGATATCGCGAAAGTCGCCGCTTCTCCTTCGTGGCCGATTGTTATCTTGGTCTCTTCGTGGTGCGGGGACGCAGCAGAAGGGCTGCAGCTACCTTCTACTGTGGCATTCGCTTCTGAGCTTTCGAGCTCGATCGGGCTGATATCACCAGCAAGACCAGGACTGCTGGCCACAAATGCCATAGTCTTCCCCTCACGAGGCGTCACTCCTTCGGTGTGAGCATCACGGCAGTTCCCAGTAGGTGGAGACCCGAGCGGAAGTATCGCTACCACGTTTCGTGATGTAGCGGCAGGTGCCGTAGCAATTCGATCACTCATCGTCGAGACCCCGGCCATAGTGTGGATAGTTTTCAGCTCGCAAGTGGACCTCACCCCGCTCATCTGAAGACCTACAGCAGGAAGCTAAGACACGTCACTGAGTGCGTCAGGAAAACACGATAAAGCGGCACTGCCACAGGTGCTCTTACCAGCTCCGCATTCGGTCCCGCAACAAGATCTGCCAGTGGTGGCAGCTTGGCTTTGCTCGGAGTGAGCGCTTCGATCTGGTGCTTGGCAAGTTGCTGCTCCAGCTCCAGCACTCGGGACTTCAGGGCGTCCAGCTCCGCCATTGTTTTAGCTAGCGAGCGCGGTGTGAGCGTTTGCAGGTTTGGATCCTGCTCCAGCCGGAGGATTTGTCGCCCGTTGGCGTCATGAGGAGCATAGCCAACGTCGCCGTTCTCTGCTGGCAGCGGAGTGGGCAACGTCCGCTTCCTCCTCATGGCCCGCGCTCAAAGCTGCCCGTCAATCCGTTACAGGCGACACGTCGGCTCATTGACCAAAGCTCAAAAGCTTCACTATTATTTTAGACGGGAAGTACTACGGTTTGTTCGGGGTCTTGGGCGTGTCCACGACCTCCAGCATGATGTCGCTGTAGCTGCCGGACGTCTTTCGTCGCAGGACGTTGCGGATGCGGCGCTCGGGGTCGTTCTCGCTCATGTTGTCGTCCGACGTGACTCGGGTCAGCATCCCCTTCACCTGCCGCAAAAACCTGCTGCCCGCTGCCTCTGACTCGACTCCGGAATTGCTCCGCGTCTTCTGATTGCGCTGGTGGAGCCCCTGCGGAGTAAGGTAGATGTCTCCGAACAGCACCCACTGCTCCACCACCGCGTGGCTCGTGATCCAGCCGTCTGCTGTCCTTGTCAACGGCACGGGCACGGCTCCTCCCTTGGAGGCCATGAGCTCTTCGACGTGGTGGCGCCCCACGATGTACATGGCCACGCACGCGCACACGAGTCCGAAGAACATCATGCCCGACGGGAACGTGAATGTGCCCCAGTGGTAGTCCACCTGCTCCAGCAGCATGAGCTCCCGCTCACGCCCGCCACCAGCGCCAGCGAGTAGAGCACGCTGGCCGCCAGCTGCCAGCGCGTGAGGCGGTAGATCCCCGAGAACTCGTTGTACAGCACGAGCAGCAGCGCGCCCGTCATGAGCAGCTCGAAGGCGAAGAGCGGCGCGAACACGACCCACCACGACAGCGGCGGCTGCGTCAGCTCAAGCGACCCGAAGCGGCGCTGCGTGTCCGTCTGGAACGCCAGCAGCAGCGTGAACACGAACAGCAGCACCCAGCACACACCCTGCATCCAATAAATAAATAAATAAAAACGTTAGATATCTCCAGCAATTGATACAAAGATACATTTTCTTCTCGCTCGACGCACCGGCAGCGTGCTGTCCGACCGACAGAGCAGGTAGCGCACGACGAAGGCGACCTGGATGACCATAAGCGGCGCGTAGCAGATGTAGAGGCTGGTGGCCGCCGCCGTGTCTTGCAGACTGGCGCAGAAGGCCAGCTCGCTCCAGAGCAGCAGCACCGAGAGCGGGAAGCTGATGGCGTAGACCAGCACGATGCGGCGCAGCAGCGGCAGCAGCGGCTCGTTGGACATGGACTCGACGTCGGCCCAGCGCCGCAGCGTCTTGGCGTGGCGCACGCTCGCCACGTGCGCGTAGAGCATGGCGGCGTTGGCCAGCCAGAAGGGCGCGAAGACCAGCCACCAGTTGACGCGCGCGCCCAGCACGCCCTCGAAGTTGAGCGACACGAGCGCCACGCCCACGACACAGCCTAGCGCGTAGAGCAGCACGCCGTTCAGCAACGCGGCCAGCGCCTTCTCCGCGAAGATCAGCGGCTGGAACTGGCCAGAGTCCGACAGCCGCCCGCCGTCGCCGCTCGAGGGCGCCGGCATGGACATGTACGAGCCCTCGTACGACGCCGAGTCGCCCTGCCCCAGCGCGCGCAGCGACGGCGACCGCTCGCTCAGCGCGCCACCGCTCGGCGCGCGCGGCAACGCGTCGCAGCCCCCGTTGCCCATCATGGCGTCCACGGGTCGGATCATCCACGGACGACGAGATGATGAATGAGGTTGTTGTGATCCGCCGTTTCTGAATATGAGTCGGGAGAAGCGGCGGGGGAGCGAAGTAAACAGGATATGTATTGTCGGAGGTAGAATTAGGTAGTTAACGGATTTATGTGGTGCACATTTGAACGTTTGTACATACTGCTACAGGGACTTGGTAAGATTTGATGAAGATACTGTACGCGTTGACATGTGAGTACCGTATAATACTTCTAGCATCCGACAACATCTAGCATCCGACAAGTGGAATTCAGCCAATAGGATACGCCCAATTGAAAAGAGTGGCACTTTACTGTTGAGCACTTCTAGCATCCGACAATCCTAGCCTTAGCCTAAGTTAGGCACTGTTGTGTGTCGCTTACTTAATATTGGGAACGCGATCATGTTGGAAGCGCGCCACAACAACAATGGCGCGCCAGCGCCCAGGGAGGAAGCGCGGCGAAAATGGCAAAGGCAAGCATCACCACGAGTTCAAGCGTAGCGCGGAGCCCTACTTCGTGAAGCTGGCTGCAATAAACCACTACCGAGATAACAAGTGCATGGATGACACGCTCGCAAAATTCTTTCCTGATGTTGAGGGCAAGCTACGCGATACCAAGCGCAAGTCAATCTATTTGTGGGAGTCGCTACGGGCTAAGATCGAGGCGGCGTGCGAAACTACAAAGGGCGGCCAGCTGAAATACATCCGGGATTTGGGGACAGCGACTATGCTATCCCCAGATGGGGAACGCGAAATCGTCAAGTGGATAGACGACCTGCGTGCAGAAGGCGCCCCTGTCTCGGCCTTCATGTTGCAGCGGAAAGCGCTCGCGATAGCAGCTGGTGAAGGGCTGTCCAAGGACGCGTTTAAAGCTTCGTGGACATTCCGTAAGGGATTTTTGCGCCGTCACATGCTCTCACTACGGCGCCACACGCGCCAAGGTCAGAAGCCACCCGCAGACAGCGATGCCGCCCGCACAGAGTTCCGCACGAAAGTCCGCGAGCTGATGAAGGAGCACGGCGTCGATCGCGTTTATAACGCTGATCAGACTGCTGTGTTCTTTGAATACCTGCCGAAGCAGACAATCTCGGGGCGTGGGGCAAAACCGTATGGGTTCGCTGCGCCGGAAAAGAAAAAGGAGCGGGTGACTGTAATGCTCCTCGGTGACTCATGCGGCACGCGCTACACACCTTTCGTGATCGCAAAGGCGAAGAAGTCCGAAAAAGAAGATACGGCGGCGGAGAACAAAGCCATTCGTCACGGCTTTGGGATCGGCGTGTGGAAAGAGGTCGTTGGCTTACAAAACCGACTGGATGTCGTCATGTACGGCAACCCCAAAGGCTGGTGGGACGGCGAGCTTTCGTTGGTATTTCTACGCTACCATTTTGCTAGTCGTCCTAACCGAGACCAGCCGGTGTTACTGCTTTGGGATGATCTGGCGGCTCACTGGACAAAGGATGTCCAAGCTTGTGCGAAGGAATTGAATGTCATTCTGGTGCCAGTGCCTCCGGGTTGCACGAGTGTGTGTCAACCCGCCGATATAAGCTGGAATATGCCTCTGAAAGCTCGGCTGCGATCTCGTTGGTTGGAGAATCTCCAAGCACAACTCAGCGCTCCTCGCCAACCCGGCATTAAGTTCAAGCTAGCAGCTCCGAAGCGAAAGGATGTGACTGAGTGGGTGGTTGCAGCCTGGGAAGACCTCAGTCCGGCAGTTATTAAGAGCGGATTCTCCTTCATTTTCAAGGATGCACCGGCTATTGAAGTGAAAACAAGTGCCGCTCTATCTGGTGGCATTCTACAGACCTCTACTAATGTCGCGGATGCGCTGCTACGACTGGGGCAGCTTGATCGCCATCTTGGAGAGGTGCAAGATGACAGAGATGTAGTTGAGAACGCAGCAGCGGGGGTATTTGAGGTCCTACCGGACGATTAGTTAGCGGGCTAACTAAAATTGTGTTTTGTACATCGTTTTTAAAAACTATTGAGTTTTTGTTAATTCAGTTTACCCTACACCGTGACGGTTGGTGAGTTGTCGGATGCTAGAAGTATTATACGGTACTGGGCGCTGTGGGTGGCGAGTTCTCTCCCGACTTGAGACGGTGAATTGTAGGCAAGGGCAACGACTCATAGCCTCTAAGGCAAGACGGCACGTGGCAAGTGTGGAGACCAGGAGTGTATTGTATCCACGACGGATCTTTTTCATGGCCAGCAGCTGGGCGTACAGTGTAGCCATGTCGTTATCAGGTACCTGACTAGACGTTGCCGCTGGTCATCGTCGTCTGCCATTTCCCCGCTCCTCTTTCGCGTTCCCTCCGCCTCGCAGCGTGCGCAGAAGACGCTCTTGCTCCAGCTTTTCCTGGTTGATGCGGTCCTCGTTGCCCTTGAGCCGACTGCGGAGCTGCTCGCTCTCGTGCTGGAACTGCGCTCGCACGCGCACAGTCGCCGGGTCCATTTCATGGTACAGACGCGCGTGGTAGGCGTCCACCTCGGCTCGAAGCTGCTGCTGGAACTGGGCCAGAATCGTCTCACTGGTCGGAGTTTGGGCCTCTGCGCGTCGTCCACCGTTGAGACTGTTGCCACCAGAAAGCTCGCCACGCTTCGAGCACAGCAGCACGAACTGAGGCAACACCTGCGAGTGCACCGCACCTCGTCGAGCCATGTACACGTGGCAACCTGACGGCGAAGCAGACCACGAGTCACGGTCGCCTAGGTTGAGTTGCAGGAACGCTGTTGGTGGTGGTGGCAGCACGGATCCTCGTGGGCTTGCGAGGCTGTGCAGTGCCTTCAGAGACGATAAATGCGCCTTCTCGGGCTGGAACAGCTCAATTATCTGCGGCATTCGCACTTGGCACAGCAACATATTGAAGCTCTCGACCAGCGAGGATGCGTCAGTGGAGCTGAGTTCAGGAGACACCGCTGTTCGCTGAGCATTGTCCTCTACTTCGTCGTCACTCAGCGGCTCCAACTCACCGACTGTGCCCTTGTAAAACTGTAACGCAACCAACGGGTTGGAGAAGAGAAATACCCAGTCATCGCTTGAGCTGTTGTTATTGTCATCACCACTTGCAGCTGAGGTTGGCGACACCAGTCCGTTTTGCAAGAGTGATATCACTTCGTCGTCGTCTGCCACCATGTACAGGTACAGCTCACTGCCCTCAGCACCTCTTTCGGAATCCGTTCTTGCCGTGGAAGCTTCAAAAGCTGCAGTCAAGTCCCCATGGAAGAAGCGGTAGATCTGTAAGATGTGTACCTCACGGTCATCCTGGTCACCACTGCCGTACAGTGCTTCCTGCTGGTTTGTCGGTCTTCGGAAACTCTCGGCAATGTATCGATAGTCCGGCATGTGCTGCAATAGCTGCTGAAATGCAATCTTGCCTGGGAATGCGTTCTGCAGTGTCCCTATTGTGAGCGCTTGGTTCTGCTCGGCCATTGCTTCCAGCTCCATGACTTCGTAGTCGCGTTCCTCTTCGAGCAACGCTCTCTCCTCGCGCTCATACTGTTCCTTAATCGAAGCGCAAAACTCTTTTTGAAGTTTGGCCACATTCTCTCGCAGTAACTGGGCGTTTTGCTCGCGAAGTTGAAGCTGTCTCCGCTTCTCCTCCTCAATCTGCGTCTGTCCAGCGGTAACACACGCCTCGACGTCGTTCAGAGCCTCGATGAGCTCTCGCTGCAGCATTTGGGCGTTTGAGATGCCCCGCTCTTTTCTTGTTGAAATGGAGCGCAGCTCTTGCTGATAGGCAAGAGTTAGCTCGGCCAACTGATCGTTGAATTCCATGGACTACAATGGATTTACAGTTTAGTGGTTAGCAGGTAAAATGTTACACGCAAAAATGGTTTAAGCAGCGCTTACCTGTGTGAAGAACTGGTCTTGAGCAGTTGTTCGCTCATCACTACCCACGAGGGTTCCATCAAGCTGACGTAACTATGTTGTTGCACGCCAAGAAAAACAGAGCAGTTGTCAGCTTACAACTATTTCAACTTGTGGAGTTTGGACTTGATAGCGGCAGCATACTTGTTTCAGAATAGTGATGGCGAAGGATCGGTAGTCTGGGTGAGCAATAATTGGGTTCGAGCCAAAGTGTTCGTCGGTGAAAGTTAGTTGACGCAGTACGACAAGCTTCCGAAGGTGCTCGAACTCGTCCACGTCTCGGATACGATTATTCGCCAAGTTGAGCCTTTGAAGGTTCACAAGCTCGGAGATTCCGCCACTAGTTGCCTTCAGCGTCTGAATTTTGTTGTTCTAGAGCAAAATACCAAGGTTCGAGTCAGTATTTTCGGTCTTATTGATCGAACACATCCCGGCACTCGCACCTGAAGCCACAACTCTCTCAGATCCGTGCAGAATCCTAGGTTCTCCACTCGTGTGATGCAGTTATCGTACAGCCACAGCGTTTTTAGCTTGCGGCAACTGGTTTCATATACCAAATCAGCGTTAAATCAACTGTGTAAGTAAGCCCACGAAAGCCATGGCAAGTATCATACCTTTCGAGCCCCTCGATTCGACTAATGCGGTTCTGTTGTAGATACAAATGCCGCAGTTGACGCAGCGACGACAACCCGCATATTCGGGTGATGTTCTGGTTGCTCAGACACAAGTGGGTGAGCGAAGCTCCCACCGGCTTGAGGTTGGAGATCACCTCGAGGTTGCAGTTCACCACTACAGCCAAGCAAAGAACAATTAACTGCCAGCACCCACATTGCCAGCGACCACAAATAATGGTCTCTTACTCGTGAGCTTATGTAGATTCCTGCACTTGGCCAGGGCATTTCCATCGATCCGCTCAAAGCTGCCGAAGATCACTTCGATTTCCTCAATCTGCTCGTGCTCAGCCTCGCCCGTCGTTTCGGTCTGTAATTGAGCGGCAGCATCAGCGGTGAGAGATGTATAGGATGGGGTGAGGAAGCACGTTGGAGGCGACGCACGATGCTCGCGGAGGTGAAGACGTTCGAGCCATCGTGCGCGGCCATCGACTTCGGGCCCGGGATCAATATGTCGCTTGAGGATCCTCCGAATTTCAGCAAATAATCACCACTTTTAAGAATTTGGGCGCCATATTTAACCTTTTTATTTGTATTGCGACGTTTGATCCTGAGATGGTATTGTCGGCTGCAGCACTGGACACCGCGCTATCGCAGGCCCCTACACTTTGTCCGATCCACAATGTAGTCGACACACGAGGCTTCCTGCCCTGATTGCGCCAGGAGCCTCAGCCAAAAGTGACCTGAGCCACCGGTTCTCGCTTTGAGCCAGGACAGTTAAGCCAAACAGCTGAGGGATATCATGTCGTACCAATGAATCGTTGGTAGCTACATGTACGCGCAAACTGCAAAGTAATAGTACTCTGAAAGGGATTTTGTAAAGCCCCACAAGAAGGTAGCATTACAGTGGTGCACCGCGTTTTCGGCACCGGTATAAATCAATACAAGTACCAGTGACCTATCATCCATGATTTCCTGCTATAGCCGAATTATGGACCCATGCTGAATACGCGATGCACCTCTGTAGTAGCAGATAGTACTGATGTTGCAGCATCCTGGTGCAGTAGCGGAAACGCTATCCAGTCTTCGCAGAGCTTCGAACAGCACGATTTACCAGTGTGTACTTACAGTACTGTACTTCCATTCGCAGGACTCTGCCTGCTGTTTGTCAAGACATGCTTGTCGTACAAAGATGGATAAACGTCGGAAGGGACCCGGCTGGTTTTCGATTTCCGTTAAGAGAGTGATATCCAAAGGACATGCAGCAACTGCGAGGCGACTAGATAAAGAAAAACTGCTTTCACGTTGGCTTTCTGCGCAGAAAGAGCGGCGTTAAAAATGGCCCCAAATGTGGCTCTTGCCACATTTCGACCCTCTGGGACAAGCTTCCCAGTAAACTTCAATCAAGCTGCGCGAAAGCTGATTTGCTCGTTCCGTGGAATATACACGTCCCTCATTGGTCGAAACCCATTTTTGCTCGTTTTCTGCCAATGCGCCCGGTTTCTGCGCGTAAGCTAAGAAAATGTGCCGAGCCCACCGCTGAAGCTCGGGCTCACTCGGCAAGGAGAAGCGCGTGACACCAGCACCAACGCTACATACTTAAGTACTGCACTAGGCCATGGGGAACTCGACGTCCAAGAAGGCCAAGCGCCACTCGGTCAGCAACCGCGAGCTCGAGAAGTTCACGCAGCCGACGGGGTACGTGCGCGCGCGTAACCCTGCAGTGTAACCTCCGCGCTCGGGGACTGATAACCTCTCGTGTCTGTTTTCCAGCCTGTACCCGAGCTGTCCGTGGGAGCTCAAGGCCGCGCGCCGGCTCATCGTAGAGCGCAAGATCGCGCCGCGCTTCCCCGGTCGCGAGGCGAAGGAGGGATGTTTCACGCTCGAGTGCCCGATCTGCTTCATGGTACGAATACGTAAGGGGAGGGGAGGACCGCGCTTCGTTTGAGTCCAGCGACCTGACCTCCAGTACGTTGTGGTTGTCTGTGTGTGGGTGTAGTTCTACCCAGGCAGCCTTAACATGTCGAGCTGCTGCAACAAGCCCATTTGCTCCGAGTGCTACCTGCAGATCCGCCCGCCGCAGAAACCCATTTGGTGCGTGACGACATCCACATCCGTGCTTGAAGCTCGACGTTTTGGGACCTCATGCTGATTGACGTGTCGTGTCTAGCTGCCCATTTTGCAACCAGGAGGCGTTCTCGATCCGATACACGGCGCCGTCGCCCGCGGAGCTGGCGACCATCCGCTCTATGAAGGTTAGTTAAACTGCAGCCGTTCCCTGTCGGTCTTTGTCGAAACTCACGTCGACCTCCTGGTTTATGTTACCTGTGTTGCAGGACTTGAGGTCTCCGCGCCGCAGCAATGCCATCGGCATCCCCAAGCGCCCCGAGCCGCCGCAGCCAGAGGCAACATCCAGTCCGCACAGCGTGCAGTATGCGTCGGTGGAGGACCGCCACCGCATCCGCGACTCGCTGCGGTCGCAGCTCAGCATCAGCGACAAGCCGGTTACCAACAGCCCACACCCGAACAGCATGGCGTCGCTTAATGATGCAGCGTCGCGTCTCCTGGCGACGCCCGCGGACGCCGCTCGTCTTGAGGAACTAATGCTGCTGGAGGCCATTCGACGGTCCATGCAAGACCTCCGCGTCGGAAAGAACGACGAGCAGAGAGGAGGATCGCAGAGCAGCCAGCGACCCACGCGCGGCAGTGGCGAGGACGACGAAGACAGCGACGGCGACTACGCCGACGTGGCGCCACTGAGCGCGTCCCAGATCACGGTGAGCGCCTCCGGAGTGGTAAACTATTCGTCGCCGGCCCCTTTGACTCCGCGCAGCACGCTGTGCGCAACAGCGACACGCCCCGCCGCGCCGGTCATCGACCACTCAGAGCTGGAACCCCTTCGACGATTGAAAGGGGCTGGCGCCAGTTGTACGACAACCAATGGACGTGTCGAATGTGGACGTTGGTGCGTTTGAGTGGAAGCTGCGTGGGTGCATGGCGACGGGGTGCTGGCCGGAGGGGCAGCGACGGAAATGGACGTCTACAGTATCTATCGGAGAAGAGAGGGGCGCAGACGAGTACGGCGAACGTAAGGCGCTCGTTAAGTTATTGGCGTCGCATCAGTATATAATCGATATCACTTTTTTGTTGGCTCGAGTCGAGGGCATCCCGACCACTCGGATTGCTGCAGTTGAAGTGAATCCAAGCGGAATCTGTTCCATCACCGAGGTGTCGGAACATCCGCTGCCCGTTGCCGTGTCTCTGTAGCATTCCATCGACGGTTGGCTGGCTGAGAAATCCTGATCCTCTTCCATGGCCGAGCGCAGCGTGCGCGTCTTCACTGTGGCCAGCGAGTCGCGCTATGTGGTGGTGCGCAACGTGCCGGCGCTCGGGGTGATCGACGGCCTGCTCACGCGGCTCAGTCTGTACGGGAAGGTCTGCGAGTACCGACTGCTGGACCACGCGGACGACCGGCAGGCGGCGCTGCAGTTCGAGCAAGCTGAAGGCGAAGACAACGAGTTCACGGACACGGTGTGGGTGCAGTACGAGACGGTGAACAACGCGCGCCACGCCGGGCGCGCGGCGTGCAGAGGCCCTTTACGGCAGTCGACTGCAGATATCCTACGCGCCGCAGTTCGAGTCGCGCGAGGATACAGCGGACAAGTTGGCGAAGCGACGGCAGCTACTACAGCGTCGAGCTCGGCCCAATGCCCCTCATGGAGACAGGAGGCCGGCAGCGACGACGAACAAGAGGCCAGCGCCATGGAACCCGCCCCTACCACCCCCGCTTCCTCCTGCCGAAGGTGCAGGAGACTTCATCGGACCGCAATTGCCTTCAAGACCACAGTACGTTCAACCAATACTGCCGCCAGCACCGACAAGGCCACAGCTTCCACGGCCGAGACAGCCACCACTGCCGGCAGCAGCAGCACAGCAAAACATTAAACGACGCCGTATATGAAGAGTTCGGTCCATGAATTAGACCTCGAGATCAGAAAAAATAATAATGCGCCATCTACACAAGCTGCTTGAACTGGCGCCGCATGGAGCGGATAAACAGCGCCAAGTCGCCCGTCTCGTTCAGATCTCGCACCAGGTCGCTCAGCGAGGCCACGTTCTCGTTGCAGTTGTCAACTAAAGAGCGAAAAGAAGTGAATCAACCCGTCAGTACCTCCATCAACTCTCTCACCAGCAACCCAACAGCCATCTCACCAATATATTTGTCCGTGATCGGGTCGATCGTGATCCGGAAGGAGAACTCGCGACTGGGATTCTGCGCGTCAATCTGCGTGAAGCGAACCACGATGCGGTCGGCTGCAATAACAATTTCCGCATGTCAGTATACTCCTTCATCGCCCTACTCGCAGCTACACGCTGCATTGTACCCACCCTCCGTGTGCTCGAAGAAGAGTCCGAGCTTCTGGTACATGGCGAGCCCCTGCTGGAGCTCCTGCAGCTGCTGCTCCTGCGTGGAGCGCTGCCTCTGCGAGTCCTCCAGCAGTTGCTTGAGCCTGGCGTCCTCCTCCACCTTCTTCTCCACCAACTGCTTGACCACGGGCTCGCGCCTGCTCTTCTCGGCCTGCAGCACCTCGATCTCCACCTGGCTCGCGTTCAGCTCCCTCTCCTTGGCATGCGTGTCTGAAGTGAATGTAGCCATGTTGCAGTCCGTTAGCCACTATGAGGTATTGCAATGAAATTAAATTAAAATAATTGATGCACGCACCGGCCGAGAGCTTCTGGTGCTCGATCTGCAGAACTTCGCGCTTGCGCTGGGCCTCGTCCGCCGCGCGCGCGTGCTCCTGGGACTGCAGCTGGTCCGCGCGCTTCTCCTCGAGGATGCGCGCCTTCTGCGCCTCCACCCACGCCTCCAGCTCCGTGCGCGTGCTCAGGTTCAGCTGCACCAGCGCCTCCGTCTCCAGCGGCGCCGGCAGCTCCGCCGGCCGCCAGGTCTCCTGCATAATTTGTTTTATTATTTTTTCAAGAAGTTGCGCCAAAAATGGAAATAATTGTGATGTGGTGTACATAAAGTGAAGTTGAAGTGAATCATGGGGAGCCCTTCAGCTTTGACTGCAGTGTCGAGGACTCGGAGGTCCTGCCATGTATTACAACTCCATGCTTATTATCTACTGCTCTTCTCAACTAACTAAAGGGACGAGGACGCGCACATTAATGGATGGGGGTCGGAGCGACCACTGTACAAAAGTCCACGTGGTTGTTGCCATCGCTTAGGCCATGGCGACGGGGCTCTTGGCGTTGGCCACTGGGGTCTTGACCTCGACGTACGACGGCGTGGTAGCCGTGTGGTTGCTGCGGCTGAAGAGCAGCTCGATGTCCTCCAGCAGAATGCCCTTGGTCTCCGGGCAGTAGAAGTAGATGAAGAGGCCGCACAGCAGGGCGAGCCCCGCGAACATGAAGAAGACGCCGTTGATGTTCATGTACGGGAAGAGCTTGACGACCTCCGTCATGAGCGCGCCGCCGATCCAGTTGGCGGCGGTGGCCACAGACACAGCAGACGCGCGGACGTTGAGCGGGAAGATCTCCGAGCAGTAGATCCACGGCAGCGCGCCCCACGAGACGGCGTAGCTGAAGACGAAGAAGGCCGTACCGATGCAGATAAACCAGCCGCCGACCGTGGGGCAGCCAGAGTCGTCCACGTTGCCGTCGCAGATCGCCGTGAACAGGATGGCAGCGAAAAGATGGCCGATGACCATGCCCACAGCGCCGATCATGGCCATGTAGCGACGGCCATACTTGTCCAGCCAAATCAAACCGGGCGTCGTGCTCAAACAGTTGACACCGCTGAGCAGCAGCGACGCGTAGATGCCGGCGCCCGTGATGTCCTTGAAGATGAGCGAGCCGTAGGTCATGATGGGGTTGATACCGGTAGCCTGCTGTCCGAGCTGCAGCGCCATGGCGATGAACACGCGTCTCCGCACCGTGGGCTCCCACAGACCACGCATGCCCTTGTTCCCGGTCTCCTCCTGCGTGATCTGGTCCCCGATCGCTTCGAGCTCGTGGCGCACGTCGTCCGTCTGCCGAAGACGCTTGAGCACCGCCTCGGCCTGCTCCCTGCCCTTGCGCTGGTACGTCCAGCGAGGGCTCTCAGGCACGCAGAAGATGCCGCACATGACGATGATCGGCGGGATCATCGACACCGCGTTACTGATGCGCCAGCCGTTGCTGTCGTCCATGACGAGGATGTTGATGAGGTTGGCGAGCCACTGGCCGAACGTAACCGGGAGCACCATCAGGCCCGACAGACGCGCGCGAAGCTCCTTCGGGGCCATCTCCGAGCCAAACAGCGGCAGCGAGAACGACGAGTTGCCCACACCAAAGCCCTGCACAATACGCGCCAGGTACATGAGCGTGTGGTCCTGCGCGGGGTTCAGACACACCCAGGTCGTGCCGATGCAGAAGAGCACGCCGGCCGACATGATGGTGGCGCGGCGACCGAACCTGTCGGCGACGTAGCCGCCGATCAGAGCGCCCACCAGACACCCGAGGTTGTACACCATGTTGTACCAGACCGTGAACGTGGTCCACTCGCCGGGCAGGTCCGACGATGCCTTGGTGCAGTCCTCGTACGTGAAGTTGTGCCAGCCCACGCAGTAGTCGTTCAGGAACGAGTCCATGATCAGCACACCGGACGTCACGCCCTGGTCGTAGCCGAAGAAGAAGCCGCCGAGCGACGCGAACGCGCACACGATGATGGCGTAGCGGCTACTGCCCGTGGTCGGGGTCTCGGCATCGTGGAAGCTGTTGACGTTCACGCTCGCAACCATTGTGAGGCCGTCGTTTCGGGTTACGTGGCGGTGAGTCTTGAAGATGTCCACCGAAGCGGTCGGGGCGAGGAGGAGGAGGAGGAGGCTGGAGGAGCTTCTTGGCCGGAGAGCAAATTCAGGAATGAACGTAGGGGAATGAAGGCGCTGCGTGCGTTTCTCGCTCGATCCGAGCTCCATCGTCGGCTCGGGGTCTCCAGAGCCAGGGGCACTTCGGCGCATAGTCTCGGCTCCGCTTTCACGTGATCCTGCGGATGGTACAGGATGGGCCCTTCCACGCCTGTCAAGCGTGAGCCGGACCGTCTTTGAGTAGCCATCTGCGGGCGCAACGCGCGGCACCAGGACAGAACCTGCGATCCCGCATTGCAGGCGTCCACGCGCAGGTACAACTTCAGGAACGGGCTCGCCGCGTCTTGTGCGCTGTAGCGGAATGACTGCGGTCTCGGCCGCGAGACCCTGCGTCGCGCGCTACCCCGCCGAAAGAGATGCCGTGCACGCGCCGGGCTGCATGGGTGCGCCGCTGACGAGCGAGTCAACCCTGGGCTGGGGAATGCAGCTTGCATCCGAAGAAACGCGCGCAGACGACGGCGAGGGACCCACACCTCGCCGGCCTTCAAGCAGCGAGGTTGCGGCCGAAAAATTAGAACCGGTCGTCGGCAGGCAGAGCCACAGCTTGCACCTTCGGCGGCGGCGGCAAGGCGGTGGATCTCCTTGCAGGCACTCGTCAGCGCCTGCCTGCTCGGCGTGTTCAGATCGCGACTAACTTTAGTCTGCGAGGATCGCTGGATCATCTACAGTACCTAACTGAGATCGTCAAGTTAATCGGGATGCTGCTGTTTGCTGCTGACTCAGCTCAGCAGCGGCGATGGCAATCGTTTGGCTGTGGCGTGGAGACGGGAGCGAGAGCCCTGCAAAGCTTATGACCACCGTATTCTCACTTGCGAGCCCGGACAAGCACTGGTTAGCCATTTCGATGTCACCGGCACCGCAAAATGGTTAGCTCGAGGCTCGAAACTGAGCGTCAACCGGACGCCATCCGCCATACATGTACCCAGTCTACCGAGACCAGAGGCACCATATGCCCTTCTCCAGGATCTGCAGCATTATGCGATGCCCGCTTGAGCTTCTCCCCAACGAGTCGTTGGCACCGACGTCGAGGCTCGACGTCATGTAATACCGGATCAATGCTCAGCGAGCGCCTCGTGATCAACACTGCAGCGTGTTTAACGCTGGAGCTATGCTACTGTGGAGCCAAGACCACCGGGCTGGTAGCATGGTGTAGGTGGCGCAGGAGGCCATGGCGAGGAAGCCACCACCACCAATGCCGGTCACTCGTCTAGGGCCGAGTTGCAGTTGCGTTGACCAGTGGTAGCGGTAGCGATGGCACGAAGGGCAGCGCATCTGAATCTCCCGATTCCGTGAAGGCATTCAACAACAACTTCAATGAGGTGACGCGGGCTGCTGCGTCGGCTCTCGAGGCTCGAAGGATCGAGCCCCCGCCAACCGTGCGTGAAGCTCGGTGAATTGCGCCAAGCCATCCGATGGCACTTTGCTGCACATCACCGTGGTGCCGTCCGTCCATCTTCCTTGAAAACTGAAGTTCGATTATCGCATCTTTTCCTAGTCGAACTTCGTTTTGAGTTTGAAGTCTGAAGCTGAAGCACATGGCTGCTCGACTAGCGCAGCGTTACAAGACTGGCAGACGGCAAAAACTTGCGTTGTAGATCTAATTTAAAACTTCACGCATTAGTTAGCGACGAAGTTACTGCTGTTGCTGCTGCAAATAGGACGCCCCCACGGTTGTATAAACGCCAGCTGCCTTGCTCTAGACCACGGCGACAGCGCTCTTCCTGTTCTCAATCGGAGTTTTGACTTCGACAAACGACGGAGACGTGGAGGTGCTGTACCCACGACTGAATAGCCCTTCCACGTCCTCCAGCAGCAAGCCCTTGGTCTCCGGGCAGAAGAAGTAGATGAATAGTCCGCAACACACAGCCAGGCCCGCGAACAGGAAGAAGACGCCGTTGATGTTCAAGTACGGGAAAAGCTTCACAACTTCCGTCATGACGGCGCCACCGATCCAGTTCGCAGCCGTCGACATGGACACCGCGGACGCGCGGACATTGAGCGGGAAGATCTCCGAGCAGTAGATCCACGGCAAGGACCCCCACGAGACGGAGTAGCTGAAGACGAAGAACGCGGTGCCGATGCAGATGAACCATCCGCCGACCGTGGGACAGCCGGCATTGTCGACGTTGCCGTCGCAAACTGCGGTGAAGAGGATGGCGGCAAAGAGATGACCGATGACCATGCCCGCAGCGCCGATCAGCGCCATGTAGCGACGTCCGTACTTGTCCAGCCAAATCAAGCCCGGACCAGAGCTCAAAAAGTTGACACCGCTGAGCAGTAGTGAAGCGTAGACGCCAGCGCCGGTGATGTCCTTGAAGATCATCGAGCCGTACGTCATGATGGGGTTGATGCCCGTAGCCTGCTGGCCCAGCTGAATCACCATTCCAATGATAACGCGGCGCCGGATTGAAGGCTCCCAAAGTCCGCGCAGACCCTTGTTGCCCGTCTCTTCTTCGGAAATTTGGACTCCAATAGCGTCCAGTTCGTCGCGTACGTTGTCCGTTTGACGTAGACGCTGGAGGACGCTTTCAGCCACTTCTCGACCCTTGTGCTGGTACGTCCACCGAGGACTCTCAGGCACGCAGAAGATGCCACATAGCACGATAACCGGAGGGATCATCGACACGGCGTTGCTGATGCGCCAGCCCTCGTCCGTGTTCTCCACGAGGATGTTGATGAGGTTGGCGAGCCACTGGCCAAACGTGACCGGGATGGCCATGAGTCCGGCCAGACGACCACGAAGCTCCTTTGGAGCCATCTCGGAGCCGAACAGCGGAAGCGAGAACGACGAGTTGCCGACACCGAAACCTTGGACGATACGCGCGAAGTAGATCATGGTGTGCTCTTGCGATGGAGTGACGCACAACCAGCACGTGCCGATGCAAAAGAGCACACCGGCCGAGAAGATCGTGGCGCGGCGGCCGAATCGGTCGGCAACGTAGCCGCCGATCAGCGCACCCACCAAGCAGCCGAGGTTGTACACCATGTTGTACCAGACTGTGAACGTGGTCCACTGCCCAGGGAGATCGGATGACGAGCGCGTGCAATCCTCATACGTGAAGTTGTGCCAGCCTACGCAGTAGTCCTCTAGGAACGAGTCCATGATCAAGACGCCGGACGTGACGCCTTGGTCGTAGCCGAAGAAGAAGCCGCCGAGCGAGGCGAACATGCACACGATGATGGCATAGGTCTGGCTGCCTCCCGTGGGGCCATCGCGGTTGCTATTGACACTCACTCTCAGCTCGGGTGCGGCCATGAGACGAAGGCGAAGTGGCGGGTGTGGTGAGCCAAGAAGATGTCAACCAAGACTGGTTGAGGAGAGGACTGCTGCTTCTCACCGAGAGGGTAAATTGAAGAATGAAATGGACTCCGAGTGCCCTTTGACGACTTGTCACCAACTTTGAGGAGGGCTGTCCGAGGTCGGGGCCGCGACACCCGGTGGGATTCACCACTGCGTTCCAGAAGGGAAAGGCACGCATTGGGGTTAGTGACCGGGCGGCACAATGGACTCCACTTGTCGGAGCGTAAGCAAGCATTTGCGGATTATTGTGCTCAAACTTTTTCAGTGGAATAGCTCCCTTCCGTGCAAGCCTTCGAGCGTTCAGGTCATTTTGCCCAGATCAAGATCCACGATACCAGTCCGCGAGGATCGTGAACTCAAACCGAGAGCAATGGATCTGTGCGCTCCATTTTGACGCTGGCCTTGCGTTTTGTTCGTCGCGGGCAGTTCTTGTGACAGGGGCTTGTTCTCCTTCATTTACGGCGCCTCAAGGCCTGCTTACCCATTATCTCGCTGCGCGGATCCGAACTTCGGATTCCGAAGCGCAACACCCGAGGCGACCATATGGCGTGCATGCAATATGCCAAGTTACTCTTTGTGCTCGCGATCTCAAGCTGCATCTGCTGAGCCTGGATAAATCGATCGTATCCACGCCAAGTTACTCGGCCGATTAAGAGGGCTGAAAAAAAAAGATTAACTTTTAACAGGTTTAACACGCTGCAGCGGATCGCCGGCTCGTACGTATTCGCTGTCGAGGGCTGCGGATCGTAGCGCAACGCGGTCGGTCGACCCTGTGGGCGGCTGTAAGAACATGCAGCTGTCGCAAATGTCCGAGACGGTCTGCACGAGCCGACCCCAGGCCTCAAAGACGGTCTTCGAGAGGACTCGCTGAGCGACAACAAAAATGCTAGTCACCGCTGATTTTGTAGGTAGCTGCCGAACACTGCCAGGTTCATTGTGCACGATGATCGTCGCCTTGCATCGCATCGCGCGAAGATCGCCGTGGGCAATTGACACAAATGTCTCAGCCCGATTTCATGCTCCTGATTCAAGGACCTGAACGCCAGGCCGACCACGTACATGTACGGTGTACATGGCCAACATGACATCTAGCGAGAGGTGCTGCCACGTGGCTGCAGCACACTTTTGCCTATGCCTCGTCGCTTAAATAATCTGCAATATTCTATAGTACCCAATCAAGCTGAAGTGCGCATGGTGACCTTTTCAACACTGGTTTTACTGTACGAATTAATATCCCCTAAAACAATATTGTCGCTGAGCCGGACAGATGAAAGTATGTTATTCCCCTGAAATCGATGGACTTCTGCATGTAGTGCAGCACAAAAGACTGTTATAGGCGTGTCATCACGGTGATGCTGCCGCTGCAGGCGACTGTAGTCTCGCGCACTGCACCACTGCACGGTGCAGCGGCGTCGGCAACCTGCCAAGCAAATATCTTCTAGAACCCTCGTTCCCGCGCGAAAAAAGTAGATGACGGGTGGCGCGGTCGTGATAAGCATCGCAGATGACGGTCCCTGTCGTCGAGGGAAGCCCGGAGTGCTTACACTGGAGGTCCCGCCATCATCTTCACGAGTGTAGCACTTGCGCGTCGATGCGTTGTTCAAACTGGGACTGCATCATCGGCTCTTACCTAGCGAGTTTCGCTGTGCGCTTGGCCACAATGGAGGTGCTTGACGAAAACTTTTATAGCTTGAGGATAGAGACAACATCTTATGCCGTGATTCACGACGCGTGAAGCGAAAGCATAGAAAAAGAAGACGTTGTTGCATTCTTAGACGACTCGAGTTCGTTCCCCGTGTCCTACAAAATGAAAGTTCCTCGGTGACGCAATGCTAGCTAAGAGAACTCTTTAGTTCTGTTCGACGTCGCCCCAGCCGCTGCCGCCACTGCTCGCTACCGAAGTTGAAGATGGCGTCGGCTTGGGAGTTGATGTCGTAGTAGCCGCTGGAGTCGCACGTGGCCTCGGTGTCGCCGAAGTCGAAGTAGCCGTTGCAGCTGGAGTTGGCTTGGGCGTTGAGCTCGCTGTCGATGCCGGGGTCGGTCTCGGTGCTGCAACCGTTGTTGAAGCAGGCGTCGGCCTTGGTGTCGAGGGTTTCGGCGTGGACGTGAGTGTGGGCGAGGGAGTCACCGGTGATGACGGAGGCGCTGCCGTTGCCCTCGTCGATGTCGGCGTCGGTGTGGTGATACCTGTTTTCGCTGCACTCGTTGGCGTTGAAGACCCCACAACCGCAGCCTTGAGCTTCGCGACGATCATGTTGTTGTCCACCGTGTCCTCCGAAGAAGCCGAACCTGACATCGAGTCGCAACCCGCCATTTTCGAGGTCGTGGTCGATGTCGAGCTAGAAACTGTTGAATTCGAAGTCGACGTGGTCGTCGATGAGCTGCTGGAGGACGTCGTACCGGATGGAGCCGAGGAGGTCTTGGTGGCTTTCGTCGAGGTCACCACCGAGGCGGACGTCAGTGCAGTCTTCAAACTGGAGACCGACAAAGACGTTGATCCCTTGGTGTCCGACTTGGAGGTCGTCGTGGTTGTGGCTGAAGTTGTGTTAGTTGAAGTCGAGTTGGACGTTGAAACGGTGCTCGTGCTCGTTGTCTTGGCGCTCGCTGCCGATGGCGAGTCCGTCGAGGCCGTCACTGTCCCCACCGGTGATGGTGAGCTCGAGCTCGAGTTGTTCCTCGTAGCGACCGACCTCGTCCTGTTCGACGCCGTCGTCGTCAATCCACTCTTGCTCACTCCGTGCTTCGTGTGGGTTTGAGCCGTGCAGGGGCCTGAGCGTACGAAGGAAGCTCGCTCTGGCCCGCATCGTCCGACGCCACGAGGTTCTCGATCGTGATGTTCTTGGACGCCAAGTCCGTCAGCACCGTGCGGACGTCGATCGCTGCGTTCGCGCAGCCTCCGCAGTGGTGAATGGCGACCACCAGATTGTCGCTGGTCGAGATCAAAGGCGACCCGGAGGAGCCTCCCTGCGTGTCAGCGTCGTGGCCCACCTGCTCTGTCCCGCAGCTCCCGTCCACCCCAACGCTGAGGATCGTCGTATCGGCTCCACCGTCCACAGTGCTCACGATGCGCTTGGCATAGCCGTCTGGATGCTGCGGCACGTAGATGGACTCGTTCACTGCCGGCCCCGACTCGCGCAGCTGGAGATATCCGTACGCCGACAGATCCACGCAGTCCGGCAGCTTCACCACCGAGTAGTCGATGTCCTCGTCGTCGGCGATGAATGTTGAGGTCGTGACCACGATCGTCCCGGTACAGCCGAGCTGCGTCTCGCACTGATCGCTACACGACGAGCTCTCGGCTGCGAACTCGAAGTCTGTGGTGAGGGCCCAGTCTTCCTGCTCGAAGCAGTGGTGGTTGGTGAAGAGGTGGCCCTCGCTGCCTCCGAGCCAGCCGGTGCACAGGTACGTGCCGTTGATCAGCAGTCGAGCGACAGCCTGCGCCTTCTTGTAGGCTTGAGGCAGCCCCTCGGACAGGTTCGTGCCGGGCGCGTAGCACTTGGCCGGTAGCGACTGGTCTCCGTCGCCGCAGATGGACTCCTGGTCCATGGTCGGGTATCCTCGGGAGTAGCCCGTGATGCGGTAGCCCTGTCCGGCGGTGGCAGCTCCGACGGACTTGTACGTGACGGTGACGGAGTTACCGGGGATGAAGCTGGCGATGAACGTGCCGCTCTGGTCGCGTCCTCGCCCCGTGTACGTGTGTGAGACGGTGGCGTTGGCGTCTGGGGACGAGATGACCACCGAGTCTCCGTCCGGCAGGTTGAAGTCGGCGAAGTGGACGGCGATGTACGACGCGAACTGGTACGAGATGAGGTCCTCGCGGGAGGTGCCGGCGGTCACGTTGACGTCGAGAGGCTCCGTGGTGCCCACGATGGCGACTCCATTGGAGGTATACTCGATGCCCGACGCGAAGTGGAGAGTTGCGACGAGGCTGAATAGTGAGAGGAGAGGCTTGAGCAGCGTCATCGATGAAGGAAAGGGGTGGAGGGGGGGGGGGGGGGGGGTGATACAACTTGTTGGGACGTACGCAGCAAATTGTAAAGTGACGGAGCGAGGAACTCCAAGTACAGACCCCCCCTGGTGTGAGCGGAGGGTTTGTCAATTTTGTTGCTGGATCGCCATGCTCGGAATTGCACCTTGGACACTAGGATTCCATGCATTTTGGCGCTGGAATGACTGGGCTAGTGTCGACTTCTCCGTACCTGCCGCGTCTGAATGGATGAGTGAATTGGTGGCACGCGGAGAGGTGTCGAGTGGCACTTGGCGCAGTCGAAAAATGGTTCTATTTCCCACTTTTGATAGTTGAATCTACCTACATACGATGCAGTGGTTGCTTCGATCCTCGTTCCATACAATTTGACCGCCACCGGAAGTTTGCAAGGTCGGACTTTTCAATGACGATCAAAGATTCTTTATAGGAGACAAAACTCGACTCTAAGCCTAAGTCGAAATGTGCCGTCGGCAGCTCTTAGCTTCGGGTGGTGCTGGCCTTGCTGACGAACCCGACCAACTATCACGAGCTGCTAATACGAAGAAGGTTGCAGCTGCATATTGCAGTACTTTGAGACCACTGGTGTTACGCACTGCAATAACACTGGGATGCGCGAGAAGACCAACAACCTCGAGAAGCCATACAAGACGTCCTGTACCGTCCACTTCAATCTAGGACTGCAGCGGGTCGTTCACTCTCAATCCACTTCAGAAACATCCACTCGTGGTCATATAGCAGAATCTGGCCCACGAGGGTCTTCATAAACGAATTTGCGGCCCCAAGAGCAGAAGTACGAGAAAATAATGGAGAACGCGGACTACATCCTGCTACTGACTGGAGATCGCGTCCCCGCGGCTCCAGGCAAGTACAGACTCACTACCCCGCCCGACTTGAACAAAGTCGCTGATCAACGGTTCTTGCTGGAGTACGTGTCCCCCTTTCTGACTGTGCGCGAGTACCACATGAGCAGCATGGGCTCGGTGCAGAGGTGCGAAGTGGGCCGACAAGTTCACCTGTGGAAAAAGCACAATCCAGAGATTGGAGGATTCATGTTCTTCCACTGTGCCGGCTACCAACTCACGACCAAAGACCAGCGTGCTTGGCTCGTTCCGGATGCGGCCTACATCGATCAACGCACCTTTGATAGCGTGGCCACTGGTAAAACTCGGTACTCTCTGTGCGTCCCCGCGGTAGTTCTCCAATACGTGACGAAGAAGGACAACCTGGAGGACGCGCTGGCGAAAGTGTCCTTGTTCATGGAAGCAGGCACTCGCGAAGGAGTCATCATTGACGTTCGACAGAGCTGCGCGTGGATCTACACTCAAGGCGGAGATGAACCGCGGTGTGAGCCGCTGGGCGCGATCGCTTTCAGTGCCATGCCTGGGTTTACTTTGGACTGTAGTGCGATCCGCACTGAGGTGGAGCGAGCTGGTCTGCTCTGAGTCAGCAGAAGGCAGGCACTGCCCTTTTCTCAAAAGGGTGGCGAGGTGGCTCTAACAACACTCAAGCGCCAGTAGTTGGTAGAGTTCATTCCGGTGAATATATGCGCGCTTACATGTATCCGAGTATTCATTCGATGCACGCTCTGAGTGCCCCCTTCAACCGAGAAATTAATCACAATTCCCCGTGTGCTTCATTGCACCACATAGCTCAGGTCGTAGGTCATATCAATATGAGTTTAGGTCGTACTGTGGTCGACGCGTAGTTCTATTCCCTTTACGAATACGATGCAGCATGGCAGCACCCACGGTCAATGACACAAATTACAGTAAGTTAAAGCAAGTAATTTACTTGAAGCAAATATACCAAAAAGCAAAACGTTCTTGATTGGCTGAAATCCTCTTGCAAAAATTCCAGCCTGGGAATTTCCAAGTGAGCATGAAGCGCCCATCGGCCTCTGCCAGCGCAGCCGGGGCACGAAAGGCGGCTCGCACTGACAAGGACAAGGCTGGCCCGCCACCCGAGGGTCCGTCGAAGGAAGCGTGTGGAGAAGAAGAGTCCGATCTTTTGGGACTCGGACGGCGTCGATGGCGGCAGGTCCTCGCAGCGGGTGGTGCTGGACTGGCTGACAAACCCGACCAACTACGCCAAGTGGTGCAGCGCCAGCACAGACAGGAGCAATGGCAATACGAAGGAGGCGCTCTTGAAGCGCATCTTGCAGCAGCTGGAGGCCGCTGGCATCACGCACCGCAATGTCGCGGGCGTGCGCGAGAAGATCAACGGCCTGGAGAAGCAGTACCGCGAGGCGGACGGGTTATTGGCCAGTGCGGAGTCTCGCGCCATGGACGAAAAGCTGCGGCGGGTTGGTGTGATCAGGCGCTGCCCCAACTAATACGAGATGCGTAAGGTCATGTCCAAGGCAGCTCCTGTAGATGCTGCCGCAGTAGCGGCACCTCGAGCACCTCGACCTGGCGCTCGAGCAGACCGTCCACTTGCAGTCCGCCCGCCGCCAGCTCAAGCGGTGCAGTCCACCCTACGCCACCAGTCCGTCCACTTGCAGTCCACCCGCCGCCAGCTCGATCAGGTGCTGTCCATCCACCACCACCACCTCAACCCGTTGCCGACTCTGCCCAGTGGTTGAAGGACCAGCAGGCGGCGGTGCTGCGTGCGTACGGGGAGCAGCGGGCGATCCAGGAGCGCGAGCATAATCTCAAGGAGAAGGAGTTGAAGCTGAAGGAGCAAGAGCTGAGGCTCAAGGAGAAGGAGAACGCCCGAGAAGACGCCCACGCAGAGATTGAGTTGGCCTTGAAAAACGTGCAGCTCGAGTCTGCGCAGCGTGAGGCGATGGTGCAGCTGCTGCTGTCTCGCAAGAAGCTGCAGGACAACGGCGTGGAGCAACACGAGATCGATTATCTCCTGCCGCTACCGTAAGCTACCTATACGCTCCATAAGCTCTTGAATTGGAGGGTCGTTTGAGTCGCACTTGGCCTCGCAGTCGAAGCGTCGTTCTATTTCGTCTGCAGGATCTGCGTCTCTCTAGTTGCCCAACGATGCAGCGGGGCAATGGCAATGGCCACGCCAGTGTCAATGGCACGGGATACGAGCCTCGTTCCGTGCAATCGTCAGCCGCCACCACCACCGCCGCTTCTGGAAGTTCGACGTCGTCTGTGCATCGTCTGGACTTGCGGTGGGGGCGTCTGACCTTCGCCCAACTGAGGGACGAGGAGTTCCTGGGCAAGCAGTTGAGACGCATCGAGATCACGCAAGGAGCTCGTCGGGTGGGGAGACCAAGCGCTTCAACCCATGGAGAGCCCGCTAGTCTGACAGGCGAGAAGACCATCAGACAGCGGCTGCTGGCGGCGCAGACCAAAGCGGCTCGAGGATCTTCCGAGGACGACGAGTTCGAGTCGAAGGAGGAGGCTCTGATGCTGGCTGAGCTGACGTCCAAGCAGCCTCTTGACGGAGCTGACGCAGAGGAGGAGAGCGAGCGGGAGCTCACCAACGCTCTGTGCGTGCTCGGAGACCTGCAGCAGCCCGAGCTGGCGGCTCTGATGGTGAACAAGCTCAAGGACGCGCTGCGTCGAGTCTGCGCGTTCCCCAACCCAGTGTATCAGCTGATCTCACTGCGTCGTCAGTTGATGAAGAGCATGCACGAGGCGGTGGCGGCTCAGCATCGCCAGAGGAAGGCGGCGGTGCAGTTGAACCTCGCCATCGCCAAGAGTATGGACGTTAGAATGCAGACGCTGGAGCTTCAATCGCCGCCTGCTGACCCCGTTGGGCTTCTGACTGGAGCTGCGCCTGTCAAGCCCAAGGAAAAGGTGGCGCGGGAGGCGGCTATGGGCATTCAAGTGCTCGTGTGTTTACTCAGCGACCTCCACGACGCTGCAGTCGCCACTGCGACCCAGCGTCGAGAGTTTCTAGAGGATCTGCTGCCGTTGCTCAGCACTATGGGCTTCTTGGCGCTGTCTCCGAGGCGAGGAGTGAGTGGGAATACGTCGGGGCTTGGGTCTTTGACCGGTCGGGGGTCTACTCGGTGTCTTGGTCTGTCGTCTGGAGGGTTAGTGCCTGGCGCAGCGGGCATCGCGGACTTGACGGAGAAGATGCAGCGCTTCCTGCTGGACATGTGTCCTCGGTTCACCAACATCCCGTCGTCGTCTCCAAAGCTGCTGGCGATCTCGTCGGGAAAGGCGGAGCTGGATGTGATTGACCGCACCAACGCAGTGAATGGATTGATCCATCTTGCCGCGGCGACTGGATCAGTACGGGACTTTCTCGTGGTGTTGCGAGTGCTGCTTGGTGCGGGCGACTACACGGTCGATACGGGCGCGAAGGAGCCTCGAAGCTCGCTATCGACCCGTTCACTGCTCACTTCTTCGGTCCCTTCACTCACCACAATACGCACGGAGGAGCTGCTCCCGTCCCCAAGGAACTCAGGTCGTGACGACGATGAAGTGGCTCAAGTGAAGCTGAAGGCGAAGGAGGCGGGGGCAACGCGTCCGGACTCCAGTAAGCCACCGAAGGGGAGTCCGCGCAGCAAGCGGGAGAGTGAAATGCTCGGAGACAGCTCGGTCCAAGACAGTTTACGGAAGAAGACGCTGCCCAAGGGGCTCAAGGCGATCGGAGTGAACGCCACGATGGGGTCAGCGGCCGTGAATCTGGCCATGACCCACTCGAACACAACGCACCACCGACTGCTGTACAGCAGCCCAGGCAACAACCTCATCAGCAAACAAAGGACAAAGGACGACCTGAAGGACGCGCTCCTCATGGGCACCGCCAGCCTCTCGCTCGACATGAGCAAGATGAGGGAGACGCTGACCCGGGACACGTCATCCTCAGCCATGAGCACTCGCAGTGAAACACCCGTCATCACCGCGAGGTGTCCGAAGTTCAAAGCGCTCAACATCCAGTCAGTGCTGATCGAGCTAGATCGAGCCAAACCCTCCGCTCCAACGCGAGCGTCAAGAGGGAAACCCACAGCTTCGCCGTCGTTCCAGTCTTCACGCGCGGGTGGGGATTCTACCAGTAGTGCATTCGTCGGAGACGAGGAGGACGGAGACCGCGAAGTGTGGAGCTGTGGACAGAATTCGTACGGAGAGCTTGGCCATGGGGACACGGCCTCCCGCAAGTCGTTTGAGCGGATCGAGTCGCTCCAGCAGAAGGAGATCATCCAGATTGGCGCTGGCAACGAGCACACGATTGCGTTGACAGCGGACGGGAAGGTCCTCACGTGCGGGTACAACGACAACGGCCAGTGCGGCCAAGGCGGGACGGCGCGCGTGAGCCACCTGAGCGAGATGCCGAAGATGGGGACAACGCCATCTCGCAGGTCCACGCGTACAACGGATGCGAGCACACGATCCTCGTGACGATGGACGGTAGAGCGGCCACCTGCGGCTACAACTACCGAGGGCAGCTCGGACACGGGAACACTGCGAGCGAGAGCGTGCCGAAGATCGTGCGGAGTCTGGAGAACAGGATCGTGCGACTCGTGTCGTGCAGTTATTACCACACTGTGATGGCCTGCGAGGAGGACGGCAGCGGCCAGCAGTATCTGTACACCTTTGGACGGAACGACTACGGCCAGCTGGGTCACAACGACTCAATCGACCGTAAAGTGCCTCAACACGTCGAGGGTATGGGCGACCAGCACGTCGTCTCGGTAGCGTGTGGCCAGTACCATACGATGGTGGTCACTGCAACGGGCAAGGCGTTCGCGTTCGGCAAGAACGACTACGGCCAGCTAGGGGTCGACTCGATGGAGAACCAACTGGTCCCTGTGCAGGTGCGCGCTGGCTTGGAGAAGCACGAGTGTCTGGAGATCCGCTGTGGATATTACCACACCATTGTTCTCTGCAGTGGAGCGCATTTGTTCGCCTTCGGTCGGAACGACTACGGCCAACTGGGTCTCGGCCGCGCCAACGCGAGCTCGACGGCGAATCTCCAGCTCCAGCAGCAGCGATTCGCGTACGCGCGGCTGATTGAGGAGCTGGAGGGCAAAGACATCGTCCGCTTCGCCTGTGGTTGCTACCACACGGTCGCAGTGTCGGACAACGGAGTTATGTACGTGTTTGGACGGAACAACCACGGACAACTGGGCACGGGCGACACGAATGAGCGAGTGTATCCATTCCCTATCGACGATTTCGTTGGGAAACGCGTAGCGTTGGTAGCCGCCGGGTTTTACCACACAGTCGTGCTGACCGGTGGGAAGGAGGACGAGAAGAGCGACCAAGATGGAGCAGGGAACGACAAGGGAGAGGCGTCTTCGTCCACTGCTAGTGGTATCACACATACAGAGATCCTCTCGTCTCCCGCTGTCCAGGAGCTACTAGACCCAACTAAGCGCCCAGAGCTTGAGAGCAGCTCCAGCCTCGTGAGAAGCTTCGAGAGTACAGACTCAGGTGTTGAAGTTCCTGCGATTGACCCGACCGACGACGACTTCCGAGATGAAGACAACCATCGAAGCTCTGCTGGAGCTGCAGGTGGAGGCATGAGCAAGATCCCGCCAGACTCAGCAGACGCTCTGTTCGTCGCTGTAGTCATTCTGGCTCAACTCGACAGGCTTTGCCAACCGTTTATCCCCAAGCCAGGGAGTTACCCAAAGCTTCAACATCCTACAATGAGCATCATCGAGTCTCTCACATCGAATACCAGCGCTTCAACAGCCTCTTCATTCGACGCGAGTTGCGTTTTTGAAGGTAGTTTTGAGAGTTTTGGCATCCACAACTGCAGCTCGACCTTCGAGAGCGTCGCAGTGTTGCTGAAGCACCTCAGTTCCAAGAAGATCGAGGCGACGTCGCAGCTTTCGTCGTGTCTGGCACCTCAGCCCAGCTCTTCGTCAGTGGCGACTGTCGCTGCTACCCCAGACGAGTAACGCAGTCGAGTCCGACCGGCCAACTGCAGATGTACATGGTGCTGGCCTGCATTCGCATCCTCCAAGCGAATCTGTCGCAACTTTTGCGCTCTGGGATGGCCAAGGCGGTGGTCCTGCTGTCTCCAGGGAGTTCTACCCGCAAAATCTGCACAGCTGACAGCAAACCGTGGGCCAAGGAGCTCGACCGCACTCGAGTGGCGATTCTCCAGGTGCGAGACGTCCTCCTCGCGCTGGTCGACATTAAACACCGACGCAACGTGTGCCACGTCCTTGACAATTCATCGAGCGAGGGCGAGAACGCGACGAGAATCGAAGAGGAGGCCACGACGACGCTCATGCAGGGCTTCGAGCTGTTCTTCCCGTGCCAATGTCTCCAGCGCCAGTTCTGCATGCACACGATGCACGAGCTGCCGACTCACGAGACACCGGAACACTCGTGTGGACTGCTATGCCGACGCGATCTCTGGTCGGTTGACGCTCTACCAAAGTCCAAAGCGCTTCTGCTCGAGCCGCTGCTGAGGCGAATGACCGAAGACTCGCTCATCGTCCGGTTCCTCCCCTTAGCGTCCACCCCCTCGACGTCGGAACAGACCAGCGAGAGCGACCAGATCGCTCCTATTACCGAAGTGTACCAGCTTCTACTCGAGCCCATTGCAGCGGATTTCTCGCGGCGTCTAGGAGACGTGGTCGCTCTGCAGACAACGCCATCAGCAGCTCAGCCGCGACAGGACGCTACGTTGCGCGCGTTCTTTGATGCCCTCGGAGGGCTGCAGAAGCATCTCTCGAGCTGGGCAGCAAGCGTTCACGAGTGGAAGTCAAAGGACGATACACTTCCTACTAATGAGGAGATAGAGGTCAAATCGCTAGCGTTGTGGATCGCGCCTTCCGCGTGGACGAGAGCGATTTAGGGCGCGTCCCCACCCCTTGGCGCTGCTTCATTGACTTCGCGCTGGCCACTCTATCTCAGTGTTGCGAAGTCTTGGGGCACGTTTTCTCGCTCGAGTCGCTCCCCAGTCCGAGTCACGGATTCGACCACCGCGTTGAGCTCGGCTCTGGGCTACAGGGTAACGCAGTGCGCTCAAAAGTTCTGGAGACTGTGGAGCACTCGATTGTCGGCCAATTTCTGCCGCTACTGGTCGTGAGTCTGTTCGAGTTCAGCAACAACTCGCTGTTCGCTGCGGCGTTGCTGCCTACCCTGAAGACTTTACTTCGACTGCTCGATGGGTTTAATCAGCGTGACGGAGCAGTGGAGGAGGCGGAGAAGCTGTTTATTGAGAGTATCGCGTCTTCTGTGAGCCCTCGACCCCCGCAGAAGGAGAACGCTGGGAGCTTCCGACGCAAAAGCGATAGCAACCTGCTGTCCCTTGGCTCTGAACCGGATGAAGACGGGAGGGCGTCCAACAAGAAGACGTTAACGACGTCCGACGCCATGGCGCTGCCCTGGAACTACCGATTAGAAAAGGAACTGGCTGTTCTCACTGCTGAAATGGCCGTGACTTTGGTCATTGGAGACCCCTTCTTCAGCTACGAGGACGATCAAGACGCAGCTAAATTGTCGGAGCGGTGGCAGTCCAGTCCCCTATTTCGAGGCGGGCTAGATGCTCAGTCCTTGACGCAAGGCATCAAGCGCTCGAGCTGCCAAGGCTCGAAGAATGATCGAGTTATTCAGCACACTCCTTTTGCCGCTTCTTCAGCATCGTCACTACCGTCCACGCTGGGGGCCCACATCCAGCCATTCTCATTGATTTTGCCTCCAGCAACCGAGAGTAGAGAGGTTTATCTATCGTCGGAGCTCCCTACCGAGGTGACCTATGGAGAAAGGTTCCGGCCTGGTTCCGTCAACAGATTCGTGAGCTCACTACAGAGTGGCGATGATTCGGAAGCTTCTAGCGCTGGTAAGAAGCTCTGCGATTGGATCCGCGACTGCTACGCGAAGAAAGACGCGTCCTACCGGATGATCGTGCGGCAGTCGCAGCTCTCGATGAACCTCAAGGCTTCTGTGAGCTCTGTGGAGCGGCAAATCCACGAGAATGACGTCCGGATGGAGACCGCTGTCTTCGCCGCTCTACTGCACCACAACATGCTCGGAGCCCAAGCGTATCACTTCGCCCTAGGTCTGACTCAGTCAACACCAGAGGCACGACCCCCACCACCGAAGTCATTGCTGAGCTTGTGGCAGTGGGTGGCTCAGCTACGCCGTCGAGTTGCCGCCAAGAAGACGGAGATCAAGAACCTCCCCCATCCTGACGCTGAAACCCCTCGAGTGAACGCATTCGATCGCATCCTAGCTCTCCAGCAGACGATCCTCGACCGGTGCAAGCTTTTGACCCTCGTAAAGGTGCAAGAAGAGCAGGAGCACGTGAATCTGCAGCTGGATGCGGGCTATATAGCGCCTTGTGACCCGGCCTTCCTGGTTTCTGCTAGCTCAGCGTTTAAGCTCTCGGCGTCGTCGGCTAAGAGGCATCTCCACACAACGTACAGCGAGGAAAAACTACCGTTCTTGGTAGCATACCCTACGTCGAAGTGGAGAACAGTGAGGATTCTACTACACACGATGGTGCGATGGAAGAGCGTGGCTCAATCTAACCGACAGGATGGATACAGCCGTATCTCACAGGAAACTCTGGCGTTTATTACGTCGGACGAAGAAGTGTCGACTAGAAGCGCAGTCCGAGCCTTGCTCGTTGATCCGTGTCGACGCGTGAGTTGCTCAGTCCGTGGACTGGAAAACTTGTGGGAACTTCTGACCGTCGTCTCGTTCGATTCGATCCAAGCGGACGTCGTTCATCAAGTTTCGCAAGTGTTTGTGTTCCGGTCCTCTGGGCATTTCATTCTAGCGGGGTCCCGCAACGTTGGCCACTTCTTCTCGAGCCTTCAAAGCGATGCGTTTTCAGAGTTTGTGGGGCAACTGACGGAGATGATGACGGACAAGGCGGCCGCGCTGATGGAACCTGGGGGATCGGATGCTTCTTCAACGTTTTGGATTGTTATCGTGCTGTTAAGCGCCTGGGGCGTCCACTTCAACGCCGAACAGTTCGAGTTCGTCAGTGACATCGGTATACTCGGCGTCATTCAGGAGATGCTAGAAGGACTGTCCAGTAAGCGTGGCTGTGGCGCAAACGGCGATACATCAGCGCAGATTCCGTCCGTGGATAGCATCGTCGGGAGGAGTGGGGACCGCCCGACACTGGCGCAATTGATCACTGAAAAGCAGCTCTCACGACTGGAAGACACGCTCTGGGTTCTGTTCCGCTATATTTTCGTGCACTTCGCGGTGCAGATTGTCGATAGTGGACGGGAAGTGTATGTGCCTACGTTCCCAGTCCTATCAGGGGTCCAGGAGCTACTGTACGCTCAAGCTGCGTCAGTATCAAACCGGTTCTTGCCATTGGAAGCGACTAGTACCGGTGCAAACGTGGAGAATATGGTTGAGTCTACACCGGCGGTTCCTGTCGCGGTACGACGGAGCTACGAGGTCATCACAACCCCCCAACGATTTTCTTCTCAGAGCAAAGGAGTCACCTGCAGCTACGAGGATATGATCTCTCCATCCAAAACTACGGGTTCTGACACTACGCCCCCGATGTCTCCGCTGGTTAAACCCAACGAATACAGCGTCACTACGTGGCTGTACATCAACTCCACAACAGCATCACGACCACAGGGTGAACTGTTTGACGTGCCCCACGACCGCCAGTTAGTGTTCCTGCGAGGTGCTGCTCGAGAGATCTCGCTCTACTTGGTGCTCGTACCCGAGAGCTTCGACAATTGGCAGCTGGAAGTGGGGATTCTGATGGACTTGAGCCGAGAAGCGGACGCTGCAGGCACTGAGTTCGCGGTTAAAGGTCGGATATGGGAGCGGATTCTATCCAAACAGGCAGTCGCTGGGGGCAAGTGGGCCCACGTGGCGGTCGTCCTAGAAGCGACTAAAATCCGCCTCTATATGAACGGCGTCTTGGACTGCCAGCGCTCTCTTGCGGCCCAAAGTATTCCGATCTGGGCGGCTGGAACTGTAGATCTCCCGCTTCATTTCGGTAGACCCCCCACCGCTGGAGAAGCTTCCCAACCAAGTTCTGTAGCGTCCGTGGCTGCGGCTATCACCTTTCTCTCGCGCTCGCTTGGGATCATGAAGGCTGCGGAATGGGACCCACGACTGACGTCGAATAACGCGTCGGAGCTCTCTCTGCTATCAAGGTCTGGCGCGTTCCGATGCTTTGACGGGTGGCTGAGCCACTTCCGCTTCCACAATCGCTCGCTGTCCCCCATTCACGTCCGGATTGTGTTCGACGAGAAGAGATCGCCTTTATCTGGGTCCCTTTCGGGCGGATCGACCAGCAACCAGTTGAAACTGGTGGAACTGCACGCGCTTTTGATCCTGCTAAGCGGCTCCTCGGAGGGTCTGGTGCACTTTACGTCCCAGTTTTCGAAATGGATGCGGTTGGTCTGGGGAACGTTTCTGGGCAGCGACTCTGCAGCGGTACAGCAGTCGGCTACCCGAGTATTGGGCGCGCTACTGCCCCTGCAACACCCCCTGGAGGCGTCCAAAGTGCTGGTGCAAGATCTTTCTGATGAGAATTTGGAGCATTTCGGATTTTACGGCTTAGATAATATTTTTGTGCAGCAAGTGATCCGAATAATCGGATCTTGCCTGAGTAATTGTCCTCATGGGAGCGTACATGTAAGTGGAGACGTCAGCGACGCTGCCACGGTTCCTTGGACGTTGATGATTGCTCGGGGTATTCACGCGAGTCAATTCTCCCCGGACGTTCGAGACAATTTGGAGCACCAAAACGATCTTCATAACGATATTGAGCTCCGATTCCAGTCGTCCAAGCGCCAGAGCGTGATGATCGCGAACGAGCTCAACCAGCTTCTGCTTCAGCTCTTCCGGTGCTCAAATAGTGCGTGGCAGCAGAGCATCATCAGCGCCACGGCAATAATCGCTCAAAGTTTCTCGAGTTTATCCGTGGGAGAAGCCCCTGAGCAGCCTGAACCACGGACAGTGCGATTCGGGAACTGTACGCTTCAGCTCTCCGCTATCAAACGCGTCGAGTCGGTAGGCTGCTTCTACTTCCTTGGAGGAGGGGTCGAGTTCTTGCGACCTGGAGTTACTGTGGAGATGCGGGGCTCAAGGGAGTTTGCTCAAGTTTTGTCTCTGGAATACCATGCGTCAAGCTCTTCGCGGCGCAACCCCCCAGATACCCCGCCTGGATCAGCCCAGCCGCCCGCAAAGCAGGACACACTGGCGTACGTCCGCGTGAATGACAGCGCGAACGGCCTTGAGCCGGTTGTGAGCTGTGGTGGTGAGAGTCTCAACTCTCAGACCTGGTGCAAGACCGTGTTTGGGTGGAATGCAGACGGAATTGATGCGTGTCCAGCGTATTCCAAGGTGAACATTGAGGAGCTGAGCCCAGCTGAAGCGAGCAATCCGAACGCGAGCAGCTCTGCTTGTCCGAGTATTATCTACAGCCTGGCCCCACAGCAAAAAGTGTTTAGTGTCGTCGTGGAAAAGGCGAGTGAGTTGATTCCCGCGCTGTTTGGTGGGGGTAATCCTGCAACCAATTGGGGTTGCGAATTGGTCTCTATGAACGTCGGGTGCATGCTATTGAAGATCTTGGTTCAAGTAGCTGGGAGCGAAGCAGGCACCGACGAGCTATTAGCGAAGCCTGAGCTCATTGAGGTAATTGCTGAGTTAGCGGTGAAGGAAGACGGGAATCCCGAGCACGAGACGCTCTACCACACCGAGAAGAGGGTGAGTGCTCTGCGACGCGAAGTATACGCAGCGTTGGTTGGGCTTGGAGAAGCCGGGGAGGCTGAGCTGGCAGATATACTCGCTCCCAGTACCGGCCTTCAATCTGAGCCTCAAGCGTCCGGCCTAGAGACAGAGAGTCCTAACTTTTTGGCCTCGAGAACCACCGGACGGCGGAGTTTTGCGGCTACTGACGTGGGTTTATCCGATGAGAATTGGGATCCTGCTCAAGGTGACGACGAGCAGGACGTGCGAGTTCCCGTTCATGATGAAGACGATGATGACGATGACGGAGACGATGGGGAGGACGATGATGACGATGACGAAGGGAGCCTCGACGATGGCGACAATGACGACGAAGACGACGACGAAGCGGAGGAAACACGGGCGGAGTTTGTGGAGGAGTTGATGCTCATGGGATTCCCAGAGGATTGGTGTGTGCTGGCGCTGAAGCAGACCGAGAACGACATCGTGAGTGCGTCCGCCTGGATCGTCGACAACCTCGAGTACCTGAGTAAACTGCAGTCCTCGCTGGACAAAGAGCGCGACAAAGGGCGCGATTCGCCGCGCTTTGACGAGGAGGAAGACGACGTCGTGCCTTCCGACGACAGAGCGACTGATACTGCTCAGCCTCCACCTTTGAATTCATCCCCTAGCTGGCTCCAGTCGACCGCGTGGAGGGTGACAGACGAAGACGCTACGAAGAGCGACCCACAATCTGGCAGTGAAGTAAACCCGAGCACCGATGGAGACGGCTTTGCTGCTCCCGCGCTCAACGACAAGGAAATGGGTCGAAAACTATTTGGAGAAATGTATTTCCCCTTCGAGGACGGTGGATACCTCTCCAACACCAAGTCGCGGTTCATGACCTCGTGGAGAACGGGGGCAATGGAAATGAAGGCCAAAACGCCGCCTACTACCCCCCAATCTATTGCTGAGACCACCCCACGCTCTCCCCTTGAGGAAGATTTCCAGGCTGAAACGAACCAACTCGACCTCAGGGGTCTCATCGAGCAACTGCGAAAGTTTGAGAAGACTCTGTGTATATTATACGCCCGTCGGTGCATGGTCACGTTACTGCACCAGACCATCGATTCATCATCGCGACTCAAGATCCCGTACGCTCAATGGTTTAAACTCGCCAAGTTGGCGTTGCTACGTGGCGACCAGTTCGCGATCGTTTCAAGGGCCAAATCTACCAGAGCAAACCCCGATCTACTCCACGAGTTCTCTAGTGATAACGTGTTTTCAAGGGCTTTCCGATACTTTGCCAGCTATGACGCTACGGCGTTTACGACGGCAGCGTTTGAGTTTTGTCTGAATGAACTCGAAGCTGCAGCGTCGAACAAAGCCTACGAGGCGGTTCTGTGGACCCAACGAGACCTCAAAAGACCGGATAAACCGGTGGTGGAGGAACCTGCAATTGAACTGGTCGTGTGGATGTTGGACGCACTGCTGGCTGAGACCAGTGGCGCTTCGTTGTCGCTTCCTGAACATTTTGCCAAGAAGGTTCTGCGTCGGCTGCGATGCTGCCTCGGAACGGCCAACTTACCACTCAAATTTGTGGTAATCCGCACTATCAGCAGGTTGTGGACAGCGTTGCGGAGTGATGGATCTACAGCAGCCGTCGTGAGTGACTCTCAACTTGTTGCCCGCGACTTCGTAACAGCAGCAATTCTGCGACATAGTCGGGAGTTGATGCAAGGCCGTCTCCTCTACTCGCAGTATCTCCAAGGATACGTCGAGCTCCTCCACATCCTCCAGCAACTGTCAGGCTTTAGCGACTCGAGCGTGACTCAGCACTTGGCTGGAGCTTCAAGTAGCAGCAACGGGAGCAGTTCACTGGTCTCTCCCCTCCCTCCTTCTGCGCCGATGTATCCGAAAGCGGAAGGCTGCTCGCTGCTCTTTGACCGCAAGAGGAGTCGAAGCAGTTTATTGACTTTCGCAGAGGACGGACTGAGCGTCTCCTACTCTGGGAACGAAGTGTGGAAAGCTGCGTGCGCCGGCGTGAGTTTCTCCACGGGCGTCCACTCGTGGGCGGTTCGCATCGACAAGTCGAGCTCTCCCTATCTCTTCGTGGGCGTCGCGTCGCGTCAGGCCAACCTCGACTCGTTCCTAGGAGCTGACGAGCAGTCCTGGGGGTTCATCGGAGACAAGGCGCTCTACTACCAGCGCAACCGCGTGCGCGCGTACGGCGAGACGTTCACTGAGGGCGACTGCATTGGCCTGCGGTTGGACTGTGAGAAGGGCGAGTTGTCGTTCAGCAAGAACGGAGCTGACCTCGGTGTGGCTTTCGACAATATCGTGGGGGAGGTGTGTCCCGCGGTGGCCTTCTACTCGAGACACCAGAAGATTTCCTTCGTCAAGGACAGCTGCGTGAGCTCCAGCGGGACAGCTGAGAGCATTATAACGTCGACGGGGGAGGACGCTAGTGCGAGCGTGGAGGACTGTCTGACTGCCTGTGAGATCATGTCCAACTGGGTGGCGAACCGTCCGATGCGAGCCGCGATGGCTTCCGCGGCGTGTAAAATGACGGCGGAGTGGCTGGCTGGGTCCACAAAGTTTGTCACCACACGGTCGGGGAAGTCGCTGTGGGTCGACGTCACGCGCGCAACGTGCGGACAGCTTGGGTTCCACGCGCAGGACCGCGTTCGGACGCCTCGTGGTAATGGGGTTGTCGTGGGCGCGGCTGCTGGGAGAGTCTGGGTGGAAGTAGATAACGAGTCCGGGGCCTGGTTTGTCCACCCGTCCAAGCTGCGGGTGTTGAACATGGCGAATAGTACGACAACCACGTTGCCAACTCCTCCTACCGAGTCTATAGCCTCGAAGGACTCAAGTCTACCCAACGATATCGTGAATTCCAATTCGACCTCTACAGAGCGGACACCGTCATTTACGTTGTCACCGGAGGAGCTCGTTGAGTATGGAGAGCATTCACTCTGGAGCATTTCGCTCGACAAGGAGTTGCTGGGCGTCGTCAACGATTTCTGTGAGGTATCACGGATCAGTCCGTGGAATTTGACGCCGAGGCAGCTTCTCGATCTCGTCAAGGAGAAGTCGTCGGCGCTAGAGCTCACCCCGTTGGTAAACGTGTTGTCACTACCGCATAACAAACTCGAGAAGCTGGTGGTGGCGCGCTTTGCACTTCTTCGCTTCTGTAACATGTACGTGAGCCGCGCGCTGCCGTTCTTCGACCTCACGTGGCACTACTTCCTGCCCGACTCGAGCTCGCTGCCGTGTCGTCTGGTGTCCCAGTGTCGTGGCAGCCTCTTCGTCTGCGTGAAGAACGCTCTGTGGACGGCGTTGATGGAGAGGACGGCCAACTCGCCCAAGCGAGCCGACGACGAGTACGACTACCCGGAAGATCTGCCGCAGCTCCAGGTGAACCGGTTGAAAGCTGCAGCGGCCAAGTGCCACGAAGGAACCATCAGCAGCCTCTTCCTCTCGCTATTCGGCCAGGCCTTCGAGGAGCTCCACTTCCTGCCGCTCAAGACGCTGCGGATGGTGTACTCGCACCCCATGGACGACGGTCAGCTACGCAGCTTCAAGGTCAAGTTCGAGGGCGAAGGCGTGGACGACTACGGCGGTCCGTACCGAGAGTTCTTCTCCCAGTTCTTCGCTGAGCTGCAGATGCTGCACGTACCAGAGACTGAAGGCAACGCCAGCAACAACGCAGACCACTCAGCCAACGGAGGACCCAGCAGCACGTCCATGAAGTTAGACCCTGGAGTGTCGGTATCCGAGTGCGTATTACCGTTCCTCTTGCCAAGCCCCAACTGGCGGAACGGAGTCGGAGCGAACCGCGAGAAGTTCGTACTAAACGGCGCGTTGATCAGCCGCCACGTTGGCGAGAACGGCAAGCGGACTCGAGCTTCACCGGGCGAAAGCGCCGAAGAGAAGCGCCAGCTCTACTGCGAGATGTTCTACTTCCTCGGTCAGATGATCGGCACGTGTCTGCGCACTCGCGTGTGCGTTCGGCTGGACTTGGCCATGTCTGTGTGGAAGCAGCTCGTAGCCGAAGGCGACTCGAACGTCGAGAGCGCGCTGGAGACGCTGAAGGAGATCGATTTCGTCGCGTACTCGCTCTGGAAGACGCTGCGGGGCATTTCGGACGAGCTCAAACGCACTGAGACTGACTCGCCCAAGCGTCGGGAGTTGGAGGAGCAGCTCGAGGCTATGGACCTGGTCTTCACCACTGTACTTTCGGATGGACGGACAGCAGAATTGTGTGACGACGGCACCAACACCGCAGTGACCTCAACCAACTTGGACCAATACCTGGACGCCATGCTGCGCGCGCGGATGCAGGAGACTCGGGAGGTCATGAACATCGTCAAGCAGGGACTGCACTCCATCATGCCCGTGTCTGCGTTGGTGCTTTTGACGTGGACGGAGCTGGAGAAGCGGATGTGCGGAGTCGCCGAAGTGGACGTGAAGCTGCTGCAGGCTAATACTGAGTACGACGAAGAACTGTCGCCCAATGACGAGTTCATCCAGCGGTTCTGGCGCGTGCTGGAGAGTCTCGAGTCCGAGGACAAGCGCGCGTTCCTGCGGTTCGTGTGGGCTCGCTCGCGTCTGCCCTTGGGCTCTGCGCAGTTCCACCAGAAGTTCAAGATCCAAGCGCTGGCGTCGTCAGGGACTGGAGACGGTGGCAGTTCCGCTGGAGGGGCGACGGCGGGCTGGATGGACTCGCAGATGCCCAAGTCGCACACGTGCTTCTTCGCGCTGCAGCTCCCGCGCTACTCAAGCGACGAAATCTGCAGGGAACGACTACTGTACGCGGTTCGTAACTGCGTTGAAATGGACGGGGACTTCCGTCTTGCAGACACGGAGATGACGGGGTGGACGGGTATCAGCCCCACAGATCAACTGCGGATCTAGAAAGGCAGTGTCCTCCATATTTTCTCACGCTAGAATATGATTGCCATGCCCGCTACATGTAGTGGTGAAGCACTTGACGAGGGGATGGCAGTGCCGCAGCGGATCTTCAACTTGAATGCTTGTATGTCCTGGTGGCTTAATTGTAGGCCCTTCTTTCAGAGCCTGGTGGAAGCTGGCACTTTAACGGCTAAGAGAGCTAGGTACTCTCGATCGATTTCCGTTCTGAGGCGAGGTTGTGGTGAGGCATCGCTATGAGAGGATGCAGTTGCAGAGATTGATCGGGAGCTCCGTACGGGGGTGTAGTAGGTCGCACTGAAAAAACGCGAACACAGTCGGGGGAAGCTGGCACTTCCTTCAGTTGTCTGCCGAGTGTATTGCGCTTGCCGGTTTTGAGATAAAAGCAAAAGTGAGAAAACTAAACATGCATGCCGACTAGCTGCTCTACATCGCCACCACCAGCGTCCCAGTGGTGGCTCTCTTCACGACTCCAGTAAGAGCTCCCTACTGCAACTTGCACCTTGCATCTCGCACCAGCTTGAGTCGACGAACGCACGCACGATGTGCTCTTGAGCACGCCAAGCCAGCAGTCGCTGGCTGCGTTGTCCAAGTTCAACACCACTGCATACTGGGCAACAGCACTGGCTGAGCAGCAGCCCTCGCTGAGCAACAGCACACATGGCTGACTGCAACCACATGCTGGCAGCAGTGCGCTGCCCAGCATCGCCGCCGCACTCGACTGTACTGCGTGGTCGTGGTTGGGCTTTCACGCCGCCACCCACTACAGTCCCCCTCCAAGCCCAATCTGACCACTCGGTAAAATTGTGTTTGAACATGTATATTATGTATGACACACCACTCGGTGCTGTCTCGTCTCATGCATATGTCGGGACAACTTCAACACGTTGCAGTTGAACCAAACTTGACCATGTAACCTCGTCACATTTTTCAAGGTGGTCACAAAATCGAGGAACCCGCAACATAGTGACCCCAAATACCGGTATACCAGTAAAATACCGATACCCAGCGACTGCCTTAACGTCGCTTTGCCGACGCTTCTAGCGCTTTGAGGTGGCGCTCGAGCTTCGAGCCTTTAGCTGTAGCCACATAGGCTTGCACTAACGTACTCACGTCATTGTACATTGCCGCCAGAGGCTCCCACGAGTCCTCTATTGCCTCTAAGCCATGCCACCCGACAAGGATTTCATAGGACCGACTCTCGTCGTTCCACCGGTGCCGAACAAGTTCGCGCACCCGAAGGATAATGCCCTGGGCAGCCACGTGCTCCAAGAGCTCCTCAGTCACTTCGAGGTCTTTGTCAGCAAAGAACTTGAGCCGCGAGGCATGCACATCAAGCTCTTCGCCAGTTACAAGTTGCTTGACCGTGAACACATTGTGTGCATGTGCTGCAGTGACCGCGTAGGGACCAACCTACGTGACGAGCAGCTTGTTCTGCCGCTTCTCATCCACTCTCGACCGGAGTACATAGTCGCCCACGTCGAAGTTGACGATGTTGTCACCTCGCTCTCGTTTCTTGTTGAGCAAGGTCTGCTTGAGGCGAGCATCGGTGACCGCCCTGTGCATGTCCCTGACACTGGCGCGTAGCTGAGCTAGGCTCGACTCGATCTCAGCCGATGTCCGAGCTGACTGCACACTCGGTGTCACCTCGGGCCCCAAGAACACAGCCTGCAGTGACGAGGGGGGCTCCAACCCAGTGAACAGCTCGCCAGGCGTCTTGCCTGCCAGTGATGGCACAGCAGTGTGGTTGAGACTGGCTTGCACAACCGGTATCAACCGTGGCCAGTCTCTGTGGTTGAGCTTGTAGTCGATGATGAGCACCCGTAGGACTTGCAGGATATCCCGGTTGACTCGTTCCACTGACCCGTTAATCCATGGGCTGTACGTTGGCGAGAAAATCTGTTGGCACTTCAATCTGGTGCAGAGCTCGTTGATCACTTCATTCTTAAAGTGCGAGCCTTGATCACTTATCCAATCTCGCGGAATTCCAAAACGACTGTGCCAGTCCATGATGGCGTCAGCCGCAACCGTACTTGTAGGCGTTTCACACTTGACCAACTCACAATAATGACTAGCATCATCCTTGAGCACCAATAGATACTGCATGTCACCAAAGGATTCGCCCAGGTAGAGAAAGTCCCAGTGCAGCGCCTGGTTCCGCTCATTGCATCGGTAGGTATCACTCCAGGGCCTTGGCACTACCTTCCCCCCCTTCACATGGTGGCACAGGAGGCAGCTTGCCAGGAACCTGTCCACGCATTGCCGGAGGTGAGGCACGTAGAAGATGTGGCCGAGGTGTGCCAGCATGGCGTCCCTGCCGCGGTGGCCCTGGGGGCCGCAATGTGCAATGATGCACAAGCGGCGGAGTAGGTTTGTGGCCTCAGCGGGGATCCACAACCGGCTGTCCTTGCGCCGGACCCCATCGTCGCCTTCCTCCAGCCGCGACAGCTCGGTCTTGTCCCCGAAATTGCGCTGGGCGGCCGAGATGCTGTCCAGGTTGGGCCACACGAAATCAGCATCGTCAAGTGGACGCAGCAGTAGTCGGTCCTGCTGCTGCTGGCCTCGAGTAGTTACTCGCCGTAGACTGGTTGTCGCCGGCATGCGTGCCCAGCGCGAAACCATGTCTGCCCACACGTTGTCCTCGCCTGCGATGTGGTGTATTTCGTAGCGAAACTCACCGAGTCTCATAGCCCACCGCAGCAGCTTCCCCCTGATGTGCTTCTTCACAGTTGTATCGGGGGCGAAGACATGGATCAAATTGCGGTGGTCGCAGAACAACCGGAATCCTGCCGGTCGGAGAAGGAGGTGTGGCAACTTATCGCAAGCTGCCACGATGGCAAAAGCCTCCTTCTCAATCACACTCCAATTTTCCTGCGACCCAGAGAAGGTCCCACTTAGACAATGTAGCAGGCGGTGTGTTTGCTCTGCCACCGGTTTGTCGTTCTGCCACTCCTCAACGTCCGTCACAATTACACTCCACGCTGTGTCCGAAGCGTCCGTGAACACAGACAGCACTCCGTCGGGGCTGGGGTGAGCCAGCATGGCCGCGGACGCAAGACAGTCCTTGACTTGCTCGAATGCAGCTTGTTCTTCATCCGTGAACGTCACTGGCAGTTTGTTCGCTGCTCGCTTGGTCCTTTTCCCATTCCCCAACGTCACATCAAGTCGCTTCTGCAATGTCTGCACGTGCCCGGCGTAGCTGATCAAGCTATCTCTCATCCAATTACACGCGCAGAGAAATTGCTGTAAATCGCCTGCCGTGGATGGCAAGGGCATCTCGCGTAGAGCCGCAATGCGTTGTGGGTCATGGCGAACGCCATCACCATCAATGATCTTGCCGCACCATTTCACAGATCGCTAAAAAAGACTTGACTTTGCCGCGCTCAACTTGAGCCCGAACTCGTTCATCAGCGAGAACAGCTCGCCGAGTTTCTCCAGATACGTATCAACGTCCTCAGCATAGAGTAGCAACTCGTCGATCCAAACAATAGGTGCTTGTAGAGCAACCTAGCAAATCAGCGCTCCATCGTAACCTGAAAGTGCAGAGCCGCATCGCTGCAGCCCTGCGGAACGCGCATCGGAGTGTACGCCTTCGCGTCCGTCATGTAGCTTAGGATCTCTTGGTTCGCCTTCGCAAGAGGGAGCTGCCAAAACCCCTTGATGAAGTCGAAAAGACCGAAGAAACACATGCCACGGACGTGCTCCGTGATCACCTGCAGTATCGGCATCACCCCAGCAATCAGTTCCGTCTCAGCGTTGGCGGGTCGGTAGTCACTGGTCTGCCTGAACTCGTCCTTGCCAGGCTTCTTCACTGGAAGAGCGGGGCAAGACCACCCACTTGATGCGTTCTCGAAGACCCAATCAAGTCGTACAAGCTCATCGTTGAACTCCTGTAAAAATTTCCGAACGTGAGGTGGGTACGCCCTCGGTTTTTGCACCTGAAAGGCTTCGCCCCCTTTTTCATTCGAAGCTCCAGCGGTGGAACCTTGGCAGGAGGATCCGGGCCAATGTGGAGTCGCCAAATATCATACATGTAGACAATGGTGCGTAGCTTGCCCTCCTTCTCGGGTGGAAAACCATTCTCCAGAGCTTTTGCAATCATCGTCTCCACTGCCTGACGAACCTCTTCATCTGGTGTGCAGCCTGCCAGGAAGTCCTCACCAAATGCAATTGGGTCGTCATCGTCCGCCGAGGTACGCTCAGCCAACTGCTCCAGTTGCCGGTCGATACTGATGCCTAGATCGTCGAGGATGTCTTCACCAAGGATAAACTCATCCTCGTCCTCGTCAATCACAAGCACTTCATACGGCTTGACCGGTCTCACAGGCCCAGCGGCGGTGTGCAACATGATCTGCAATAGCACAGAGCGCTGCGCCAAAATCTCATGCTTGCCCACCGTCTCACAGACAATCGGCCTCGCCAACGTGGTGGTTTTACAAAGACCACCCAACTTTTCAAGCTCCACCAGCTTCCGAGCACTGATGATGCTCTTCTCTGCCCCAGTATCCGCGCAGTAGGGCATGGACAGCCTCTCTTCAAGCACAATAGTCCTGTCATGCTTAGAGAGGCAGTCTTTAATGCGCTTCAACCTTCAAGCATCGCGACCCGTCCGCTTGGGGGCCTTGTTGCTGTCGCGACACACATGCAGCTTCTGGAGTAGCTCCTTCTTCTCGTCAGCATATGGCGTTGGACAATGAACCAACCAGTGGTCACCTTTGCACTTCAGGCAACCACCGGCCGGCGGCGTTGAAGCTGCTAGCTTGCCAGGGTTCTGCTTGGCAGCGCCACCCTTCCCGGGTTGCTTGCCACCGTTGCGTTCAACCTTCCTGTATTTGGACCGGTGTTGGGCGGCGTCGCCACCGTGCACGTTGGTGTCGTTCTTCTTACGCTCGCTCTGGTCCTTCGAACGGGAGCGCTTGCGTCGCTGAAAGTCTCGGTCCTGCTCAAAAGCCTTCGCTAAAATGACCTTGAACAGTTCCTTCTCATCCTCCTTGGCCGACCTGGCCTGGTACTTCACGGTGGTCGCGACTTCTTCGCGCAAGCCGCGCGGTTGCAGCGACTCCACCAGTAATTTGCACTTAAGCCGAAGTCCTTCCTTTCCGGTGAAAAACTCCTGCCAGCCTTGCTCTTCAATGAACTCTCGGCTTCGGGCAAAGAATTGCATCACCCGCTCCTTGACGTCACTCTCTGCCATGTCAACCACGACATTCTCTTTGAATAGAGCAGCAACATCTGGAACAGAATTGTTCTTCACTGACGAAATGATCTCGTCGATCTTGCCCAGGATGAACTCGTCCGTGACCATCTCAATGTCGACGCCCCAGTCGAATTCACACCAGACTTCCAGAAGCCGCTTGTTAAACGACTTCTTCACGCTCACGAGCACCTCAGCCATCTTGTCTTCATCGTTGCTGCACCGCATCGCCACCTCAATCTCGTACTCACGTCGGAGCTTCCGCCACTGTACCAGAACAGCATGCGACGTGCTCTTCAGTTAAGGGGCAGCGAGCAGCATGAAGAGGGCCATTAGCACAGTCGACGTTCCAGCCGGATCCAAAGTTGCTGGAGTCGGTGGTGCCGGGTTGCTGCGTGTCGATCGCATCTTGACCTTAGCACTGCTAAAGAATTCTTTGTAGTAGGTCGCACTGAAAAAACGCGAACACAGTCGGGGGAAGCTGGCACTTCCTTCAGTTGTCTGCCGAGTGTATTGCGCTTGCCGGTTTTGAGATAAAAGCAAAAGTGAGAAAACTAAACATGCATGCCGACTAGCTGCTCTACATCGCCACCACCAGCGTCCCAGTGGTGGCTCTCTTCACGACTCCAGTAAGAGCTCCCTACTGCAACTTGCACCTTGCATCTCGCACCAGCTTGAGTCGACGAACGCACGCACGATGTGCTCTTGAGCACGCCAAGCCAGCACTCGCTGGCTGCGTTGTCCAAGTTCAACACCACTGCATACTGGGCAACAGCACTGGCTGAGCAGCAGCCCTCGCTGAGCAACAGCACACATGGCTGACTGCAACCACATGCTGGCAGCAGTCCGCTGCCCAGCATCGCCGCCGCACTCGACTGTACTGCGTGGTCGTGGTTGGGCTTTCACGCCGCCACCCACTACAGGGGGTGGATATAGTGATGGCGGGGGTCGGAAAGAGACTTTACGTTGTTTTTCAATCAGAATCGCTACGATCAGACTCAAACCCTCAGTGGAACACTTGATCTTCGTGTGGCCTTACGCACAGGGAAAGTAGGAGCCTAGTGTGCAAAATTTATTGCAACTCGGATACCATACACACAGTAACATGATACATAGAGAAAAACACATCAAGTCACTAAAAATGGGTTTCATTTCGATTCATAACATTGATAACTTTTTTACTGGGATAGGAAGCAACGTTAGTGCTGCTTTCGCAGACCAAATCGATTATATCCGTGGTACGTCAAGTCAAACGATGACCCCTCTTGACATCTAACTGGTATATCTCTATGAAACCGGTGGCGCACTGGGACCTCATGGGCAGCCTTCGCGGAGCCCTAGTTTGATGGGGGTGGATCAGTTAGTTCTTCGAGTTACTACACGCAAGAGCGGCTTACCTTTGGAGGTCTGGGTCCCAGTCAAAGACCCGCAGCCTCTCTTCCGTCGCCCTTCTAGTTCATATCATAAACGACAACTCCACCATCATCTCCGGCCGCAACTAGGTGGTTAGTCGATGCCGCTATCGCTCTGACCGCCGCCAAGGCCATACAGTCACTTGCCTTTGTGCTACCGATGACACTGGCATGAATCAGTAAATATATTGAGCTGTAGCGAAGTAAAGGGACGATTGAGGTGGACTGAAAAATAGGATGCCGTTTCTACAAGCTGCAAATAGACCTCAGCCAGGGTTCGCCCTTTTAATTTTGTTGAGCATTGTCTGTTGATATATTGCATCTACTGCGGCTGCGAAGCAGGCACAGGAGATGACTAAAAATAAAGAGTTTATTCCAAAATCCTCCTCTCCCAGCCTTCCCGGAGCCCTAGTAGTTGCACTTAAAGGAGTTGTGGATGTTCATAATATGAAAGCATAGCGCTGTAGTGTCTGCAGGTAGAAGACGCACTGGGGGAGCTGGCGAAGCTCCCTGAAGTTTAGCCGTAGTGTATTGCTCCTTGTGGTAAATAGCAAAGTGGGTCTTTACTAACGCTAGTCTACTTCGGCCGAGGTGCCTTGGTGTTGACGGCCACTTGGTTGGACGCGGTGGAGGTCGTCACGATTGTCGTTATGGATCAGCTGAGCAATCCTCATTGTCGTTATTGAATCTAGCGGACTTCCAGCTACTCTAGTTGGTGTGAGCTGGAAGTCTATAGACATGCTTGCATCATGCAAGTTGCATGCACTACATGCGCCGCAAGTGCGGCGCGCCTAAGTCGTGTGCGTTTATCTGTTTTGTCCATTTTTGCTATCTCAGCCCCCGCGACGCCCTAGTTTTTTGTGTATAAGTTGCTCTACCATACCACTTAACTACGATGACGCAGCCTTCTTCTAACGTTAAACACGACTGTGCTACCATAACTCGGTAGCACGGTCCTCTTACCGAGTTACGGTAACACGGTAATCTAACCGTGTTATTATAACATGGCAGTGTTGGCCAGTTATGGCTGCACGGTCGCCTAGCTGAGTGATACACATATGCAGGTAGTCCAACAGCATATTTTAGTAGTGGTGCAGTATCGATAGAAGGCATAGGCATGCTCGTCGATGCACAAGTATGATCATACCGCGCGCAAATACATACTTCCTCCGGGCGTAAAAGATTGCAAGGACTTTTTTTTGAGAGGCCATAACTTTTTTTCCAGACTCTCGATTGGACCGCGGATTGCTGTATTTTACCCGGAATGAGCTGCTATTGGCTCTCGTCTTTCAATCACTCAAAAAGCATGAAAAATGACTACGTTACGGTGAAAAAAGAGCGAAACACGTGCTTCATTCGTACTTGCGAGTGATATTTTCGTACTTAAGAGCAAAACAAATCGGGTAGGAATCTCGGAGCAAATAACGCTACTTTCTAGCCGTATTAGGAACTATCTGACTGAGGAAACAACACAGCATCCTTGGTGTGACTTGGTGCTTTCTATCTATCCATAGGGTCCACGCAGTTGGCACTACGGAACTGACGGAGATAGCAGGCAATAGGTCCGTGAAAATACGCCAGTTTTGCTCTTTCTCGTGCAAAGTGTACTGGTTCTATGTAATATTGTACCGATTTTTACCAAAGTTGCAATCATTCGCGCCAGGAGGAAGTAATTACAACGTATAAACAACGTCAATAGGTGCATAGAAACTTAAAACAAGTGTCCGCGATCTACTGGAACCGGACACTGTCCGGTTCCAGTAGATCGCAAAACTCACCGCAATTATTATAAAATAAATAAAGGCTTGCTTGTGGCATGCTTGTGTCGTGCGTGTCACACACGCACCGTATGTTGTACTACGTAGTAAAGGGTAAGAGGAAAATGTAATATATTTGAACAGCAGATGTGTCACAAGCATGCCACAAGCACACAGTAACTTAGTGTCAGTACAGTGTAAGTGCTCGTGGCGAGGAAACTCCAAAACCCGCATACTTGAGTTTCAAAACAACAAAACCCGCATACTGGCAACAGATTTCCGTAGAATCAGAACACTTCGGTTGGGAGCTGTAAAAAATATAATATAAACGTATGAAAGTTCTCCTTCCTCTCTCTCACGCACAGCTAGCTGGAGCTGCGTTCGTGTTCAAGTCAAACGGGCCCTTCAAGAGGTCGTCGTGCTGGTTCGTGGAGTGGAGCCGGTCCTTGCAGCCATGGGACTTGTGCGAGCAGTCGATCTGGTGGTAGTCAGAGGCGAACTGGTACTCGCACTACAGGAAGTGCTGGTAGTCGGGGTAGTGCCGCTGGTCGAGTTCGTGCTGGTAGTGCAGGTAGTCGAGGTAGTCGGGGTAGTGCAGGTAGTCGGGGTAGTGCTCCTGGTGGTGTCTTCTTGTAGATGACGAAACCTTCCTCGTACAGCTGGTACTGTTCGCCCACAGCAATGCGAGCAATTTCCGGACCGTCGAAGTTGTCCAGACGGTTCACGTAGTTTCCTTTCGCTGGGCAGGTAGGAGCGGGGCGCTAATAAGCTCGGTGGAAGCGGGGATCAGCACGGATGCTTCGGCAAACGCCTTTGAGTAGCTTTCAACCATGTAACAGGATCCGAAGCGAGAATAAGCCGACTCCAGCTCACCTACGGCATTTAGTACGGCAAGCATGTGCTTGCATGGAATCTGGTACTGATCCATGTAATGTGCAAGTGCAGCGATTCCATCTAAGTCCACAGTACGCCGGAACGGAGGGATCTTGCCGACGATAGAGCGTAGTCTTGGATGGCGTACTTGGCCTCCTCTCCATTCTTGAAGGTCTGCCCACGCTCCAGAGACACCATGCCTTCGGTTTGTTAAAGATAGAGGGGAAACTCCCGGGACCACTTTGACCATCCGGACCATCTGGACCAGGTTGACCACCGTTCCCGATTTCCCGGGTTACTCCCCAGTATGTTTTTAGCCTATCAGGGGTCTTTATATGACACAAGCTGAATTTGACAGCGCACTTCAAAAGAGGGTAGCTGGAGAGATGTGGAGCAGAAAGCCAAGTGCCAGCAGCGGCAGTCAGGAGCGGCGATGACTGCGGCAACGACCCTTCTCGGAAGGAAAGCCAAGGGTGGCACTGGCGCTACATCAAGCTTAGCCCAAGCAGGACTGCCCCGCCTCCACCAACCACTTGCACGAGATGACGTCAAAGGATAGTGCCTGACCAGGAGTATCATGATGCAGCGGAATGCCTCAGTCCAGAGTACGTATCAATGCGTATGCTGCAAACTAGTGTATTAAGCTTAGGATGGAGTGGAGAAATAGCTATCTAACGTGTTTGCTGAGTTACTAACCAGCTTCAAGCACTAAGGGTTTTTGCTGTCGCCGCACTTCACGTGCTTTTGCCTGCAGTCGAGACAGGAGGTCGCCTTCCGTTTTCTGGTTTTGTGCGGCATCTCTCGAACGGATGACACGTCCAGAGACGGCGTTGTCTGCGCTGGGCCAGTAGCGCATACCTGAGTTGGCCTTCGTGTGCTGTTTCGGATCTTCATTCGCAGTTGATTTGGGGTCAGCGCAGCCTGCGGGTAGTACTGCTTGAACACGGTCATGAGGTGAGCCGCTTTTCCACGTGTAGCCTTAAATTTTTCCGCTTCTTGACGTAGTATCTCCATGTGCTCACTAGATATTACTACGGGAGGGGAAGAACGCACGACTTGTCCAGAAACAAAAACTCCATTGTCACCAGAAGGGAGGCGGCGGGACTCGCCATCAGTCAACACTGGGGGTGCAGATTCAGCCAAAACGCTGCGGGGATAGCTGTCCAAATCGACATCGTTGGCAGTGTTTCGATCGGATGTGTCATCTTCGCTGGCATTGTTGTGCGCGGAGGTGTCACCTTCGCTGGCATTGTTTTGTGCCGATGAGGCATCAGCTTCGTTGCCATCGTTGCGTGCCGATGAAGTGTAGTCTTCGTTCAGTAGTAGTGCGCTTCGGACATTCTTAAACTTAATCGTGAAGGATGAACTTGACTTTTGAGCGCTCCCACCTCCTCTCTAGTGATACTTTGTCGAAGGCTCGAACTCCACCGCAAACACAACTTGCAAAATCATAAAGTCTGCAAAACGCAAGTCGTTTCTGCGAGACAATATTGGTATGTCGGAGAGTATCAAATAGTTGCTGCTGCAGCGCGCGCTCGTGGTCGGTTGCTCTACCAGTGCATTCCGCTTCATTCCGAAAATGAAACAGTGTTTTTCTTATATCCGTCGACTGCTTTGACGCTTGCTTGGAGTCATCCTGAAGCGCCTTGACTTTTGCTTCGAGAGTACGATAACTACGCCGACAGAGTCTAATGCGTGCGTTCCTGTTCGAAGCTACAACAAGGTTGAACATGATGGTGGTCACCAGTACACAGTCCGCCCAAGTTCTACCACATTCCTTTTGCTCTCGAAGAACTTGTCGCAGGAGTTCATGCTCTTCTGGCGAGAACCCAGCTGCTCCCTCTGGGTTATCTTCCTCAATACGGAGCGAATACATGAATTCTGCACGGTCGACTTCTCCACACTGTAGTGTAGTCGCATTCTTGAACAACAATTCCTTTATCGTGTGAAGGTGCTGTCTTGACCGCGACAGGTTCGTTTCTAGTCTCGATACATCGAGGGCAGCGCAACCAAATATCTGCTGCCACGAAGAGAACGCAAAATCGCGTTCTGTACTCGAGCGATACTGCGGACGAGGTAGAGAAGCGGACACGAGGTTCGAAACAAACTCTTGTTCAGCTGTATCTGCAACTAATCGCTCACCGTACAACTTGCACACTGTAGCAGCACGGCACGCCGATATCAAATCGATATTCTCCATGCGCGGATTCCTACCAAAGCGAGCTCCAACGTCGAGGTTGTGCTGCACGATAAACACATCTAAAATGCGCAAACCAAGTTCAACGCGCACCTCACGAGCCAATAATTTTTTCAGAGCGAAATGAAATCCTTCCAATTGACTCGTCGATACTACTCGAACCGGAGGGCCACCACCTTCATTGTACACGTTCTCAGCAACATGAAGCTCGCCCAACTTGATCTGTGCAATGTTGTGCTCGATGCAATTCCTCCATTTCTCTGGGGTACACCCCAGCTCGCTGTCAGCTACTTTGGTAAGCACAGCTCGCAAGTTAGCTTCCATTTCCGCCGGTGGTCTTAACTCACGATCCACGTCATACATTGCACTTGACAGCTCCTGGCAAATCAACTTGCGCTTCGATTTAGACTTGAGTTTTTCACTGAAGCGCTGAATCACATGGAAAGGATCCTGTTTGACAACGACAGAATCGTCCAGAGCCTCCGCAACGAATTTCCGTACGGCTGACGCGTTGTCAGAGATGAAATAGCAATCCCCGTCCGCATCAAGCTGCGAGCGTACATCCGAAAGGAGTTGCATGGTTTCATCTTTGTTTTCTGAGCTCGTCAGGCGCCGCCCTACTATCTGTCCGATTTCATTTTGCAGGAGTAGCAACATTTTGGCGTCTGCCAGATTATCACGTTGTCCATGGCCGCTCCAAAGTTTCAGTCGCTTGCAAAACTTCACTGAGTGATCAGCACGCATCACTTTTTTCACTTTGGTCTGCTTCATTACAACTTCACAGAGGGAGCCGTATAGTTCAGTGTACGCCAACCATGCATCGGTTAACGAGTTTTGTGACACCACCTTGTTCTTTGTCAAGTATGCGTCGACTGTGGGCGGGATCGGCGGCGAATAAGCGGCATTTTCGCGGTACTTCTGGCTAACTGCATAAACAAACTTTGAGAGCAACTCGTAGTACCGATTGCGCCGACGTCTCTCCAAGTGATTCAAAGCACGCGATAACCCGTTAGGAGAGAGGATTCCTTCGTGAACATGCTCCATTAACCCCTTAGAAAACCCCATCTTCTTGCTAATAACGAACGGGAGGTGTACCGCCACGTCTGGGTTGGCCTCGAGAAAGCTAGCACTCAACGTCGAAAAAGTCCTCGCTTTCCCGCTCGCAACTTTGCTGGTGCACTGGTACTTCACATAGAGAACATTGTACTTGTATCCAACGTCCTCGATGACGCGCTGCTTGCGTTCCTTCACACTGGGCTCACATTTACAGCCTGGAACCACACAGAATGGACGCCGTGATCGTCTCCTTGCCTCTGGAACCCACACCAACACCGGACGAGAAAAAAACGAAGCCAAACTCGCCCCACCGCGTGCCACTTCAGGAAAGTCAATATGAGGTGGGAATGAACACGTGTCTAGAGCCTGCTGGATCAATCTTCTCCTCTCGTTAAGCGGTATAACATCAGCATCTAGAGCTGAATCAGCGCTAGCGTGCTCGCACATCGGGCCCACGTGTTGATCCGACGTATTTATTGAAGCGACTCTTCGAGCCGCTTCGCCGGAGATAGCTGAGACTCACCGGAGATAGCGGGGCCTATCGGCCCCCGCCATCTCCAATAAATCATGCCTTCGGGACACGAGGAGCGTTACTTTTTGCTACAGATAAGCTGAGAGACCTTCGCATGCATATTTATTTATAGCTATTCCTGCTTTGTCTGATTCTACGGACATCTGTAGCCAGTATGCGGGTTTTGTAGAAGTATGCGGGTTTTGTTGTGTTGAAACTCAAGTATGCGGGTTTTGGAGTTTCCTCGCTCGTGGCAGCAATAGGTCTCTAACCCAATTATTGCGTATTCATTCGAATTGTCGCCAATTCATAGAAGCACTGGTGATCAAGTAGAAAAGCGGGAATTTCACGAAAATCAGAGAATTACGGCGAATGTTCGGAGGTCTAAGTGATATTATCTGTATTTGGCCTATGTACGTGTCAATTCTGCAGCGCTAACATATTGGCTAAATACTCACAATCCCCCAAAGACACCACCAAATCCTCGATTTAAGTGTAAACAGGACTTCCGTGGGGAAAGAAGTCCTCACTTTCATCGTCACTCTCACAATGGTTCAAGCGTCCGGTGGGACGCTCGACTTTGAGCGCCAAGCATCCGGCTAAGGTGCACACGGCGTTTCTCGCGGTAGCGCTTCGTGGCCGATCACACGAAGACGCTTTAGATAGTTCTGGTAATTGTCGCCGTCTTCACTACGAAGCGGAAGGATCCGCACATGGAAATTGGCGAGGGCCACGCATGCGCGAAAGAACATGTCGTATTATAGTTGCCCTCGTCCCAGCGATACTTGTCCGAGCACACGTGCACAGCCGTGCTTCTTTGGGAGGGTGCCATGGTGATAGGTGAAGTAGGGAGTAAAATGAATAATGAGGGGGCGTTCTAGTGGATCGATCGATCTTTCGCCATATACTCGATCGTGCGTACGGGACCGGGTGAACAGCGATTCTAGAATCTTCCGTTGAATTGTGGGTTATCGATCATTCTCAGCGTATTTGTTAGATTGCACGCTCATTCGGTGGTGTGGGAATTCATATGGTGATTTGACTCGAATTTCACGTGATGCTCAGAATTTGCGTCGGAGCTCTAATGGCGCCGGGGAATCTATGGTGTTTATGATATTTTCTGAGGTGTTTATGATATTTTCTCTAGGCAGCTTGGCACTCTTGGATGTGTTTACACATAAACAGCGTAGAACAAGATCGCTTTTGGGATCGTGCCTTACGAAATTCCGTATGCTGTCGCCTCCATTGAGTCCGGTCGGGAGTGGGCGTCCAACCGCTGCGCTTTGACATTCTACAACTTCCCTTCCAGCCCTCAAGACCCAACAAACAACTGCCTGCTATGCGTCTCTCCAGCACGACTCTTGTGGTTCTTGCGACCATCCTCCTCGCAAGTGGCACTGCAGTGTCGAAGGCCGACGAGGCCGGTGTGTCGAACGCGGACGTTGTTAACTCCTTGGATGTTGTCGCTGGCGAGGGCAAGAGACTGCTTCGAGGCCACCAATCAACAGTTGACAAAGCCGAAACCTCGGCACTCGACGACGAGGAGCGGGGTAGCTTGTTCTCCGCGAACGTTCTGTCGGATATGGCGCACGATACGATGTACCGCTTCCAGATGTTCCAGAGATGGAAGATTAATGGATACCTGCCGAAAAGCATCAAGTCCGAAATCCCCAAGAGTCTCTACAAGGCGTACAAACTCCATTATCGCATGAACTAGTAACAGGTGTGCGGTATCTGCGAAACCGGAAGGCGGCTCTTTAGAGAGAAACCATCTATGGCTACTTGTAACAAATAGAGGTCCTCTTCAAACGATGCCACCTGAAAAGCAAAAACAAGAAGACTCGATAGATGAACTTTTTCTTTGAAAACATTATTCACGCATCAATTTCATAATTGACAGCGTAGGATAGCTAGCGTCGCGTAGACGAGAAGCACTAGCCGTGAACGAGAATTGAGCATCGATGCTCGATACGGCAACCTCCCTTTACGTTGCCGAGCAAGCCGGAAGGGTCGATTTAACCTGCTTCCGCGGTTGGCCAAACGATTGTATCGGTGTCGGATTATCTGTACTAAAACAGTCCTAAATGTCCTAAACTGTTCTAAGAAAACTGAAATGATACTCCTACAAGCCGAGCGGAGCCCCGCAAGCGGGGCTCTCTAAACAGATTTTAGCCGAGCACGTGGGGTAGTTTGCCAAATTCTTCATCGTTTGTTTCAAAATCTAAACCTAAATACGCATTTCAGACTAAAACTACACACTCGTGAACGCGAGCAAACCTCGACAAGTTGCTGCTCGTAGCTCCGGTAGGTGTAATGCTCTCAAGTCTGTACATATCCAAAAGCCTAAATATCTCATACAGATATATTTAACATCTTTTGCTCTTTGAGCGTGCATAAGGTGTGTTTAGGTAACTTACTATACGCTGGTATTTGATTTTAACTACCGCACCATGCTAAACCCCCCTTACGCTCTCTGTATAGCATTTAAGATCAGGACACTTGGTTTGATGAAGGCCACCCCACACCTGCCTAGGCTAGATCCATCGTAAATTGTAGGTTAATGCATCGAAGCGCTCTTCACAGTCAGACGCTGCGACTGACATGAAGATCCATGATTCTCCTGAATTTGTATGCGCCGCTCGTTGCTTTTGTATCAAATCTTCTGCGTTATCTTCTGCGTTTGGCGCATACAAGTTCGAATAAGCATTTGTGTGGTCGCCATACAAACTGCTGTTATTTCTGGAGCAATCCAAAATACTCCAGGATATGCGTATGGCGCAGACAAAAACCCTACCGTAAAAGTCGCAATTATGGCTGATGCCTAGCATTCGAGCGGTGAACGCGCCTCTGCTTTTCCGAAGGCGGAGGATACGCTACCAAATATACCGTACTGGGAGTTTCAGGATCTGAAGTTGAGGTCGCCGGATTTAGGGAGCCGTGCCGGACAAGGCGCCGAGTGGGGCGGGCGTAACCACCGCCGCCAGTCGCGCCGGCTCGGCATTTCCAGAGTCGCCGCCTTCGCAGCACAAACACCCAACCTTCTGCTCAAACACTCGTTGTTAGCATGTCGACCCCTCCGTCCACCGTTTCCACGCCGGCCGGCGGCGGCCCCACCTCCACCCCAGCGACGGAGCCTGCGTCTGCGCCGGCGACAGCGTCGTCGTCACCGCCTGCCACCGGGGCCCCTGTGCAAAGCGCCAGTCCGCCATCGTCGGCTGTGACGCCAACGGCCCCGGCGGTGCCGTCCGGGTCTGAATCCCCGCTCCCAGTCGCCACTGCGCCGCCGCCCGAAGCCTCCCTGCCCGCCCGCGCCAGCGCCCGTATCGCCAAACGGAAGCAAACAGCTGAGGAGCTGGCGGAAAGTCGACGCCTAAAGAAGCGACTCACCGTCCGGTCCACCCCGCCGCGGCTGTGCCACCGTCATTACCAGCTGGTCAGACGGCTGGGTCCGCCGCTTCCGGCGCGGTAGCACCGTCGTCTACACCTACACCCGTGCCGGCGTCCGGCCTGGCCTGCGCTGCAGCTCAGCCTGCGGTGGCGTCCTCGGGGACCCCGAAGCCGAAGCGCGCTCGAAAGACGGCCAAGTCGGGGGACGCGTCGACACGCGCGGCAGCGGCCGCCAAACCGACCGCTAAGCCACTCGGCCAGTCCAAACGCGCACCCATCGACGCCCAGTCTACGTCCAAGGGCGCTGCCCGCATCGATCCCGCGGCACCGCAGCCTGCAGACCCAAGCACCATTGCTACCGTCGGGGTGCGCGCACCGCCGCCTCACGCAGCTCTGCCTCACGTCTTTAGTGTCGACTCGGACAGCGACGCCGATGAGGAGCCGGAGGGCCTTATGCATAGCGAATCCAGCGCCGTGTCCGCCCCCGACCTGATGATCCGGCCGCGCTGGACACGGCTGGCTCGGCTTTGCCGCCGCCCGCCCCGGCCACGCCAGCGGCCCCAGTATTGATGACACCCGGTGAGGGCGATACGGGCGGGTCCCGTTTAACCTGTCGGACTTCCTGAGTCAGTTTCATGGTGGCCTGCATGGTGCACCGGCTCCGTCGACTCAGACCGTGCCCGGCCGACCCGCCAGCAACGCGGCACTACCACTCGAGCATTTAAACCGTGCCGTGGGCGACGACATAGACGACCTGCGGCGCGACCCGGTGGTGGCCCGGCTCCTCGCCGAACTTGCCCAGGCTCTACGGCAGCAGCGTCCCGCCGGTCACACCTCAGTCCGGCCGGCCGCTGCAGACGCGGCTCCCGCGGCGTCCGTGTGGACGATGCCCAATGCACGCGGCGTGCTTCCACCCATGGTGATCTGCGAGCTCCGCGAAGCGCACTTCCCTCCCCGCAGCAACGGGCGCGTGGCGACTATGTGCCGGCGGCAATCTACATTTTAGCGGCACACCGTCTGTACCCCTACCTGCTCACACCGGAAGGGCTTCATGCGTCGCCAACGTCGTTCATCATGCGCTGGCGCGTCGTCGCGGCTTTGACCTTCGTTGTCTCAGCCCCGATCATGATCGCGCTGTACGGTGCCCGGTTCGGTCCGTGCGGCGTGTCAATCATGCACTTCCGCCGCGCAGACCGCGACGCGGTGCTCGCCGCCGGATCGTCCGATGCGAGCTTCGCCATGGACTTCCGGCGAACCACCGCGCCTCCGCCACCCCCGGCCTGCAGATCCTACAATGACTTGCTTAGCGCTGTGCAAGGCTTGATGTCTTTCGCCAATGCTCAGTGGTATCCACAGATTGCCCAGTCGCTGTACCGCGTCCGGGAATTCGTGATGGCGAACATGGACGCCGACCCGGCCAACTCTGAGCGCCGCGTCCGGCGCACGCTCCAGGAGGTCAACATGCAGCTGGGCGCCGCATTCGTCCACTTGTCCAGCGACTCCCCTTTTGGTGGCGCGAGTTTTCGGCTGCGGTCGGGCGGATTGACTACAACTCCAACTCGTGGGCTATGGCGCTCCACGAGTTGATGGTGCCACCGGCCCCGGCCGCCAGCGGCCCGGCCCTTGCCCTGCCCGCTCAACACTCAGCGCTGTCTGTCCCCGCGCGTACCGGCCCTCGCGCCTCAGAGCGCCGCGGCTCCCGCCCCGGCGGCTTCCCGGCGCACATCCGCGCCTTGATTCCTCGCCGGGACGACGGTGTAGAGCCATGCCTGAAGTTCTTCGCCGGTAGCATGTGCGAGGGGGCACACGCGAGCGTTGCGCCTCGGACCAGCGCACGCACACCTGGACTGGCGCGTTTCCTGCCGCGCTGCTCGAGTTTATCGTGGACAAGTTCGGCCACCGCGGCCGCGGGCAGAGACACCGGCGCACTTGAGGGGGACGAGGCTCCGCCGGTTCACCGGCGCTTCGTTTCGACTGTCGCAGTGGTAATCCGAATACACACCATCACCATCTGCAACTTAGTGAACCGTCCGTGTACCACTCTTCGTTGATGGTACCGATCAGCTACGTCACCGCCACGTCAGCCCAGCCACGTCATCATGACGGTGACCCCATCCTGCCGCGTGCACGTGCCGGCGAGGCGCCTGGCGCACCAAGCGCTAGGACTTCCGCCGAGGCGTGCACCGCTCGAGCTCCCACGCTCGCGCCTGCCGATGAGAGTCCCTCCCGTGGGGATATGCCATCGAGGAGCGCAACACCACACCCAACGGTCCCAGTCCAGCGATGAGTCGACAGCCGGCACTCGCCGTTAAGGGTTGCCCACCCCAACTCCTGGATTGCCGCGCCCTCCGACACGCGACGCGCGGGCAGCCGCGCCCCAGTTCGAGCCGCGCATCGCCGACAGCCCCGGTCGCGTCTCGGCGCCCGCACGGTCCGGGCCCTCCGAAGCCTCCCCAGCAGCCCGGCACCACCCCGCCGCGCCACCGGCCGTCACCCGGCGGCACGCACCATCCACCGCCGAGTTGGATGCCCTCCAGCGAGAGAGCACCCAGCGGGCGCAGCTCTGGAACGCGATTCAGCTTGCGTCACTCCAGGCCGCCTTCCAGCGCGCGGGTGTGGCGTTCCCCCCATTACGACAGGAAGTGGCCCTCGTTCCCACTGGCGAATTCTCGTTGAACAAGCCGCTCCAAGCGGCCATGTCGGAGTACGTCCGGCGCGTCCGCCCGACCCTGCCGGCGTTCGTGGAGCTTGTGCGAGGCCAGACCGCGGCCGATTACCGCCCCAACAAGGCGTTGGTGCCGGAAGTGCTCCGCCACCGGTGTCGCGGGTACGCCAACCTTCCTAGGCTACTCCAGATTGCCAAGGAGGGTGTTCGCGTGCAGCTTTCCAAACCATTGCCCAGGCAGCGCAGTTTCCCCCAGAACCACCCCTCCGCGTCCAAGCGTATCCAAGTCCTGCGCAAGAACATCCGCCGCGAGCAGGATTGCTTCCGGTGTCTCGTCTTGGATGCTGACGTTGCCGAGGTCTGGCCAGAGCTGTTTGTGAGCCCCTTCGGTGTAGTCGACAAGGGCGAAGGCGACCCGCGCGTATCGGGCAGGGTCATTCACGACCTGTCCTTCCCCGAGGACGCCTCGGTCAACGCGTTCACCGACACAACCGATGTCCCGACTCCGGCCTACGAACACTGCTCCCGGGTCGCTCAGGAGATTTTGGCGTGCAAACGCGCCAACCCCGACGACGACGTCGCAGTAATGGCTGGTGATGTCGCCGCTGCGTACCGCAACGCATGCACCCACAGCGAGAGTGTCTGCTGTTTCGCCGGGCACATTCCCGAAGACAATGCCATCATCATCGACATGTCCGCGGCATTCGGTTGGACCGGCTCCGCAGGAACCTACAGTGTGCTCGGCGGGGCCGTCGCTTTCATTCACGGCAACCACACCGACGCCGCGCACCCTGCCGGCTTCTTCAATTACCATTGGGTGGACGACCACATCAACGTGACGGCCAACGTCGGTACTCAGTGCGCGGACATCGAACGGTCCTTGCGCTTTGCGATGACGACAGTCATGGGTCCAGCGGCGGTAAACGAGGAGAAGTTCACCCAGTGGGGAACACGCCAAAAGGTGCTAGGACTCATGTTCGATACGTCCGCGGGCACCGTCGCGATGCCGGCACGCAAGATAGAGAAGGCCAAGAACTTCGTCGCCCGTGCATATCACGCCACATGGCTCTCACGCGGGGATTTCCGGTCCTTACTTGGGTCGCTTCGACACGTGGCCACGTGTGTTCGCCCTGCCCAGGCCTTCCTGCAGCGCCTCCGGTCCGGTGAGAAGGACCTCCACCGCCGAGCCCGCGTTGCCATGACAGCGCCGATGCGAGCCGACCTTGTGTGGTGGTGGCACATCCTGAACGACCCATCCCTGAACGGGGTCCCGCTGGACTACTTTGCGGTTCTCCCCGAACCCGACCTCACCGTCACCACAGACGCCTCCGACGAGGGAGTGTGCGCGATCTCCCCGACACTCCGACGTGCGCTCACATACCAGTTCACGCCGGTCGAGCGCCAAGCTATCGCCGAGTTCAAGGAGGGTCGCCTAACAGCTTCGACATCAATTACCGCGAGCTCTTGGCCTGCGCGTTCGCCGTCCAAGCGTGGGCTCCCTTATGGCGGGCCACAGTGGCCAAGGCGGGCCTCCTTCATATCCACTTCCGCATCGACAACACCTCGGCGGTGGCATGGCAATCCAAGATGGCCTCACGCAACCCTCGCGCCCAAGTGCTGATCCGCCTACTCAGCCTGTGGGAGCACCAGTTCGGCCTGCGCTTCTCGGCGTCCCACATACGGGGCGCCGACAACACGGCGGCCGACGCCGGATCTCGGCGCTGGTCCGATTCGAGGCTCGACTCGCTGTTCCGCAAGCTGACTCAGGGTTGGATAACGGAGCAGACCCCGCGCAGCGTCGCCGATCTCGAGAACGTTTGGTGCAGTATCTCCGCGAGCACTCCGTTGCAGACTCCTCCTTCCGACAATACGCCCGCGCGTTCAACCACTGGAAGAAATGGTCCGCGCTCCGCGGGATAAGATGGCAGCTCCGGGAGCCACCCCCGCGCCAGCTTGAAATACTGTCCGAGTTCATCATCGATTGCGCGTTGCACGGGTTTGGTTCACACCAAGCAGTCCGCTGCTCCACAGTCAAAGCTAACCTCATGGGCATCCGCCACTTCATGCGGGCGGTAGGCTATGATCTCCCCATCGACCATCCACAGATACGCATGCTCCTCAAGGGCGTTGCGCGCTTCGACGCCCCAAGCCGGCAGAAGGCGCCAGCAACAGTCGCCATCCTTGAGGCGTGCGTCCGCGCGCTCAACCTCAACGACCCAGCGGACCAAGCTCTCTGGGGGTGCTGTGTATGGCCTTCTTCTTCCTGCTGCGGCGCTCCGAAATCGTGGCCACGTCCGGGACCAAGTTCGAGTGGTTCGCGCTCAGCGGGAGCGACGTCACTGTCACCGACGGCGACGGCGTGCCGACCGACGACCCTGGGGCCGCCGCTGCGGTGTGCATACGCCTGCGGGCGTCCAAAACGAATCAAGCCGGCAAGCCCGTCACGCGCCTACTCGCACGCTCCGGACACCGACTCCTGTGCCCAGTACTCGGCGCGATGTTCCTCCTCCAGGCAAGATCCGGTCTGCCGCTCGGGATACCCGCCGCAGTCTTCCTGGGGCGTGATGGGACGCCGGGGTGTGTGACGGCAGCGCGAGTCGCAAGGGCAGTGAAAGCGGGCGCGCTCGCGGCGGGCGAGGACCCAGCGCACTTCGGGACTCACTCCCTCAGGGCGGGCGGCGCCACCAACATGTACCGGGCCGGGATCGACGCCCTCACAATTCAGTTCCATGGACGCTGGGCGTCGGACGCGTACAAGCTGTACACAAGGTTGTGCCGCGAGTCAGTCGAGAGCGTGGCTGCCAAGGTCGTCAGCGGGGTCCCGTCGTCCACCGTGTTACAGTAGAGCGAGAGCTAATACCCTACTTTGGGGGCGCAGCCCGGCCCTACGGCCCGGCCTGATGCGCATCAACTCTCGCTCTAACTGTAATACACGAGATTGGCCCCACTAAGGGAGACGGCTCTGGTTGACGGCGATGGGAGTTTCAGGATCTGAAGTTGAGGTCGCCGGATTTAGGGAGCCGTGCCGGACAAGGCGCCGAGTGGGGCGGGCGTAACCACCGCCGTCAGTCGCGCCGGCTCGGCATTTCCAGAGTCGCCGCCTTCGCAGCACAAACACCCACCACGACCCACCCTAGGCGCAGCCCGGCCCTACGGCCCGGCCTGATGCGCATCAACTCTCGCTCTAACTGTAATACACGAGATTGGCCCCACTAAGGGAGACGGCTCTGGTTGACGGCGAGCACGACCAATGCATTAGTATCTCCGTTGTTGAATGTGCGCAGCGCACAAGGCTAACGTGGTTTAGAGAGGAGAGCAGCCCTAGACGACGACGAGAATCCCCGTGTCACGCAGAGCCTAGCACCTCGTGCATACACACACCCACGCGCTATGCGTAACCTCCGTCCGAGGGGATTGGACGGTGACGGCCGATCAAAATGGGGTATAGAGAAATACGACTTATTGCTCTGCTCATAGACTATGTAGATGACGGGATCCACCGTCAGCAGCGCGGCAAGGTCAACACGCTGTCGTGCACTGTGACGGGGCACACAGCACTTCTTGACAGAGGAAGCAGGAGTATACGAACTCCAAGTGAACTGCCGTTCACGTGTCCCTGGCCTTAAGGGGACGACTTGACTTGCTACAAAGGAGTAGGATATAAGACTGACTGTACTTTGGTAGGGGTTAACTTGGCTCAATACAAACGACAAGTTAACTATACTAAAGCCCACACAAACTCAAATGGTTGGCTTTCGGAGCTACTGGTACCATGTACCACGTACTCGGGAGAGTGACACCCGTCACTCTTTATGTAATGGGTACACTTGATTGTACCCCGTTACATCCTCCCCCACTTATCTGAGAATCACACCTGATTCTCCAATCAGCTTCGAGAGAATCCGAACACCCAAAGGTCGGATTCTCGGGCGCCGCCGCCGCAAAGCTGGCGCGCCTCATTGTCACACCCACAGTGACTTGTGCCCGCAGCGGGCACCCCGCGCGGCACCCCTGCCCTCGGCGATGTTGGCCGCAAAGCCGACGCTTCTAGTGGCCGTATCCACAGCGCTAGCAGGCGCAGAGTGCCTCGGCACGGGATGCACGTGCCCCCAAACTTGCAGTGTCTCCCGTAGACCACCCGCAGTTGGTGTCGCGTGGCCTTTGGGCCTCGCTAGCACATTCGTGCTGCGGTGCCTCCCGCGAGGGACGGCACCTTTCAGGTCAGCGGGTAGCGTAACCATGGAGAGAGCTGTGCTGTTCATCTCCAGCCATGACAGCGGTCCGACAGGACCACGCTCGTCACGGCGCAGTGTGTCGGTCGTCCGAGTACGTCGGCACGACCCACAGGCTAAGGTCAAACGTTGACCAAAGCCAAGAAGCATCCGGCTTCATCGTCGCCATAGTCCCGGGGCCACGGCTGCTGCTCGCAGCCAGCTCATCGTACAGAGCAACGCGGCGGACTTGTTCACAGTCCTGCCCCGCGTCACGGCCATCGTGTCGCCGACGCTGAGGTGTCTTCCATCGACACCAAGGTACCGCAATGGTACTTCATCACGGTGCGAGGTACACTATCCTCCGTCACCAGCGATCGCATCATGCGTCGCAGGGACCAACACCAGGTCGGTGTGCACGCAAGGCCGCATGGCACACAGTCCATGCCGGACCTCACTGTGTACGGGAGCACCACCTCATACACCAAAGGCATGTCGTGTACCACATGCACCACGACTGCCATAGTGCCTCGTGCACTTCAAGTGCCACGTGCACGACAAGTGCCGCGTGCACTGCGAGTACCTCGCGTACTCCAAGTGCCCCGCGCACAGTGAGCGTCAGGTGCCACGTGCACCGCAACTACCTCACAGGCAGTATGTGCCACGTGCACCCGTATGGCTTCGCGCCTTACAAGCACGGTATACACCGCGCTAAGTGTGATTGCCCGCAAAGGCAACACGTTCGGGCTCACCCTTCGTGGGCAACACCCAAGCTCCTTGCCGTTGACTACCTGGCCGGCAGACGTGTCGCGCACAGCGTAGCAACAGCATGGAGCTGTCCCTCGGGTTCGTCCTGGTGGACAACACCCATGCTCGAGGCTAATGGCAACCTGGCCGGCAGACGTGCCGCGCCCAGCGTAACCACAGCATTGTGCTTCAGCACGATGCTGATAGCTAACTGGCCGGTAGACGTACCGCGTCCAGAGTAGCAACAGCATCAAGCTACGGCATGGTGATGCGTACGCGCACATGCCTTCGTCCGCGGCCCAAGCCGCAGACTGGCTGCCATGTCCTCGCCCGACAGATGCAGCCTTTCCGCAGCGAATGTGCGGCCACCTTCGGCCCAGCAGCGGCAGTGACCACTGCCAACGTTGCTGGCCATCGGTCACCAAGACCATGGGACCTAAGCAGCGACGCATCAGGTCCAGCACCTTCGTGCAATGCTTCGTAAGTAGTTGCACCATGCAACCACTACACCGGCTTCTGTGAAGAAGCAAGTCTCGTGCCAGAGACCTCGGGAGGAAGGGCACTTCCGATCCCCTCCCCCACTTACGATTAGAACCCCGGTGGGTCAGGCAGCAGCCGACTGCCTAACCTCGCGCCGCCCTGCAGCGCCGAGTCGCTATACCAGCAGACTCCAGTGGCGCGGGCAGTTTCCTTGCTTGGGCTCCAGGTCAGTATCGTCGACCAAGGCTTGATGTGTACCAGCCTGTATGCAGTTTGAGTCTGCGTGACTTGACGTGGTACTCTGTTACCCACGTCTGCGGGTGAAGACACCCATGACAGCGTACGACTTGTCCTTCCTTGAGAGTAGCTGCATCGCATGCACGCATGCCATCTCGGCATCGAGTCCTGGACACTTGTTGCCCCAACGCCGCGCAGTGGCCGCGGCCTTCGCAGCCAGACCGAGCATGTCCCAGCATGTGGTCAATAGAGGTGTCGCATCCAGCTGACACACTCCAGGCGTGATCGATCGTGGCCATGTAGTCGGCGGCGACGCACAGGTACGCCCTGTACCAAGCCACGCCTTGCGTGCGCGAGGCCATAGCTGCGCCGGCCGACACCCAGTCGAACGTCATCCATGATGACCGGGTGCTAAGCCCTTGGAGGAAGGAAGTGCTTCCGACCACTCCTCCCCGCTTAAAATCAGAGCCGCGCGGAGCCTCGAAGAGGACCGGGCGGCTATGACATCGTGACGGTGTCACGGGCTTCTTAAACTCCGTGTGGCCATCCACCACACGAGAGGAGACCCATGTGACCTGATCACTAGGTCTGGTCATACTGACCGTGCGTGGAACTAAGTTACCCACGCAGGAGGTGCACCGCGCAACCCCCTTCCGGCTCATGCGGAGCCTTGCCGCATCGTGTGGAACTACGTTACCCACACAGGAAGCGCATCATGGGACTTCACAATCAGTTTCCGTCTGAGTGACACGTGTGGAACTATGTTACCCATACAGGAAGCGCGTGCAGCGCCTTCCTCATCAGTTATGGTCTGAGTGACCTGGTGTGGCACTTAGTTACCCACACAGGAAGTGCATCGTGCACCTTCCTCATCAGTTAAGGTCTGGGCGACCGTGTGTGGTACTTGGTTACCCACCCAGGAAGCGCGTGCAGCGCGTTCCTCTTCAGTTAAGGTCTGGGCGACCGTCCGTGGTACTTGGTTACCCACGCCGGAGATGCCTTGAGTGGCCTCCTCAGCATTACATGCTCTTGTGCGGAACTAAGTTACCCGCTAGTCAGTGGTCCTTGGTTACCCACCTGGTGGCGTCACCGAACACCACCCATGCCAATGCTCATACCGAGCAACGACTCTTAGCACTGGAGTTGCTTCTTGAGGCAGCTCCACATGCCAGGCGTAACAGCCCTCGGTTGCAGATACACTGCACCATCGTCATGGAGGACATCATGTCAGTGATGCCTCCCTTCTTCTTCTTCGTCTTGTCGGACGCATCAAGCGCCCTGGCGGTCCCTTCGGACGCCCTTGTGTCTGGCCAGAGGTGGGAACATGACTCACCAATGCTCTGGCAGACACAGAGGGCCGACTTAGCCTCAAAGGCATTGTCGCGCTGCTCGACCGAGAGCCCGTGCAGCTTGCACAGCGCACTCAGGGCCAAGCCATACTTGTCCAGGCCGAGGGCATATACGGTTCCATGCCCAGGGCCATCTTCGGCACCATCTCCGGGACCATGTACGGGTCCATGTCCGGGAACATGCGCGGTTCCATCGCTGCCCGCGTCGTCACGTGCGGCAGCAAGGGTCACAGCGGACCCCAAGGTTCTTCTTCGGCCCGGCCTCAGTCCATGAGACCTGCCTTTGTGCTTCGACTCTCGCAGAGTCGCGGCACTTGTGTCGTTATTCCAACCGACACATCTGGCGACGTGCGAACACGCGCGACGTCCCAGACTCAATCATGTCAAGGGATACCATTACCCCCGTACACCCACGTGTACTACCGACAACCCACCGTTGTCCTTCACCAATGCGAGCATCAGTGCTCTCAAGGGACCCCGGGTCTCTGTGGTGTACGCCTTCCGTACACCCATCACAAAGACTCGGGTCAACCCCAGCAAGGCCCTCGTCCTTACTGGTGGTTGTGTCCCCCTTGAGCACCTGACGGTGCATGGCGCCGGCGCCCCCTTGACCCTCTGGTCTTCGGGTAGGTCTTCTTCCCAGACCCTGGCGATGGGCAGACACGTTGATAGTATCCCAGTCCGCCGCAGCCATAACAGCGGACACAATACTGTTCAGCCGAACTCAGATCCATGGGTTCTGGTTCGCTCTCAGTGACCACAGGCTGTACAACAGCCAGATCACCAGCCTGCTTGTGGCTGTACTCCTCCTGGAGGGCGACTTGGATCGCCTCTTCCATAGTGGCGGTGCGCACACGGAACAACTGCGTGCGCGCAGGACCGACCTTCAGGCCGTCCACGAAGACTGTCGTCTTGACATCTTCCGACAGTGGGTTCCCCACCAGCGAGGCTGCCAACGTGCGCATCTCCTGTACGTACGCGTACAGCTCGCGCTCCCCTTGTTTACAGGCAAGGAAGCGCGAGCGCTGGCGGAACTCGTTGTTCGCCGGGAGGAAAGCGGCTCGACGCTGCTCACACAGCTGAGCCCAGGATGTGAAACATCCAGGCGACATCGCTTCGCGCGTATACGCCCAAGTATTGGCACGTCCGCCAAGATTGGAGAGCGCAAAGGCGACTCGAAGGTTCTCAGCCGAGATGAGACCTGCGCTCATTGCGATCTCGGTCTCTCGGATCCAGAAGTGAAGGTTCTCACCTTCCTTCCCTTCGAACGGAGGCACAGCTAGCCGCAAAGGCTTAGGCTGCACCCGTCTGGGCTCACTCATCTGAGCCAGCAGGTTTCCCTGCACATGAGCGATGAGCCCGCGTTCGTACTCGTCAAACGCGCTCACCCGCTCGACCTGCTCGGCTGGCGTCGCCGCCGCCAAGCTCCGGAGGGCATCACTTCCGAAGATGCCCGCCATCTTCCGCACTGACTCGAACTGCGAGTCAGTCAAGTGAGGAAACTCACTTCGGTCCATCGTGGCTCACAGACCTGAGCCACCGAGGATTCAGGTAGACTAATCTACCCGCGTAGGCGTAGGATTGACTACGAGTGCTACCAAGTGTGACGGGGCACACAGCACTTCTTGACAGAGAAAGCAGGAGTATACGAACTCCAAGTGAACTGCCGTTCACGTGTCCCTGGCCTTAAGGGGACGACTTGACTTGCTACAAAGGAGTAGGTTATAAGACTGACTGTATTTTGGTAGGGTTATCTTGGCTCAATACAAACTACAAGTTAACTACACTAAAGCCCACACAAACTCAAATGGTTGGCTTTCGGAGCTACTGGTACCATGTACCACGTACTCGGGAGAGTGACACCCGTCACTCTTTATGTAATGGGTACACTTGATTGTACCCCGTTACATGCACCTTGCGCTACGAAGGGAATCACAAACAACATCCAGCGTTTCCACGTGGGACGGATACGCGACCTTCAAGCGACATCCGTCCAAGCTCAACCTGAACGGGGAACATCCGACCCCAATCGAGCAACTCCCATACAAACGGGAGGTGACGACCCCGAACGGGCAACGGGCGTAATCACGGGAAACGCAACGGTCGCAAGTGCACAGCCGGGACAGAAGAACACGACCGAAGCCGGCTGGGAACAGCTACTGGCGACACTGCCGGAAGTTGACGTCGCGCGTCTAGCAAGGACTCTGAGGCCGACCGCGGTGAAGAATGAGCCGATCGCAGTTAATGCGGTGCACCGATCTACTGCGGCGACGCAAGTTGCCCCGACGGGGACCGCCCGTCAGGAAGCGAAGGCGCCAGTGAAGAAGGAGTCTACAGAGCCGAAGAAGGACCCTCCCAGGAAGAGTGATCGCAGGAAGGATGAGCGCCGGAAGGACGACCGCAAGAAGGCGCCGCGCAAGGGGTGCGGCCGGGACCGTGACTCGTCCCCGGATTCCAACCCCAGTTCCTCCAGCTCGGATGGTGAAAGTTCCAGCTCGGACGACAGCCTAGATGGTGTGGATGCTACGCCGACCGTGGAGTCAACTACGGCTGGGGACGGCAAGACTTCCTGGACGTTCCGCCCGTATGTCAACTCCAGTACGCTGGGCCAGTTCGATGAGAAGGCCCCGCTTGGAGATCGGCGTACCTGGTGGGAGAAGTTCACCAACATCTCCGTCCAGGGTGGGTGGTCCGACCAGACCAAGGTTCGCGAGCTCAAGATGAAGTTGTCGCCTGCCGTCCGGAATTGGCGTGACCAGCTGGAGAAGCACGTTCAGAGCGATTGGAAGCGCTTCGCCCAAGAGTTCCGCCGCAAGTATCTGAAGCTTCGGACGTCGGAGTCTGAACGGTACAACACTATGCGGCAGAAGGCGTCTGAAACCCCGATGGAGTTCTTCTACAGGCTGAACGAGGCTGCGGTCAAGGCGGGGATCAAGTACCGGAAGTCCAAGAAGGAGCGCAAGCAACATGTCAAGCGCTTCCTGAAGAACCTCCGGGACTCCCAGCTGAAGGCCATCCTGGCCAACCAGAAGATTCGCAGCCTGGACGACCTCGAAGACATCCTGGAACAACAGGAGGACCTGAATCTGGATGGGGGCTATGATACGCCACCGCCCAAGCGGGATTTCCGAGCAGGCAACATCCAGGACTCTCGTTTCAAGCCTAGGCGCCGTGCGTTTGTGGCAACTTCGGACGGGGAGTCTGGCTACGAGTCTGAAGGTCGTGTGCGTTTCGAGGATCAAGTCGAAGAGACCAAGCCGTCCCAAGTGGAGTCGAAGGAGTCCAGCCGGAACACCCTGGCTGAGGTGACGCCGACTGCCCCAACCGTTGCTCAGATCCCGGAGCCCAAACTTCGTCAAGCCATTTGCAAGGCGATCGAGCAGAGTGGGTGGCGCCCGCCTGCGCAAGGAGATTCACGTCCAGGATGGCAATCGCCCCGGCCAGGATGGCAATCCCTCGGCCGGGATGGCAGTCGCCCCGGCGAGAGAACCCCGATCGGGATGAGTTCTGCGAGAAATGCCGTAAGCTGGGCCACAAAGAGCAGAATTGCTGGGCGGAGATCATCTGCGATCGTTGCAGTCGGAAGGGCCATCCGGGATACGCGTGTCGAGTGAGACCGTGTTCACGCTGTGGCAAGATACATGAAGGAACCTGTGAAGATTACGAAGCTCTGGAAGCCGTGAAGTCACTCGCTCGGGAAGGGATGTTACAAGACTTACCTCTAGCCCTGCGCAAGAAATTGCTGGGTGATGAGGCCGATCCGGGATCGCCGTTAAACTAGTAAGCCCGCTGGATGGGGATCCAGAACGCGCCGGGCTGGCGAAACCCAAAGGATTGTGTGTCTTAGTGAATGTCGGACCCGAGTTGAGAAGGAGAAAACCAGATAACCACCAATGCATGTCAGCTATATTTCAGGACAAGTTTGACGACCCCAATTGTGCGGATTGTGGACGGGAAAGCCTGGATGGAGATGATTAAGTCGAAGTCCTCTTACAACCCGGCCAGAGATACGGTTGGTGGGAAGACCACGAGCCTGAAGCGAGTCATGAAGTGGCGACGGTACATGGGGCGGTGAATGATCTCCGAACGAGGATACTTTTGGACACTGGTGCATCTGGAAGTATGATTAGCTTGGACCTTGCGCGGAGGCTCAAGCTGAAATTCCGGATGTTGCCGGAGCCGATCAGAGTGTCCGGATTAGGAGGAGCGCCCACGAACATCACAGCGTACGCCCGGGTGAAGATCACTCTGGGTTTCCGCGTGGTGTACGTGATGAGTGTCTGGTTGGCGAATATCGGCGAAGGACTGGAGGTACTTCTGGGAATGAATTTCATGTATGCGGCTGGAGTGCGGTTGAGCGTGCGAGAGGGACTCGTGCAGCTCCCGGACGAGGAAACTGTTGTGATGTGTGACGGCCCACGCCGTGAGAAAGTGGGGCTGGACCTCCCGGTGACCCTGGATGAGGGGATCTATCTCTGTCCGGGGGAACACGCGATTGTGAAGATCAGATACGGCCAGAGCAACCCTCAACAGGATGTTGTTTGGGCCGGTCGGGGTGACCGTTGGGTTACCCAGGTCCTGTATGCAACCAAGTCGTGGGCGTCCTCGGTGAAGGTGGTGAACATCTCCAACCAGAGTGTATGGCTCGACAACCGGACCCCAGTGGCTCGGATTGTCGAGTTCGGGCACTTCCCACGATTTGGAAGATTTGTCCGGCCAGGAAGCAAGCGGTACCAAGAGTGGCAACAACTCATTTTCGAGAACACGGTGTCTCCAGAAGCAGAAGCGCGTGAACGAGAGCAGATTGAGCTTGAGTGGAGTCGACAGCCCCCAGCTGTAGAGAGACCACAGCGCGAATGGCCGACAAGGATTCTTATGCGGCCCGAACCGGGATCCCAGACGGACCGGCTGGTCATGCTCCAGCAGAGTGCTGTTGAGTCCCGGGTGGGGCTCATCGAGGGGGTCTCGGATGGAGATGGTCATGACAGAGAGCCCGATCGACACCCGACTGTCGAGAGTTCTTGCAGTGATGTGGGCACCGCAGCTGAGTCTGATCCAAGTTCTAACGAGTGGAACCTGAACGTTTCAGATTCGGCCGAATCTGACCCGGATGGTGATAGTTCGGATTGCATATCCGACCAGGAGGAGCCCGACATACCCACTGCGTCGATGCCCAGTACCCCGCTGCGGAAGCTGGAAGAAGAGTACAATCGGTGCATGAGGATCAGTCAAGAAGAACTCGACCTGGAAGCTGGAGTATATCTGCACGAGGGGAGCGAGATGCTGTCCCAGCTGCGTGATGAGTTGGCCCTGCTTCCTGAGTTGAAGGCCTGAGCCCCGAATGTGATATTGACAAGGCGGATGTTGGGGAACCCGGACGGACTACCCCGGATGGGAAACAGAAGCTGCGCTCTATACTCAAGTATCACCGCAAGATCTTCCTTGGAGATGGCAATGCTGCGCCGGCCCCGGCCAGGGGTGTGGTGTGTGACCTGTATGTAGGCGACGCCAAACCTGTTGCTCAACGACCAAGGTCCATTGCCCCCCACTTGATGATGAAGGTGTACGAGCTCCTGAAGAAGCTGCTGGAAACAGGCCTGATCGAGATGTCGCTGTCGCCGTGGGCTTCCCCGATTGGGATCGTCCTCAAGAAGAACGGTGTCGACATCCGAATGTGCATTGACTACCGGGTGGTCAATGGGTTCATCCGGCTTTCTAGCTATCCGTTGCCCCTGATCGATGATCTTCTGATTGGATTCGAAGCCGCTATGTGGTTCATGAGTCTAGACATGGCGAGCGGATTCTGGGCAGTCAGGATGACGGAACGTGCGAAGTTGATCTCCGCGTTCATCTGCCCATTCGGACATTTTCAGTGGGTCCGCATGCCATTCGGGCTCAAGAACGCCCCGCTCGTGTATCAGGCGGTGATAAACAACTGCCTTTGGGGTTTCGTGCGGCTCCCTCGAGAAGAAGAAGAGCGGGTAGACCCGGACGTGCTGGAGTTCCTCGGTTTGGACCCGTCAGTTCGGGATGAGTCCGAACGGGAGAAGGCTGGAGGCGGTGTCCCCGTCTTGGTTGAGCAGATGACTGTGTTCCAACGCAACATCCCGATGCCGTCCCAGCTGAGACCTGTCCTCGGACGGAGTTCTTACATCGATGACATCGCGCATGGGGCGCCCACCTGGGATCAGTTGTGTGAGGACCTGAATGCGCTGTTATTCCGGTTGCGCTACTGGAACATCTCTGTCAGCCTTGGGAAGCTAAGTATCCCGTATCTCTCGCATGAGATCAGTGCGGAAGGACTGCGCGCGACTCCGAAGATCGCGAAGGGCGTTCAGGATCTACCTTTCCCGTCCACCCTGAAGGGAGTTCAGTCATTCCTCGGAAGCCTCAACTATTATCACAAGTTCATTGAGGATTTCCCGGTTGTGGCTGCAGTCCTGTACGAGCTTACAGATGAGCAAGTGAAGTCCGGCCGGAATTTGTCGAGGGCAAAGGAGGCATTTGAGATCCTGAAAAGGAAGTTTGTGTCGACTCCCCTGTTGCGACATCCCGACCGGACCAAGCCGTTTGTGATCATCCCACATGCGAATCGCTGGGCTGCCTGTGCGGTCCTCGGACAGGAGTACGATGGAGTGATTCAGCCTGTGAGGTTCACGGGACGCGTGTTGAACGATGCGGAGATCCGATATCATGTCGCCGAGAAGGAAGCAGTTGCAGTCATGCGGGTCCTGGATGTGTTTAGCACTCTCGTCCAGGGCTGCCCAATCAAGGTGTATACCAGATACTCGGTATTGGCCTGGCAGTTGAAGTCCAAGACCGCCGATGGTCGACATGTCCGGTGGGGATTAACGTTATCCCATTGGGACTTGGAGGTGCAGAAGGTGAAGCGGGACGAAGACGGCCTGGCCGCAATCCTGGGTGCTGGCATAACACCACATGAGCACCTGGACGAAGTCGCTGAATCGCTCATCCCAGCTAAGGGTCAAGTGAAACCCCCACCGGTGATCAGCGTGGAGATGTTGGAGGCTAATTTCGCCGGATACGTCCTGCGTTTCGACGGAGCCGCGAAGACTTCAACAAGGCGGGGGAGTTGCGGATGCATCATCTGGGAGCTCCCCGGATGGAAGGTCCTGGCCGCGCAGGGTTTCATTCAGGATGATGTTACGGTGAACGACGCTGAGTATCTCGGCCTTCTGAATGGGATGAAGATGATCTACGACCGGGATATCCCGGATGTGGTTGTTGTCGGAGACTCTCGGATCGTCATCCAACAGGCTCAAGGACTGATTAATTGCAACCAGCCAAACCTACAGCGACGTCTGGCCGAGTACGAGGAAATGAAGCAAAAGTTCACTGGTACACGTCAAGCGGGAGTACAACCAGGCTGCCGATTATTTGACATCCAAGACACTGGCGCTCGGAGAGTCCTGTACGATTGATGACCCAGATGAGATGGAACACCTGGTGCGAGTCTCTCGGATCCACGAACAGATCATGAAGCCTGAAGTGGCCCCGAACGACGACTCCCCAGGTGAGCCCAGTCAGGGATCGACGATTGGGTTGCCCAGGACGCAGGTCCCGGGCCGGAATCAGCTCCCCTGCCAATGGCAGCCAGAGTCATGGCCGCGATAACTCGCAGCCAGAGTCGTGGAGAACCCGATCGGGGTGAGTCTATGAACCCGCGCGAGTACCAGGCCGAGAGGTGGCCCGGATCAAGGTGCACCAGGATGCAGATCCCGAGTTGATGAATCTGAAGAAGTTCCTGAGAGGCGACCTGGATGATTTTTCCCGCCTGGAGATCCGCAAGCTGTCCAAGCGGGCAGACCTGTTCGTGTTGGACGTCCGGGATGTGCTTTACCGACTGGTCCGGTCTAACAGGGACCAACCTCGCGACAAGACTGACGAGTTGCGCCTAGTCGTACTAGAGGCACTCCGTCTGGACATGTTGCATTACGCCCATGAGGATTTCCAAGGTGGCCATCAGGGGATAACCCGGACGCACGAGAAACTCCGGCTGGAGTTCTACTGGCCAGGGATGCACGCAGATGTCGAAAGGTATGTCAAGGAGTGTACTGACTGCGCCAGCGGCAAGGGGCGTCCGCCCAACCCTGGACCGTCGCCCGGGAACATTGAGCCCAGAGAGCCATTCGAGGTGGTCTCGATGGATTTCGTGACCCACCTGCCGAAGTCCGAACGGGGTAATACGTTCTTGCTCCTGTTCCAGGATGCATTTTCAGGTTTTGTGATGTGTAAACCGATGAGTTCTACCACCGCTCAGGATGTCGCTGAGGCATATGATGAGAGGGTGTTCCGCTGCTTCGGAGCCAGCTCTCTACTGCGTCACGATCAAGATCCAAGATTCATGAGTGAAGTCTTCACCCGGTTCAGAGAGCTCCTGGGTAGCCGGCAACGAGCCACGTTGGCATACAGGCCCCAGGCGAATGGACAGCAGGAACGTTCCGTCCAGACTGTGGTGAGGTCCATCCGGGCTTACATCGCAGAAGCGGACCAGAGCGATTGGGACGATCACGCAGAGAGGCTCATGTTCGCGCTCAACACGTCGTTTGATGCCACCCGGTTGGACACTCCATTCTACCTAGTCCACGGCTGGGATGCCAGAAGTACGATCTCGGCTATGCTGGGACCTAAACCTTCAAGCGTTCCCGAACGGACTGCGTATGAGTGGCGAAGAAAACTCCAGCGGGACTACAGCTACGCTCGGGCATGTGCAGAGGACCTCCAGAGGAAGGCCAAACGGGCCCGTTCAGAAGAACAAACCCGGAAGTGGAACGAGTTGTCGGATAGGCTCAAGTCAGGTTTCAACGTCGGGGATGCGGTCTGGCTGTACATCCCAAAAGTGCAGCCAGGTCTGAGTCGCAAATTGGCCCACTTGTGGCATGGTCCATTCAGGATCGCCGAAGTGGTTGACGAATTCCGGGTGAAGCTCAAGGTCGACGACACGGGCTACCGTGTAAACCCTTGGGTTCATATCAGCCGACTGAAACCCCGGGCGTTGTATCCCAGACGGCCTATAATCCAGCCGGAGATAGAAGACGATGACGATTTCGACACAGCACTTCTTCCCGAGGACAGCTGGGAAGCCGACAACGAGAACGACGAGTATGAAGTGGAAAAGATCCTAGATCTCAGGTGGAACAACCGTACGCGGACGTCCAAACGGGCACGAGAGTATCTCATCAAGTGGAAGGGGTACGACGAGCCTGAATGGATACCGATGATGCAACTGAATTGTGGAGCGCTCTTGTACGAGTTCAATCAAGGGGCGAAAGCCCGAGCGCGGTTCCAAGCCATGCAGGCTGGGGACGACCACCCTAACATACAATAGTTCGGAGTGGTCAGGTCCAGATGGGGAATCCCAATTGGGAGTGCTGACCCTAGTTGGAGTTCCCGGATGGAGAACCTAATTGCCTGGATGTGAATGTGTGAACTACGGAAAATGATTGTGAATTTGTATGGGGCGAATCTACGATGAAGGTGTGATTATGGCGAGTAACCTGAATGAGATTGGAGTTCTCGACGACAAGTGTATGGAGTTGACTATGCTGCCCGGAAGGGAGTAACAAAGCCACAAGAGAGGAATAAGACTGCACCCAGGGTTGAATCAGCTTGAATAGCCTGAACGAAGAGGAGAATGATGAGAACGATGGAGACATTAACGGTGATTATGGAATTAGAGCGCTACGCTACGGAAATGCAACTACATCCGGGATCGCTGTGGACGCTGGATGGGGTGGCCTCACTGGAACTTGGTCGAGACCCAGTTGTCGACGCGCTCGTGTTCCTTGAGCAGCATCTTGTCGACAATCTTGGCTGGGACGTGCGCCAAGCGCTCGTCGTCCGTGCAGGTTGTCCATTGAGTCCGGCCGGGGTCTTCACACTCGGCCATTGCGATCTGATCGGCCAAGATGTAACGCGTGCCATCGTCCTTCTTGGTTGACTCATCGACCAAGTACAGGTAGCAAATCTTGCACGGGGACACCCAGAATCCAGGTTCCCAGACCATTGTTTCCGGCATGCCAGCCTTGATCAGACGCTTGATCCGGGCCTCGAAAGTGCGTGCAACCCCGTCGTGAAGTGCCTGGCGTTTACGGTGAAGGTCCTGAGCCCGCTCGTAGATCGTGAGGTCATCACACTTCTCGTCGTCTTCAGGCCTGGTCTTCATCAGGAACCAGTGCAGGATATGCCAGAAGGCTGGCAGGTGATTCTTCATGTACTCCACATGTTGGTCCAGAATGCGGATCACAGCCGGCGTCAGCTGATCCCGGCGGTGGAAGTACAGGACCTTGACCCGGTTGTTGAACATCTCCAGCCAGGGTTCCGTGTCGATCAAGGCCGCGTACTCGTTCTCGACTGCAGGCCAACGCCTAGCCAAGTACTTGGCCTCGGGTTGCTGGGGCGCGTAGTTGGGAAAGCCAGGAGTTTGGCCCTCGATGCCACCTTTCTTCGGAGAGAAGCGAGTCCCGATACCCCGACGGCGCCACGAGATGGTGTCCCCAGATGGAGTCTCAACAATAGCCAACTCTGCGGCGGTCAGCTTCTCATAAGATTTCTGGGCCAGTGGTGACTTACCACCCTCCCGTTTGGGCATCGATGTCCGGCTGCGCTTCTTTGGAGCTTTCTTGGATGATGGCCGGTCGGGCTTGGCCTGTAACTTGAACTTCGACCGGGGAGACTGGGGCGTTTTCTGGGATGACAATCGAGGCGACCGGCGCTGGGACGAAGAAGACGACTGCGGCTCATCCTCAGACGAGCTGTCCGAGGACGACTCGACGCGGTTCCGTTTGGAGTTGCGCTTGGGCGTGGCTGGCGGCTCTTCGTCGGTATCGCTGTCAGATAAACCACTTTTCCCGACCGACTCCGTCCGGGAAGCTCCATTTGCACCTTTCCTGGGGGTAGATGTCTTGGGCTTGTCCTCGTAATCGGAGTCACTGGAGCCACTGCTTTCGCTTGAGTCATCTACCTCGACGATCTCCATCTCGGCCGCGGCATCTTCGGCCAGGTTACACAGGGGCGGAAATTCCTCCGGGTACATCCCCGACTGGAGGCGACTTCGGAGTATAACTTCAGCCATCTTGTAGAAGGTCTCAGGCACGTGCCGCGTCCAGAGAGTGTCGTCCAGGGTGCCATGGTACATCATCTTGACCAGCATCTCCAACAGCCAAGGCTTTGGGAAGTACTGGTGGGCCGGACGATCCTGATGGAGGATGTCCAAGGCCTCTTCGTACCCATCATCCATCCGCATGACGAACTGGACATCCAGCCGGACGTCCGACCAAGAGACGAACTCCGGCAGGGACGCAGCGCAGTCAGGGATCAGGCGCTTGAAGTCTGTCTGGGGCGATAGAGGGAGCACATCAGACCCTGGGTGGACTGCGGGCCGCATCTGGACGCACACCGGCCCACCCTTGCTGGAAACCTCAGCCATCCCGCGCGGACATGACCCCGAACGGGAACTCCTGGACGAGCGACGTTTGGGCTTGGATGGAGTTCCATCTGCGGGTGGGAAATCCGAGCGAGGAGGTGTAGGCGGATTGTCTTCCGACTTCTCCTCACGATCACCGGCCCGACCGTCGTTGCCGTCACCCGCTTGGTAGTTGTCATCGTCATCTTCGATATCCGGGTCGACCGGGCCTGGGTAGGGCGGGATCGTCCGGAACGGACGATCAGCAGCCTCGATGGTGATATTTGTGACCCAATGTGCAGGAGGAGTGGACCGCCGTTGGAAGTGCCGAAGCAGACGTACCAACCGGGGCCAACGACCGCGAGTAGCAGCCCCACCATGGTTCAGGAACTGCATCAGCCGATCGGTGTCGAAGGCGTCCTCCTGGTTGGATGCCTGCAAGCGCTGGATGGCCAAAACCGAACGCTCGAGCTTGGCCTCGGCCTCCGTGACCCTGTCGCGCAGCGCGTTCTCTTCATCCAGGTGGCTCTGTGCTGCCAAGGCGAAGTCTTTCTCCAGACGGGCTTGCATCTCGACTCGCTCCATCCGGAGTGCCGTCACTTCCCGCTCGTGATACATTCGCAAGAAGCGATGCTCGTCGAGAAGCTGGTTGTAGTGCTGCTGCAAGGTGGCGTCCCCGCCGGGAGATACCTCAACCGGCCCTTGAATGGGGATGTCACCACGTCGCGCCCGGTCGAGGATTCGGTGGAGCAGAGACGTCGTGAAGAACAACTTCTCCGCGTAGCGCCCGGCCGAGAACTGGGCCAACACAGAGGCGGACTCCAGGCGCCACAGCAGCGAGCTCAAAGTGGCCTCGAGCTGCGGCAGCCTGGGGATTCCCGATTGGCGTGAGGGCGCACCAAATTATTGCGCAGCTCCGTCTGACTGCCAACCAGGGTGCCCAAGTCGTGGAGGTCCTGAGCGGAGAAGCCGTCGAAGATTGCCAGCGCCTCTGTACCACCGTATCCATCCTGGACGTAGCTTTCGGACTGGTACGCCAGTGGGTGTGCTGGGACGCCGACCAGGTAGGAATTGCCGTCACCAGGGCGCTTGGGCGGAAGGACGTGGCGAGCGGGCAGGATGTTCTCAATGCCACGAGGCCCCGAGTGGGATGACGGCAGAGTGCCGGATCGCGAGTGCTCAATCGCCTCATCTAGCGAGAGCAAGCTGGAGATGGCCGCAGTGACGTTTGGGGTGCGCTCGGCCGACAAGTCCTGGATGGGAATCCCTCCCACGGCCTGGCCCTCCTGGGCGGGCCGGCCGTCGGCGCGTAAGGGAGAACTCCGAGCAGACGATGCTGCGCTGTCCTCCTCCTCCTCCTCTTCCTCCCCAACTGCGTCGTCATCCTCACCGCTGCCTTCCTGCTCTTCGACATCCGGACCTTTCTCGGTCTTATCAACCGTACGTGCGTGGTTGCTGGACGTGGTCGGCACCTGTGCCTCGCCGCTAGCAGCCCGACTGCCGCCGCCGTTGCCCGCGCCCGCCTCCGCGCCCCCACTGGAGGCGCAGAAGGCGGGAGTTGCGCTGAGATAAGCGGCGCGTCGGCGCTCGATGCGGGGGCGACCATGGCTTGAGTGGTGGCGCGCAGATTCAGTTTTGAGTGGAGATTTGGTTGCCGCAAACTGGAAAGGGAAATCGACAAATGACCTGGTTGGGACAGGGCGCAAAGAAGAGACGCGACCGTTGGAAGCTGACTGAAGATATCCCCGTCTGGGGCGCCCACCCATCTGGGCTTGCTCGGATCGTGAGATCTTGTCATGATCAATCGTTTCGCTGAATGGGCTCTACAATGGATCGTAACAAGAGGGGTGGTTGACACGATGGAATTGGAGATTTTCCAGATTTTCTCGAGCCTCGCCCGTGATTGGTTGGTTCAGAGGCTCACTATGGGAAAGGGAAGCAGCGACACGTGGCGCAAAGGGTAAACGGATCCTGGTCGGACTCGCGCTGACGGTGTACAAGGTTTGGTGACCCCGGATGGAGATGTCCCCAAGAGTGGACCCCGGCTGGAGCCAAGTACCGGACGAGAGGCGAAGCCCAAGAGAGCGTAAAATTGCCTCCGACTGGAGGCCGCCTGCTCTTGGTGCACCGTACAGCGCAAGAGGAGCCCGACCGGATTGAGCGAAGACCCAGAAGCTCCGAAGTTGCCCAAGAAAACCCAGATGTGAAGCCCAAATGGAACGTGATCCCGTCTGGCAATGAACCTGAACCCCAAATGGAGATACCAAGATACCATCCCAGATGTGAAGATCCAGCATACAAAGTTCAAGATGTTTCCGACCGACCAAGCCGACCAGCCAAGATCTGTTTGGATTCCGTGGAACATTAACCTTCGTTTGCGTACCCAGTGATGATTGTACTTGCTGGAAGTATGCTACGAGGGACCGCGAACGATTAAGACGACAAGACCATAGTGAAGACAAGTCAAGATGAAGTGCATGTAAAGATCGACAGAAGATAGCCAGACAGACAGAGAAGAGAGACAACAGATAACAGATAAACAGAGTTCGTTTTGCCAAGGATCGCGCAAGTGAGTTGGAGCAGCCTACCGGACGTGCATTCCCGGAGGACCGACTAAGTCTACGCGTGAGGGCCCAGCAACTGTGACATCTGGGTCGAGCTCCCGCAACAGAGTCCAGTCCAAGTTGGGGTGAGTACCGGGTACCAACCCGAGGTTGATCCACTTCCATTTCATTTCCTAGTTGCGGTTGAGCTCGTCCCTCACAGGAAGGCCCCGCATTTCATATTACCGATTACCTTGTCACCTGGTTGGAGTAGCCCCAGGTGAACCCTAGCAGTATTGATTTAAGTGCTATTGTGTGGTAGGACGTACTTGATTGTATTAATTTCCCTCAGTAGTTGAGGGTGGTGCGCGTGAGCTAAAGCCGTCCGGGATTGACCAGTATCCCGGAGTCCGGCTGGAATTGACTGGAGCAGTGACCGACCCTTTCACGGTCCAAAAGAATAAGGAAGGGCTACGTGTTTGTATATAACTCTGTATCTGTTTGTATTGTTTGGTTATCTGAGAGCTGTCAGAGGCGACGTCCAGGAAGGTTACGTTCTGCCCTGCTGCCTAGCAACCTACAAGTATCAAGACAACTCATCCACGGTTGAAGACCCCTGGTTACGAAGACAAACGAACCCACAGGGATTGTTCACAAGGACACAGCCACCCCGGTTGGAGTGTACATCTAGGTGTATCACTTCCGGCCAGGGTCTGTTCTGGGCGCACCCCATTCGGGAGTCTACATCCAGGGCGCTAACTATACACCTGGGCGGTCAGGCGTTCACCCGCCTCGCCTCAGGAACACCAGGTGGCGCCTGGCCATGCATGAGTTGTAGCAGTCGATCAGCGCGCAACTGGGCCTGAGCGGAGAGAGTGCTCTCATAAATGAGCTGCTGCCATTCCTGATACCGTCGGGTGCCTGGTCGCACAAATCGCCCGTAGCAAGGGAAGAATCCATACTCAATAATCCTGGCGATATCGGTACTCGTGTCAATCCCAATCATCTTGTCCGAGATATTCACAACCTTGACCGCAGTCGGCCAGGACTTGGCCGCATAAATAATCTTTGTCACCCATCGATCTCCGCGACCAGCCCAGACAACTTCACGCTGGGGGGTTGGATTGTCCATAGTGAATACGCACTACAGCACTTCGTCCCGGTTCAAGGTACAAAGTATCCGGTGGTCGCACAGGAACATCCAATCCCAACCGACTCCGATCAGGTCCACCATACATCAAGATCGTCTCTTCATCTGGGAGTTGAATCAGCCCCTCTCGAGTCGACAATCGCACACCTGCGCTGAACATGAAATTCATGCCGAGCAACACATCCACTCCTTCACCAATGTTGGCGACCCAAAGCCTGAAGTTGTAAGCCACCCTTGGACCAAGTGTGATCTTGACCTCGGCGTGGGCTGAGATGTATGTCGGGACGCCTCCCAAGCCTGAAACCTTCAACTGCTTATGCATCCGGAGTTTGAGCTTCAACTTACGCGCAAAGTCAAGACTCAACATACTCACGGACGCTCCAGTATCCAGGAGGATTTTCGCCCGACAATCATTCACAGCACCATGCACCATAGCAACCTCGTGTGCATCTTCCGGTTCGTGGTCTTCCCACCAGCCATAACGTTCACCTGGCTGAAGCCGGAACACAATCTGGGGGTCCGGATCAGGAGACTCTGGGCGCACATGGTCTGAACGCACATTGTCCGAACGCATGTTGGTTGAATCAGGGGACGAACCTTGAAACATGGTCATGCATTGTTGGTTATCTTGGTCTCTTCTTCTTCTTCTCAACTCTGGGCCGACGTACGCTAAGGCACACAGCTCTGGGGTCTTCTGTAGCCCGACGCGTTCTGGAACCCCTTCCAGCGGGCTTAGTGGTTTAACGGCTTCTTCCCAGAGTCAGCCTCACCAGTCTGGACTGCGTCCAGAGTCGGTCCGTTGAGTGCGCTTTGGCGATTCATCTTCTTCACATCTTGGATGGCTCTCCAATCTTCACACGAGAATCCACGATGAAACTGGTAACAGCCAGGACATGGGCTGGCGCGACAGGCATCAGTAGGGTGACCTTGTTGGTGACAGCGATCACAGATCAGGTCCGCCCAGCAGTTCTCTTTTGAGTGCCCAAACCTCCCACAGCTCTCGCAAGTCCTCTGCCATGGCGCGCCGCTTGAACGCTGCGGCATTGGTCTTGAACGCAGATCCGGGTTGCCGGAGCGCACTTCTGCATTCCCGAACTGGGGTGGAGGACGCCATCCTTCAACGTCCAAAACGCGGTAAATCTCCTTCGTGGCACTTTCCACCTTGAACATGTAACGGGGTAAGAGATACCGTCACTAGCGTACACTGTAGATAAGAGGAAGCTTGCAATAATAAGCTCAAGTCTTGTCTTTAGGGTAAAATCAACTCTGTTTATGTATGGGATGGGGGCGGAGGCCCCCTTACCCTTGTGAACCACTCAAATCTAAGTCTGCACCTGATTGGATGAAATGGGTCTGGCACCCCACTTTCAACCAATCAGAGCATGACAGCAGGACACACGCTAGCCGTGTGACTGCACCTACTTTTGTGTATGTACCTATGTAGTTTCTACCTACTTATGTAAATGGGCCCTTTACATCACCCTCCTCTCTAAGTTGCGCTTAAGTAACTAAAGCGCGGACACGAAGCTCTCGAGAAGACACTCTTCACAACGGCGAAAGAACCGGCGACAACACTCGGCAGCGCGCGCCGAGCGACGATGGTGATGTCAACCTCAAGCGACGGAGACGGTGGGCGACCGACGCTGAACCCGGCGCCGTCGCTCGTGTCGGCGCCCCACGCGATGGACCACGAGCTCAAGCCCTGGGAGCTCTACAGCCTCCGAGGAGCCGAAGAACCGGAATCGCTCGACACGATGAAGCAGTACTTCACACGGTACCGCGCAGCCAAGAACAAGGGTACCAGCCACGCCTACACTCACGACGCTCTCCAGCGTTCGTAGTGCGCCTTCATTCGTCGCTGGAACGCGAGTCGACGGGAAGGGCGTCCGTTCGCGTCGTGGCTCGAAGCGCGGGAGGAGCGTCGAGGCGAACACTCCATGACGGATCTTCGGGAGCGCATCTGCAGCATGGCAGAGCGCGAGTGGCGCCTCTGCTACGTCCATCTAGTCGAAGGTTGCGAGAACTGCGAAGCGACTCGAGATCGGCCGACGCGGGGTGAATGGGAGAGCCAGGTGCGAACCTGGCCCCTTTCAGAAGACGAGCAGCGCTGGATCGGACGCTTCGAGCGCTCGCGCTCGGAGCTGGAGCGAGCGCGCCTACGTCGTGGACGTGAGCGCTCTCGAAGCCGTGATCGTCATGCCAGTCGCGGGCGAAACCGCCGCGACGCTTCGCCGGAGTTTCGTCGCAGCCGCAGTCGTGATCGAGGATGGCCTTCGGCTGGGGCCCGCGAGCGCAGTCGTTCGCGAGAACACGGTCCTCCAACGCGTCATCGTTCGTCTTCGCCAGCGCGAGTGTGGACTCATACTCGCGCACAACATCCGGGATATCCTGCAGCAGGCGACTACGCGGCTCCCACGTATCCTCCGCTGGGAATATCCCAGCCAGCGGATGCGATAGTGCTTCTCAGGGTACGCGCGTGATTTCCCTTCGGCTTCGACGGCGCGGCACTATCGCGAGGAACTTCCTCGCGACTCCGGCGGACGTCATGGTCTACGATGCGCTCGGCAATCCAGCGCCGATCGCCAGCCGCGTCAATCAGCGGGGGTGGACCATCGCGACGGTAGGGCGGAAGATTGGGGCGAAACGTCGCGCGCGACCCTTCGACTCGAACAGCCGCCGGTTTCGTTGGTTTCGTCGGCCTCGTCAACTCATCAGCGACCTGCGCGCTCGGATCCTGCTGCGTCTGTGCAGCGGGTGACGATCGAGCAGTACCGGATAATGATGGCCGAAGCGGAGCAGGCCCGGAACGACGCGATGGTCGCGCAGAATCTTGTGGAGAGCGCTCGCACTCGAGCGGGCGCGGCCGAGGCAGTGGCAGCAGCGTCTCGGCGTGATCGACGCGCGCTGGTGGAGCGCCTCCGTCGTCTGGAGAGGGCTGCATTCGGGCGCCGCAGGCGGAACAGTCTGCGCGTGAGCATCAGGGGCTTGGGCCAAGTTGGCGTCAGCGTCGTCGTCATGGAGGATCGGACTACGAGCCCGCCCGCGGCGCTGCGGACGGGAGTCGGGGACAACAGCAGGGAGATACTGAGGCGCCCGACGTAGAACGTCGGGTGGAGACGCATAGCAGTAGGTATGTCTAGCGTGTAGGCGTCTCCCAGCACCTTGATAATCTTGAATGGGCCAATGTATCTCGGCGCCAGCTTGTTCGCGCCAAGGTTCGTAATTGCGGTCGATTGAATTCCGGTGGTCGACAGCAGGACTCGATCACCTTTACGAAAGACGCTCATGTTCTTCCGACCTCGCTGGTCTGCGTATTCTTTTTGCTTGTCCACAGCAGACTGCAGCGCATCACGCACAAATCTCGTGATGGCTTGACGACGTAGCATGAACTCCGAAACCGCGGCGGAGTCGATCGGCGAAGGAGCTTCGCGTGGGACGAAGTTGGCCACTGGTGGCTCGGCGGGGTCAGATGCGGGCGCGGTGTCGGTCGATCTTCTAGCCTTCGAACGCGTCCGTGATGCAATTCCACACACGGCAGCCGTTGACGTAACCGGTAATTCCGCACCCACCGGTTCTACTACCGGTGGAACCGACACCACAGTGCTGCTGCTATTCCCTCGCGTCTCGGCTTCACTCGACACTAGTGCCGGGCGATTCGGCACTGCAACTATTGCTCCCCCGCCAAGAGTGGATCGTGCGGAGTCAGAGGGCCCGAAGGCGAGCGTCGCTGGAACGCGTGGATGTCGCGCGTTGTTGATGAAGAACGGTGTCAACCCTGTCGACGCATGGACTGCGTTGTTGATAGCGAACTCAGCGAGCGGTAGGAACGTACTCCACGACGGGAACGACGTGGCGTAGCTTCGAAGAACGTCCTCAACGACTCGGTTGACGCGCTCCGTTTGTCCATCCGTTTCAGGATGAGCTGCCGTCGACATCAGCAAGCGCGTACCAAGCAGTTCGAACAATCGATCCCAGAAGGTCGATGTGAAGCGAGGGTCGCGGTCAGAGACGATGGATTCCGGCAGGCCATGATGCCGGAATACGAGGTCGAGGAACAGGGACGCAGTCGCCTCAGCTGTCACTTGGGTCTCGACTGGAGCGAGACGGACCATCTTGCTAAAGCGATCGACGATTACAAGGGCGCCCGTGCGGCCCTGGTCGTCCGCTGGAAGACCGAAGACGAAGTCCATGCTGACGGATCGCCACGCTTCCGTGGCGATCGGCAACAGGCGCAGCGGAGCTTGCGTTGATGGAGCTGACTTGACGCGCTGGCAAGTCTCGCAAGTCCGAACCCATTTCCGAATCCACTTGTACATCCGAGGCCAATAGATGTCCCTCGAGATCGCCGCGAACGTCTTCTCGCGGCCCAAGTGGCCGCCCACTGGAGCGTCATGATACTCATGGACGAGGCGAGCACGAAGGTCGTCATCAGCGGCGTCCATTGTGTATGTCAATAACGGACCATCGAGGCGGTATCGCTCGATGTGACTGCGCGTGGGGCGTGTCAGCTTCTTCGATGTCTCTGCACTCGGAGTACGGAGGTGCGCAATGATGTTGGCGTAGAACGGATCGTGCTCGTACGCATCAGCAATCTGCTGACGCAGTGGCAGGACGGGAGTCGTGACCGTCGCGTTGATACCAAGAGCGACGCAACATGCGCGGCTTTCATCTTCGACATCGTCGTCAGCAAGTTGCTGACCGACTAATCGTCGTGGGTCGTAGTCTGGTCGGCGAGACAGCGCGTCGGCAAGGATGTTGTTCTTGCCGGGCTTGTAGTGCACCACGAAATTGTATTCGGAGAAGAACGAGAGCCATCGCGCCATGCGCTGCGACAGGTGTGGAGTCTTCATTGCGGTGCGCAGCGACGCATGGTCAGTGTACACGGCAAACGTCTGTTCTCCGAGCAAGTACACTCGGAATTTGATCAGGGCGTAGCGCTTGGCGAGGAGCTCCTTGTCGTGGACGGGGTAATTCTTCTCGGCAGGCTTCATCTGTCGTGACTGGTAGCTCACGACGCGTTCGTGGCCCTCATCGTCGAACTGCATCAGCACACAGCCGATTGCAAAATCACTCGCGTCGCACACGACATGGAACGGTTTCGTGTGATCCGGAAGCATCAGGATCGGCGCCTCCGCCAAGCTCTTCTTCACAGAATCAAACGCAGCTTGGTGGTCAGGGGACCACAGCCACATCGCGTCCTTCTCCAGCAGCGAAGACAGCGGTTGGATCAGTCCGGCGTAATTCTTCGTGTACTTGTGGAGATAATTCGCCAGACCCAGCCACTGACGCAGTTCCGTGGGGTTCTTGGGAGTCGGCCAAGAACAGATCGAGGTGACCTTCTCCGGATCTGCACGGACGCCGTCCTTGCTCACGTAGCAGCCGAGTACGGGGATCTCCGGCGCACAGAAGACGCACTTCTTCAAATTCGCGTACAGCTTGTTCTCGCGCATCACTTGGAATACCTACCTCAAGTGTTGAAGATGGACCTCGACAGCGCTGAGGTTGCCCTCAGCGCGGCTGTGCACGAAGATGTCGTCGAAGTAGCTCGGCGCGAAGTCGCGGAGCGGGCGCAATACGTGAGACACCATGCGGTTGAACGTGGCTGGGGCGTTCTTCAGACCCTGTGGCATCACGAGCCACTCCCACAGCATTCCGCTGGGGGTGCTTACTGCCGTGAGGGGTATGTCGCTGGACCTCATCAAGATCTGGTAGAAGCCGTCCGTCAGGTCGATGGCGCTATAGATGACGCTACCTGACATGGAGTCGAGTACCATGTCCTTCCGCGGGATCGGGGTCTGTGCCGGGATGGTCGCGTCGTTCAGCTTATTGAACGCGTGGACGATGCGCCAGCCGCCAGTCGCCTTCTTCACACAGAACGTGGGGCTTGAGTGTGGGGAGGTGCTCTCGCGGACGTGGCCGGCCAGGCGGCGTTTTTCGAAGAACTCGTCGATGGCCTTGACCTGATCTCGCGGCAGTGGCCACTGCCGCGTCACACAGTACTTCGTTCCGGGCGCGAGATCGATCTCGTGCCGAACCCCGCGGTCGGCAGGAAGCTCGGCGGGGATCTCATCAGGAAGACGTCTTCAAACTCGCGCGCGGTATCGTAGACTGGGTTACCCGACTCCTTCAGCGCTTCCCAGGACTGTGCTGCAAATCGTTCTTCGCGGGCAGACTTCGGTTCGGCATTCGTCGGCTGCGACGACGCGTCGTCACCACTGAGTGCGTGAAGACCCTCGATTGTTGCTTCGGCCTCGGTGACCAAACACACTTGCTCGATGTCACCAGCCTTGAGATCGCGAAGGAAGTGTTTCCACGAGAGCCGGGGAGCCGCGTGATCCCGCGAGCGTCGCGAGGGGACTCGCGACTTCGATGACCCGCGTGCCTCGTGGAGCACCCTCCACGTATTCGAGAGCGCAGACAGATTCCTTCGGGGAGGTGCGATTTCGGTGTTGTTCCGTGGCCTGAGACGCCGTCGCTTGGATTTCCTCCTCTTCCTCCTCGAAGACCTCGAGCAGGAGCTCGAGGTGGACGACTCGCTGGCACTGGACAACACATCGTCGCCGTCGCTGAACGATACTTCACCCTCCTCTAGGTGCGAGAGTCCGTCCGCACCGGAAGTACGCGGGAGCACCGCTTGCTCGACCGCCTCGCTGATTCGCGGGAGCGCACTTCGCTCGACCGCCTCGTTGGATCGCGGGAGTCGTCTTCGCTCGACCGCCTCGTTAGTTCGCGGGAGCACACCTCGCTCGACCGCCTCGTTGGTTCGCGGGAGTCGTCTTCGCTCGACCGCCTCGTTAGTTCGCGGGAGCGCACCTCGCTCGACCGCCTCGTTGGTTCGCGGGAGTCGTCTTCGCTCGACCGCCTCGTTGGTTCGCGGGAGTCGCCTGCGCTCGACCGCTTCGTTGGGTTGCGGGAGTCGCCTTCGCTCGACCGCCTTCGCAGCAACCTCGCTTTGCTGCGAGGTTCCGCGTTCATTTGTCGGTTCATCCAACAGCACCGCACATGCCATACAGAGAGGGCCATCACTCGCTCGGTGTAGGGCTTGTGTCGTGGACGAACGATCCACGACGGTGACGTGGGGCCAGTCCGTCGGAGCAACCAGGAGGTGCGTAAACACTTCACTCACGTCGTAGTCGGCTCGACGCTTGACTGATCGGGCCAGCCAGTCGATCTCCGGTTGATACCGTGCCAGCCACGGTATGCCCAAGATGCAGTCGAACGCGTAGTTCATCTCGATCACCAGGAAGTCGTCGTTGCTACGGAAGCCGTCGAACATGTACGGCAGCGTGATATCACGCCGTGGGATACGGTGTGGCTTGCCGTCAGCGAGTTTAATGACGACGACGCCGGGACCCTCGCGGACGGATATGTCCGATGGAAGAAGCGACAAACACGAGGCGCGGAAGAAGTTGTTCGTTGCGCCCGAATCCAGGAGCGCACGGAGAGGACGCCGCACGCCGGCGACGTGCAGGCTGACGATGATCAGCCTGTGGTCGCCGCTGGTGGTGGTGGCATTGAAGTGTGCGTGAAGCACTGGGGACTAGGAGATCGGGTTGCCACCGGGGACCCGGACCTCCGTTCCAGCCAGTAGGGCGCCCCGCACCTACTGGTCCCGGTCGTTTTTGGTTGAGCGACCAGGATCTCGTCGTCGGTGTGAGCGACGGCAGCACGCATCGGCGCAGGCGCGCGGCATACTGCCGCGCGATGACCCAACTTCCCACAACGATGGCAGGTCAGCGAACGGGAATTGCGACCGCCGCGCGAGTAGTACCGCCGGTTATTCTCCGCGGCTTCAACAGCATCGATTTCCATTGGCTCGGGCGTCGCTGCCCGAGCGTCCGCAGGCAATTGTCGCGAGTACGAAGCGGACACCGTGTAATCCTCGCGCAGCGCGAGGGCGAACGCTTCTTCCAGCGACGTCGGCTCGGCGCGCGTGAGACAGTATCGCGTCATTCCTTCTCGCATGCCGAACACGAAGACGTGGACCTGCGAAGCCATGTCGATGGGGCTCGTGACAATGCACGAGGCCAGGTGACGAGTCTTCTGTACGTAGTCGCGCATAGACAGCTTGCCCTGCTTCAACGCGAAGAACTCCGCACGCATCCGCGATTCATCTTGCGGAGGCTCGAAGGCAAGTCGAAGGTCATTCTGGAGGCTGTCCAGACTCGGGAAGGCGTGTTGGTCCACAACAAGCTTGCCGAGGGCCCACTCCTTCGCCTTCCCCGACAAACGCGACAGGAGGAAGTTCACTTTCGCCGTCGGCGCCTCGATCAGTCTCGAGGCGATGGCGATGTCGATCTCCTGAACCAGCGGTTCAGGGGCAGTCGGTCTTGGCCGGCGCCGGAATACATCGACGTCTCCATCTTCACCGCATCGTTCCGGGAGGAATGCGAGGGAGTTGACACTCGCCGCTTGGCATCGGCGAGCTCGCGTTCCATGAACTCTTGGGCAGCCTGGCGTTGTTGGTCGGCGGTCGCTGAGCTCAGCAGCGACGTGACGACGAACTCGCCGGACACAGCAGCGAGACGGTGAAGAGCTTCCCACTCGACTCGGGTGAGGTGAGGAAAACTCGTGTGGTCGAGGGTTACACCGGACCCTTCGGACATCAGGACTTGGCTCATCTTGGTCTTGGACGTTGGAAGGACTACGAAGTGCTACCAGGTGTAACGGGGTAAGAGATACCGTCACTAGCGTACACTGTAGATAAGAGGAAGCTTGCAATAATAAGCTCAAGTCTTGTCTTTAGGGTAAAATCAACTCTGTTTATGTATGGGACGGAGGCCCCCTTACCCTTGTGAACCACTCAAATCTAAGTCTGCACCTGATTGGATGAAATGGGTCTGGCACCCCACTTTCAACCAATCAGAGCATGACAGCAGGACACACGCTAGCCGTGTGACTGCACCTACTTTTGTGTATGTACCTATGTAGTTTCTACCTACTTATGTAAATGGGCCCTTTACAGAACACGGGTTGTGTTTCAGCTGACACAGGTTCACTCACATTCTTCTCACGTCCCTTGGCGAGCGCCACTTGAGCGGCCGGTTTGATCTCATCGTCTGGCTCTTCGAACCGGCCACGCCGCTCAGGCTCAGAGTCTGAATCGGGTTCTGAACCTTGGACGATGAAAGCGCGTCCAGGTCTTCGACCCTTGAACCGGCCTTGCGGGTCATTGTCAGCGCGGAAGTCACGTCTCGGCGGGGGAGTGTCATAGCCCTCCTCGCGCCAGATATCCCCATGACGTCTCAGCGCGTGCTCGACTTCACCGATACTCTTGAACTTTTGTCCCTGCAGGGTGGTCTTCAGCTGGGTATCCTTCAGCTTCTTGATGAAACGACGGAGATGTCGCTCTCGATGCTTGGATGACTTCTGGAAATAAATCCCAGCCTTGACCGCAGCTGCGTTCAACCGGTAGAAGAACTTGCGCGGAGACTCGCCCGAACGCACTTTCATGGTGTAGTAGCGTTCAGAGTAAGAGCCGGTCGTACGACAGTACATGACCTTGAACCGACGAGACAGCTTCTTCAAGTTGTGCCTGGAGAACTTCGGCAGTTGAGCATACCAATCCCTGAGCGACGAGGACATTCGTCCACGAAGCTGGCGGATCTTCATCTTGTCCGGCCAGGAACCTTGAGCCGCCATGTCGATGAACCTCTCCCACCAGCCAACGCGATCCTCCACGGACGCATCTTCGCTGAACTTCTCAACCGCATTGTAGTTGATGTACGGTCGATACGTCCAGACGGTCGTGCCTTCCTTGGTCGTCGTCGAAGTAGTCAGATCCAAGTCGAAGTCGTCGCTGGAACTGCTACTGTAGTCACTGGAGCTTGAGCCATCATCGCTAGAGTCCGACGGGCTCGAGCCGGAGTCGTCTGGATCGGAAGACGGCGGGTTTGCGTCCTCCTTACTGCTCTTCCGGGAGGAGGATCTTCTGGACGCAGATTTCTTGGCCGCACTTCTCTTGGCCGCGTTTTTCTTGGCCGCAGATTCCGACTTGGACGCGGAGCTCCTCGATGTCGTCATAGTCTTCGTCCCTTGCGAACTTCGATCCTGTTCAGCTGCTTCCATCTTCGGGGCACCCAGGGTCGCACGTAACTGGGCAGCACCGACTTCGCTCGTGTTCTTTGGATGTACATAACCGGTACCGGGTGCCACACCATCATTGATTGCACCGCTGGGTACTTGATTCAAGGTTGTCGATTGAGGAGCTGCCGACGTTTCCGCCTTGATTCCGGTTGCTGGTTGAGGGGACGTAGTCACGCGAGCAGCTTGAACCTGGGAGAGGATTGCACGCAGTTCACGGTTCTGATCAGCCAGGAACTTATGGCGTTTTAGCGCAGTGCCGCGTTCCAGCTCCCGTTCTGCGCGCTCTCGCTCCCGCTCCAAGAGAACATTCTGAATCGTCTGCTGCACGGAGCGCAAGCGCTTCTTCAGCTCACTGTTAGCTTCTTCGGCGTGGCGAGCGCGTTCCGCTTCGGCGGTGGCGCGTTCAGCCACAGCGTGTTGATGCTTGGCCTCGGCTGCGTTCAGCTGTTCCTTCCAGCGGCGCTCAAGGTCCTCTCGGTCCGCTTCGTACTGCTGCTTCGCGAGCTTGGTGGCCACTTCAGCGACGTCGGGACGCGAACGCAAGATGTGATCTTCATGCACCGCCTTGTAGTCCGCGGGCTCACTTGGGCCAGAGTACGCGGGGACCTCAGGGTACCAGTCGGTTTCGCGCGATCTGCGTTCAGCTTCTTCCCGGGCCCTGCGTTCAGCCTCCACACGTGCAGCTTCAGCTTGGACGAAAGCGCGTTCAGCGTGGGCCTTCTCCGCTTGAGCCCGGGACACTTCTGTCTTCATAGCACGGACTTCGAAACTCGCGTTCTGCAGTTCACGCTGTATTTCCAGTCGCATGTCCAGTTGAGCCCGGTTCAGTTGAGTCTGGAACGCGGCTTGCTGCTCCTGGAACTGGCGCATGACGTTCAAGGCTACTTGAGCCGCTCCGGACGAGGCTGATGAGGATCTCGATCCTGAACGCAGAGAGCGACTAGTCCGGCTGGACCTGGTCCTCACGGAACGGTCACGGCGTGAGCTCACTGACGATCGCTGTCGTCCTTCAGAGGTCAGGGCCAATTCACTTGGCTCTGGTTCCGTCTTCTCCTGCTTGACCGCAGCTTTCGCCTTGGACGACCGACGCTTGGATGCGGTTTTGCTGCTTCGCGTTCCAGCACTCTCCACTTCAGCCATGTCCACATCGTCCTGGTACGGCAGCGTCCGGCGAGCGGGGCCACAGTCTTGGTCACAAACATGCCCATGTCGGGCGCCGCGGCCAAGCCCCCACCTGCTTGAACACTCATGACCAAGCCTGGGCGCATATGCGTTGAAGCACTATGGCCCAGGGACATCAGTGAAGATGACGATGAGCTGTCTCGTGACGTCTGCGTGTGGAAGGAAGTCGCGTACGCTGAGTCGTTCGACGTCCCCGACCGGCCGATCAAGCTTGGGACAGAGTCGGAGATACCACTCGAAGACGCGTTCAAAGTCGAGCCTTGTACGCTCATGGCTTGGGCATCTGCGTTCAGACTCACGTCGACCGAGGGGACCAGCGAGTGGGCAGATGGAGTCGACACACTCAATGGACGAGCTGGGCGATACTGCGGGCGCTTGGGATTGGGCTCATTCTCCGGTGACCCTCGCGGGCTGTGAAGAGCCAGGATTCCAGCCATCCGACATTGCGAGACGAAGGCTTGGCCAAGCAGTTCGACTTCGTAATCATCCATTGATAGATCATCCTTCCTTCACCGCTTGAGTGTCTTGAGTCTTCTCTTCCTTGAACGCAGGTTTTGCATCCAAGGCTGGGACGACCTTGAACGACACCCCAGCCGCCAGTTGCTTCCACTCAATGAGCTCGATAGTCAGGAGTTGCTGGATCTCTTCGACAACTGAACGCACATATCCAGGGTTGATCTTGGACGCATGCGTCATGAACCAGTCTGGAACTGCTTGATGAACTCGAAGCCAGCTTCAAAGAGGAGAGTCTCCAGGACCGCCGCACACTCGCGTGAAGACATCATGTCCGGCGGGATAGCAACTGTGGTCAGGTCTTGAGCGAGGCCCGACACTCTGCGTTCAGGGCGTAACTTAGCAATCCAAGCCCCATCTCGATTTTCCAGAGCCATCCGACGTCGCAAGTAGTCCGACGTGGCCATCGTGGCCTTCCGCCTAGCCGAAAAGTCTGGCCGCGGATTTGGCCAAGCGTACTCCACTGAGGGCGGGACGCACCCTGAACGCATCTGCTCCCAGCGGTAAACTTGGCGCGCCACAAAGGTCTTCGCTGCCGTCTCATCAAGCTGAATCGCGTCCGCTGTTACAGCATTCAGACCCTGGGGTGCTGAAACCGGGTTTGGAGCATCGCCTCGCGGCAACACTCCGGGTTCAGGGACTTGACTCTGCGACGATGACGGGGCTTGGTTCAACGAACGCTGCTGCGAGTGCGAGGACGCTTCCGCATCCTCAAGCGCTGAACACTCTTCCGCATCCGACTCCTCGATCTCGATCACTTCAGCCTTGATCTTGGCCGACACATCCTTGACCGCCTCCTCTTCTTGGTCCGGCTGCGGAGAGTCTGAAACTCGATCCGCTGCCGGGGGCTCACCCACATCGGCGCCTCCCTCAGACGCCTTCACAGACTCAGTCGCCTGAGCCTGTTTCTCCGGGATGCGTTCCGGCTTCGACTCCGAGCGCAGGTCTTTCTCTTCAGCTGCCTCCGTCGACGCTGGGTCGTCTTGAGCAGCGGGTTCAGTCGACTTGGCCTTGTCCTCAGCCTCCTTCGCATCCCGCTCTGCCTTCCTCCTCGCACGCGCTTCTCGATTGATGACATCCGCGATTCAGCTGGCAAACCTTGCGCTCGGCGCGACTGACGCGCCGCCTCACCGCGAACTCCGTCACTACGCCCTCCATCCTTTTTGCTTCTTGCTCCGGCCATAGAAACTTGGTCAGTAGTTAACGAAGCCCAACTATTCAATTCCCACAAAATAGAGACAACTCGGTGAAATCCAAGGACCCCAAATCCGGGCACGCGCACCAGCTGTGACGAGGTCCCTGAAACCTTTTACGCCCAGGTGTATAGCGGTAGCCCAGAAGGTTTGGTAGGCAAGACTGGGACGGCCTTTTCTGGGAAGGTAAACCTTGAACGCAGATTTCCAAAGAAACTGCGGCCAGGGTGGCGTGGCACCTGGTGAATCCCTATCGGTGTCGTTTGTCTTTGGGGAGCCTGGATAGGTCACCAGGCGAGTTGTCTGTGGGGTTGAAAGCTTTGAGTTCGTTGAGCGCGACGTCCACTTATCTGAACGCACTTCTCTGAACGGCTTGAATGCAGAACCGGGTGAAGGATCAGGGTTACTACCACAAGTTAGAACCCCAGAAATACACACCACTTTCAGATAACCAATACAAATACAGAGTTATACACAAACACACAGCCGCCACTTATTCTTTAAGACCCTCGGGCGGTGGGTCGTACACCAGTCAACTAATCGGCGATCAAGGCACTGGTCAGCCTTGAACGCACTCTCACACGCGCACCACCCTCAGATGAGGGAAATATACAAACCAAATATAATCCGGTCCTAAACGCAGTCGATCAAACTATTCTCGGGGGTGACTGCTGCTAAACCACCCGAGATGTCCATCTTAACATGAAATGGGACACCACCCTTACCTCAACGCAATGGGCCCAACTGGGAAATGGAATACGTGGATCACTCTAGCAGCCGGAGCAGACTGATCCCCACTTAATTGGACTTGAATGTGTGTGGGGAGCTCCGCACTGCCCTTGTCCTTAAAGACAGCGGACCCGATTCCTCGGCGACTTGCGCAGTAGGGGGTAAAACGAACTCTCTGATTGTTATCTGCTAGACTATCGCTAGGCTCTGTGTAAAGGTATCTCTTCTCGTAGCGTTCTTCTGTGTTCTTCTGTGTTCTTCGCCACGCGTCTGGCGAATATCTTGACTTGAGTATACTGGAACTGTTGACGTAGACACGCTCCACTGGATTCTTGCCCAGCTTCAATGTGCCCGTGTGTATGTGCATAACTGACTCTTGGGAAACCGTGAACACGCATTCCTTGAAACCAGGTTTCAGAGTCGGCAGGCCTGAACGCAATGCGTTCAAAGTCTGCAGCCAAAGGCGACTTGCGGCCAAGGCTGAAACCGTGCTCAAAGCCTTGCGGCCAAGGGCAGGTCGACTCTTCGCTTGGTTGTGGGGCACTTGGCGGGACTTCTTCCGGGTGGCCAGCGGTCTGGACACCATGTACGCGACTTCACTGGGGTGGCTGAGCTCCGGGTACACGAAATTCATGTGCGTTCAGGGCCTGGGCGAGGCGGGACACCATACACGATACGTTCGTGCAGGCGTTTTCGACGGCCTCAATGTGTCAACCCGCTTAAGGACGGGGGCGGCCTGGACGGATCGAGTGCGTTCAGGGTTCCTTTGTCTGAACGCAGTCTTCCAGGCCTGAAGGGCCCATCCTAGGCTTGAGTGCACTTCGCTCCGCGGAACACAGCCGAATTCCAGCTCAGGTCTTGTCGCACGGCGTACAGCCGGGTCCGGGTTCAGTCTCGACCAATCAAAATGGCGGATTCGGGCAGGTCAGTATGCAGGTGATGACCGGTTGAGGCAAAACCTCGTTCAGTCTCGTCACAACCGTCCCTTCCAGTCATGGTCTGTCATAGAGGAAATTCCGTCCGAGCTGGCACATCAAGTCTGGCGAGGCTGAGCTTGAACGCGGTTCTAAAGTGCGGGCAGCTGACCAACTGCCACACTTTCACACGCTGTTCCGCCCTGTCCCGCTCAGTCAGCAACGGTCAAAACTGCGGCCAGACTCGTCTCCAACTGTAAAATCCATTCCAGCTTTCCGTATCATTGCAAAATCTTCTCCAAACGTGTGGCACCGACACACACGCACCAACACGGCAACCTCGCGATCGCACGAGCGGCACAGCAGCATGGCACCGGCTAAGGATGACGCACCAGAGGCGCGCACGGAGGGCGGCACGCCGGAGCGCGCCGGTCAATCAGGGGACGCCAACAAGGCGTCGGAATCGCAAGAAGCGCTGGCAAAGGCGTCTTCTCCAAGTAACAAGGGTCCAGGGCACTCCACGGACAAGGATGTCGACATTGATGACCGCGGCGGCGAGCAGCACGTTGACGTGGGCAGCGATGATGTTGCGGAGGGCCCCACCGTGGATGCGGAAGCCAAAGAGAGCGGCGGTCAGCTGAACGCGGTTCCCAACGGGCCAAGCGGCTTGAGCGCAGTTTCATCCAGCTTGAACGCAGATACCAAGACTCCTGCTGAGCATTCATCTCTCGCGCCTGGGTGGCGCGAAACCGGATCGTCTCCGGCGCTGAGTACGCTGGCCTCTCTGCGTCCAGGCTCGTTCCTGCATCCAGCTTCAGCTTCATTGACGAGAGCGCCCAGCGTCCGGCAAGTTGGCTGGCTCCGCCTTCTCTCGCTACTGAGGCTCCGCTTCAGATCGTGGGGATTCCTGCATCGGCAGATGCGATCCATAATGGGGCGCACTTCCACGACGGGTATGGCGGACTCGAAGTACTCCAAACACTCGAGACATTCTCTGACCAAGACTTCAAGGACCTTGAATCAGTCATCGGGTCGGATGTGCGTTCAGCCATGCTTGGGTCACGACCAAGTCCTCCATCTGGTCCCAACCTTGCGTGCATGCTGGGGTCGCTGGTCATGCAACGTGAGTTCGCCTCGATACTGAGCGCCTTCCGATCAGAGCGGCTCGCTGAGCGCACCATCAACACCATGTCTTTCCTGAAACGGCTCTTGAACAAGTACCGTCAGCTGAAACAGGTAACTCAAGACGACGGCATCACGTCCCTGCAAGGGACTCTGCATCTGATGGACGCCAACGATGGTCTCAAACGGGAATGGGCTGCGATGGAGGCGTATTGGAAGAGGGAGGTCGATCGCGTCACCACGGCCAAGGCTGAGGGCGAATCCACGTTTAAGGAAAGCTTCACCCACCAACAAGAGGACCACCAGCACGCACTGAATGCCCACGCAGACGAGATTGCCGATCTGAAGGACCAGTTGCGAACATCCGAGGCTCTCTGCGAGGTACTGCGTCGAGAGATCCGAGAGAAGACCTTAGGCGCATGGGCGTTCAGTGACTTCTTGAATCGGGAACCTCAGGTCACGGTATCTGGGAACTGGAAACGTCTTCAGGAGCTGTTCGGCCACTTCGCAGACGGCACCACGCCTCCGGCTGGCTGGATGACGAACATCCACGTGGTGGCCATCGATCAGCCTCAGTGTGACTGTGGCGACTATGCGGCGGAGCGCAAGAAGGCTACAGGTGGTGACTCCGGGTCCAAGCTCGTCCCTCCGCTCAAGAAAACGATTGATCTCACTGGGAGTAGGGCAGGGGCCAGCAAGCCCGGTTCCAAGCAATCTGCGTCCAAGGGGAAATCCGCGCCCAAGGGCAGTCGTAAGACAATGTCCTGGAACGAATTTGTGAAAGGTCTCCAACTGCGTCCAAGCCTAGTTCACAGTTGGCTCTCCCAGCATCGTCCGAACTCGCTCGTTCCGAGGATGAGGCGCGAGCGGCTCTCCCGGGGCCTCAGATCTGGCGTAAGCTTCGTCCTGACTTGCGTTATGTGATGCGGAATGGCTTCACTTACGAGGACGCGAAGGAGCTCGTGAGCGGGGAACACGTTGTTCATCCGCTCATCCATGCTGAGCCTCTGATCCGGATGCTGGTCAGCATTATTCGGAGCGACGGGCTGGACGCGGTTCCTTGGTCAAGCTTCGTTCCAGAGATGTACTACCTCAGCGCTGAAGTTCGGCTGGAAAGCATGTTTGACCGGGGGGAGAAGCCTGAACCGTGGTTCTCACTGGACGAGTGTGGTGGAGTGGATCCGCTGGAATTAGCAGGGATCCCACACTCACACACTGCGCCCAGACACCGACTAACGGAGGGGGTACTCCGATAACCGTGGGGTTGCTGAGTGGCTCACCTTGTGTACCCGTCGGCGGGCTGGATCTGCTCTCTTGTTGACACGAGATGTGCAGCGGGTGAACTTGAACGTCCTTGGCGGGGACTTGAGGAGATGTTGGGGTAGATCCGCAGTGGGGGTTCCTTCACGCGGGCCTGGGTTGGTAGATCCTTGGTCTTGGCCGTAGATCTTGTGGATCCGATAAGTAGTGTACCGGATCCGGAGTTGTTGCCTTGTTGGGGGTGTTGTATCCTTTTCCTTTACGTTGCTTGCCGCCTCCTATTAGCGGGGAAGTTGGGGGGCGAGGGCCGAAGGGCGCGAGCTGCTGGCCAAGCTATCCAGCGGTCTGCCACGTGTGCGGGGGGGGCAAATTACTTGATTAAAGTATGGGCCAATACAAATCCCAATACTAAAGACCAAGTGACTGGTTCCCAAGCAAATTCGACTCTGATTTATGTTAGCCTGTATCCAGCCTTCCCATCCGACTTGGATCCCGCCTGCTACTGGCTCTCCTTCCTACCTAGTCCCGCACCGTAGCCTCTGTACCAATAAACCGGTACAGATCCATACCTAATCTAGGGGATCCTAATGTAGGCGACCAGATCCATGTACGCCACACTACCTACGCCCAGCCCATCTTCAACAACCCTGATCCGGCAACCACACCTCCATCCAGCAATCATGGTGTCATCCGAGGGACCCGGCCTCGTCATCAACTGCCGGATCCCATTACCCGACCAACTGGCGGATCCTGTTCCATCAAGACCTCTTCTTGAGCGGATCTTCTCACCACATCCGCCCCTGGGACGAGGTCGCTGCCGCACAACGGCCTCACCTCGTGCCACCGTTTGATCCGCGTCATTCAGCAATTCCCTGGAACCTCCACAAGCTTCCTCGTTGAGGCCGGTCGCATTCCGGATATTCCCAGCTCCGCCATGGTCCGGGCTCACCGTCGCCGCTCCGCCTCTGCTGCGCCTGCCACACCGGCTCCCGACGCACCGTACGAGGCAGACGCTCCCATGTCGACTTCTCGCACTGCTGTAGTCGTGGGGTATGGTCGCGCTCCTGATGCACCTCCGCCTTGCGCCATCTGTGACTCCGCCCTCGGATCCCATGCAAGCGATCATGCCGCTCGCGCTGTCCCTGGATCCTGCTGAAGTCACTTCCTCCGCGCTGTTGGCAGTGATCACTCACTACCACGACGTGTTGGCTGACTACGACGAGCTGCGCCGTGCTTACACGCTCGCTCGTCAACATAACGAGGAGCTCCATGCCGCGCCTGCGGCTCTGCGAGAAACCGCGATCCAGTATGTAGACTTCGTCCAGCGCAAGTACAATTCCAGTCAAGCTCGACTCGCTGACGCCAATCTCCGCGCGGCCGACTCGGAGGCCCGGATAGCTCGCTTGCAGGATGAGCTGCGTCAGTTTGAGATATTGAAGATCCAGCACGACCTGTTGCGTGAGACTTCGACCGAGGCGATTACCCACCTCCAGGATTACGCTGCACGACTGGAGCGTCGGGTCGAGGGGCGCGTGATTGAAGGCACCCTGTCAGGATCGGTCTCCCGGATCGCTCAAGACCTGAGTGATGTACGTCGCGAAAACTCGGATCTTCACCGCCAACTCTCGGATCACCACAATCAAATTCGCGCCGTCCAAGCTTTGCAGGCTGCCGCCGACGCTGAACTCGCCCGATCCCGCACGCACCGTGACGAGCTTCAAACCCGTCTCAAGGGCTTCTTGAAGCACGCTCAGAAGGTGGAGAAGGCCAACCAACGACTTCGGGAGGACCTGCGCATCATGTCTCGGGGATTCAGTGGTGCACTCGCTCCAGCTCGAGCTTCACGTCCGTGGCGAGCGGATCCGCGAACTGAATGGACTCCTCGACCGCGTCAGCGCTCATCGGGATCGACTTCAGGAAGATCTGCGTGACGCCAACCGCCGAGCCGAGTCGGCCGCCGCTGCCGTGGATCGGGCAAACGACGTACTCCACCAGCAGCACGAGACCACGCGCGACGCCCAGCGCCGGGCCTGCGACCTGGAGGGTGAACTGGATCGGCTCCGCCAAGACCGAGCCCAGCACGCGCGCGATTATCAGACTCTCTCCGCTGATTTCCGTCGATCACAGGAGCGGCTGGCCCAGGCTAACGCTCGCGTGGGAGAGCTCGGGCAGCTGCGCGGTGAGACTAAGGTGCTCCGGGAGAAGTTGCGTGTCGCCCTCTCTACCCAAGCCGCTCTTCAGAACGACAAGGAGGCACTTCAAGTCGAGCTGATGGCCGTTCGAGAGTCCTCCGCTCCGACAGTTGCTACTGCCGCCCCCGTGATACCTGCCTCCGATCCGGTCTCTTGCCGGGGTTGTCACGATTTGCTCGCCCAGATCGAAGACATTCAGGGTGCCTACGGTTGTCTGCGCCGCGACTTCGACGACCTGGAGGCTGACTTCCGCTCGCTGGAGACGGAGCACGACGGATTAGAGACTGTCTACGGCACTCTGACCGACGACCATGCTTCCGCCCTGGATCGCATCAGACAGATCGCGTCCCTGGCCGTGGTGACTCCTCCTCGCGCATCAGGGGTCGCGTCTCCTCCTTCTTCCGCCTGCATCGGCAGCAAGCGTGGACGCTCTTCTCCTGCCTGCCCCGCCTCCAGCCAAGCTCCTGCCGCCAAACGCGTCCGCCGAGGGCCTTCGGCCGTTCACACGCGCTCCCAGACGCAGTCACCCGCCTCTGGCGCCGGCCCCTCAGATGCTCGTCGGCCCTCTACTGCCCGCGCAGTGCTGGATCTAGCTGTCGACGGCCCGGATGCAGATTACGTCTGCTCCGAAGCGGGTACGGAACCCGGCGACGTCGACTCCGTGGACTCCGTCGATGAGGAACTCCGCGTGGTTCAAGCTCGTTCGCGTTCGGATCTTCGCCGTCGTGGTTCAGATAGCGGGACGCTGTCCGCCATAGCGGGATCTGCCGACGCCCCCATCGAAGTAGAAGGGCTCGAGACCGATGACGCATCGGGTAGCGAGGCCAGTACCGAAGATCTCGGCGGCTCCCTTGCGTACCTGCCCCCGCTCGGGCGCCACCGACTCGGCTCTCCATCCGTTTGGTCCTCTGGAGTCGTTCGTACCGGGGTTTCGGCAGCATCGCGTCGTGTCCGCAGTAGAGGTTGAGCCTTGGGAGCCGTCCCAAATTTATACACTGACCATGAACACAGTCACCCCCCGGGTGGTAATTGACTACCAAGTGCTGTCGGCAGGTTGGATGTTCCCTGAACGCGTCGGACGGGGCGGTAGTCTGGATCGAGCCTTGTACGTGCCGGATATGATCACCCGGGCGAACGTGGAGGCGTTATACGCCCAGGAACCCTGGCTCGCGCTGGCCACCCGGCCGGCGCCCTACACGTTTGATCCGGACGCGTCACCTCGACTACTGAGTATTGTCGACGACTACATGGAATTCGAGAGTGACTGCCTACAAGCCATCTGGGAGTCTACGCATCCGTTTCCGATCTCAAGGAACTGAAGCGGGCGGATCCTTGGTTCGCTTCTTTCTACACAAGTCGCAAGAACCGTAGTTCCCACGCCCGGGAGAAGTACCGGGCCTGGCAAGAGCGGGGTTTCGAGAAAGCGCGTCGGACCGGTTGCTGCGACTTGGATCTCTGGCTGGATCGCATGTTCGCTCGATTCCCGCAGCAGAGCGAAGATACTACATGGTTCCCTGGTCGCGAAGCCATCGCGGCGGGGCGCCCCGCGCCCACAAGTTTGATGGCAGCTTTGGCCGATTGTGATCAGGCCGATCCTTGGCGCAACCACTTCCGTACGGCCCCCGACACGCACCCGGTACTCCGCATCGCTCGTCTTCGGTTGAAGTTCTCGCGCACCTGAGCGCTGCCCCCATTCCGCGTCTAGCTTAGTCTCATTCTGTAGCCTCGCCCGTAGCTAGCCGTTTAATTACACGTCCAACTTCGATTCACCTTTTCATTCACGATCTGCATTGCTCCACTTCTTCACGTCATCGGATCTGTTCCACAATTCATCATCATCTTGCTTGTTCGTCACGCATACATGTACCTCCGATCTTCCGTAAACGGGCAGCCTCCTTGCCCGTTTATTGCATCAACTCCTTCCTCATAGCGTCCTGTCTGCCTGAGGTCCCTCTCCTCCTTGATACTGCGGCCTTCCTGCAGATCCTTCACCCTTTTCTTCAGGTCAGTAGCCTACCTGCCGACCTGGTTCCCCTCGTCACTCCTCCTCATGTGACTGCATGGCTTGGAACCGATTCCGTCTCGCACGGTTCGTCAAGAAGTCATGTATCAGCGCACCACAGTTCAGATCCGCTTCGTCTACCCAGGAGGGCTCGTCATACCCCTTCCACCGGATCTTAAATTCCCGGAGTGTGCGGCCGTATCGAGTCTTCCTCCCTGTCCTCACGTCCAAGATCTGCTCCACTTCGAACTCATCTTCCTCCAGCACTCGATCCCAGCTATCTTCGGGCAGTAGAGCTTCATCAAAATCGACTCGATCAGCTTCGTCGACAGTCAACTGGACCCGTGGGCGCTCTGGGAACTCTTTGACTGGTTTCAACTTGGAGATATGCACCACCGGAAAAAGGTGGTATTCCGTCCCTGCTGTCTCCAATCTCACCGTATACTCGTTCACCATCTCTAGCACTCGAAAAGGTCCATGCCACATGTGTGCCAGTTTCTTTGCGTAACCCTCCTTCACTCGGTCCAGGTATAACCACACGCGCGATCCAGCCTCGATCCGGTGGGGTGTGGCTTGCTCGTTTCGCGCCTCAGCCCGTTCCGAGATTGCTTTCTTCAACCTCTCATTCACGTCTCGCCTGGCCCGTTGGTAGAATTTCTGGATCCTGTATCGCCAACGGCGAGGGTTCGAGTCTCGTCTCTTGGTACTGCCCACGGGCAACGTTGCTTCCAGTGTAGTCCTTGGATCCCACCCGTGTGCCAGGTAAAGGCGTGTCGCCCCTGATCCGATCGTGAGCGGTGTTGAGGGCAAACGTTAGCCGTTCCGCATACTCGTCCCAATCGCGCTGATCTTCATCCTGTACATACATCTTGATGGATCTCGTGATAGTCTGCACCATCCGCTCCGCCGTCCCGTTTGCCTGTGGCCGGTAAGCCATCGTAGCTCGTTGACGCTGACCCAGGATGCGGTTGAAGGCGCGAAAGAAATCGGACATAAACCCGGGCTCCCGATCGTGCCAGATCACCTCGCTCGCGCCGAATCGGCGGAAGACACATTCTTCGTAAGACTCCGCAATCGTCTGCGCCGTACGCGATGCACTGGCCTTCGCCACCACATAACCCGTGAACAGATCCACCCAGATGAGCAACTCCGTATTGCCCTTCACCGACTTCGGGAGCGACGGGATATGATCCATCGCGATCACCTGGAACGGGTACGTTGCTCGGATGTTCCCTGGGGATCTTCCCCGGATCGTCGGCTTCCCTTTGCCCGTTTCACAATCTACGCATTCGCCCACGAATTGTTGTACCGATCTGAACATGCCTCTCCAGAAGAAGTGGGGCTTGATCCGCTGGTAGGTGCGACCGACTCCTTGATGCCCCCCTTCCAGGCTCACGTGATAGTGATGGAGCAGGTCAGGCTGCAGAGATTCTGGTACCACTAGCCGGAGTAAGCCGTCTCGGTCCGCTTCTGCCCCAGCCGATGGCGCACAATAATATAGCAGCCCCTATGTATCCACTTCGAAATCCGCTGCTAACATGCTGCAAGCCTTGGCTTCCTTCTGTGACATCGCTTGGACGTCTCCTCGTAGATATTGTTTCAGCTGTTGGATCCACGCCTCCTCTTCTTGGGCTTGACGGATCCGCTCTACACGTAACTGCTGCACTACTTCTTCTCCTAGCACCTTCGCCTTCGTACTCCTTCCGGCTTGGGACCGCGTCCGTGTAGCACTGACCCGGACTGTGTCACCCGCCATGGTCGGCACTAACACTTCATCCAGACGGTTGAGTGTGATCAGGTCCTCCATCTCTCCATCTGCCTCTACAACTCGTCCTTCCTCTCGTTGCAAAGCGGCACTGGCCAAGCTGTCTGCACTCGCATTCCAAGCTCTCCTCACGTGCAACAGATCGTGAGTTGGCCATTTGCGTAACCGTTCCAATGCTCGCTGTCTCAAGAGTGTTAGGCTCGGAGCTTTGCAGTCTATCTCTCCGCGCATCTGGCGGATCACCAAGTTAGAGTCGCCGCATATCACCAGGCGTCGTGGGTCCAGTCCTTGTAGCAGTTCGAAGCAGAGCAACAGTCCGTTGTACTCCGCCTCGTTCACCGTAAGGTCGGCTGCATACTTGGACGCTGCCGCCACCACCGTCCACCCTGGTAGGGCCCATCCGATCGCACTGAAAGCTCCTCCGCCCCTTTTCACTCGGGCGGATCCGTCGAAGCTCGCTACCCATAGCTCTTCCTCCGGTTCCACCGTCGGGATGGGCATGGAGATCACCGTCCGGGGCTCCTTCCGGGGGGCGATTGCAGCTCGTGCCTCGTCGACCTACTCTCTGGGGGTGATGCAGGCTGCTAACGCCCCTAGTCTCTCATCCTCACCCTTAACACAACGTTCGATTTCGAGAGTCCATGGCGACAGTAACGCAGCCCATTGACTCAGACGGCCTTGGAGCCCCGCCGACCTGAACAGCCATGCCAACGTGGAGTGGCGGGTTAGCACTCGGATCCGTTTCCCCACCAGCATGGAGTACCCGAGATCCAACATCCGTAGGATCGCCAGCACTTCTTTTTCCGCGATGCCGTAGTTCAGCTCATTTTGTTTCAGCGTTCGACTGATGAACATCACCGGCAAGTAGACGCCGTCATGCTCTTGCGTAAGCGACGCGGCGATCGCCCACTCGCTAGCATAGACAATCACCACGGGTTCCTTTTCTGCGTCGAAATGGCGCAGGATCGGCGTAGTCGCCACCTTGTTCTTCAACGCGGCAAAGGCAGCCTCCGCTCTGCTCCACTTCGAACTGCAATCGTCCTTCTCTGGTTCATCGTCACCTGATCGTTGCACTGTTGGTTGTTGCCTCAGCTCTGCGAAGTCAACCTCCCGCAACTCGTACAATATTGCTGCGTATACTGCCAGATTCTCGATGAAGCGACCATAATAGTTTAGGCTCCCGAGGAACGACTGCATCGCTCGGAGGGTCTTCGGGAACGGCAGCTCCGTTAAGGATTGCAGATCCTTAGGGTGGGCCTCCAGACCTCCAGCGGACACTCGGTGACCGAGGTAGTCCACCCTCTTGAGGCCCCAGAAACTCTTGGCTACACTGATTGATAGATTCCACTTGTGGCACGCTTCCAGCAGCCTCCGCACCCGTCCACACAGGTGATCCCACGAGGTGGCCGTCACCAGAATGTCGTCGATGTACGAACGTCGCCCCAGCACCGATGGTTCTCCCTCGTCATTTGGCTCGCCTTCCTTGAAGAGATCGACGAGATCGCTTCCCTCTGAAGCTGGCGGGATCCGGAGAAACCCGTACAGTGCGTTGTCGATCAACCTCTGGTAGATCTGGGGCGCGTTCTTCAACCCAAATGGCATCCTGTTCCATTCGTACAGGCCCGATGGGGTGATGAAGGCGGAAATCGCTCGCGCGCGCTCGGTCATCGACACCACCCAAAATCCGCTCGCCATATCCAATGCACAGTACCACAGCGTCGCATCGAGATCTTCTAGCAGGTCATTGATTAGTGGCATGGGGTAGATCATCAACTTCGTCAGGCTGTTCACCAGTCGGTAATCGATGCAGAGGCGGATGTCTACTCCATTTTCTTGATGATGACCACGATGGGGACGCCCATGGGGATGTCGATGTGCTGATGATCTTAGCCGAGAGTAACCCCTTGAGGAGATCCGAGAGTTTCTCCCGGTACTGCGGGGCCACCTTGCGCACACGTTGTGCGATCGGCTTCGCGTCTCCCACGTCGATGTCACACACTGCGCCGACGGCGGCCGGGGTAGGGCGTTTCCTTTTCCGATGAGGAGATGCTTGTATGCCCATATCTCGTCTATCAGCTGCTGGATCTCCTCCGGGAGTTCTCTTCCGGATCACCTACGTGCAGATCCTCCATCTTGACTTTCTCCGTGGTAGCCGTCACCTCCGGCAGTACTGCCAGCTCTCCTTCGTAGTCTTCGGCATGTAGCGCACTCGCCTCGTGCACGTACGTGTCTGCGATCGGGGCCGGGCCTTCAGTCTCTGCATCAGTAGTCTTAGTCTCTGGCCTGTCGTCCGGTCCCGGAGTTATCTCTGGCTGATCCGTCAACGTCTGGCTCGAGGAGTCTCCTGTAGCTCGAGGCTCCGACCCTTCCGCTCGGTCTTCTTGCGCGTCGGCGGTCTCTTTTGCTACTGGCTTCGTTGAGTGCCCAGACGGTCGCGGGGATCCACTGTGCGTGGGATAAACTGGCGGCTTCTCTGCACTTCCTGCGGCCTTCGGGATGGGCTCCGAATCTTCAAGATGCGTAACAGTCAGCCCGTCCTTCCGAGCCACGCTGCCTACCGCATCCACTGGGCACTTCAACGGCGCTTGTGGCTCACCTTTTGCCTCGGCCGCCTTCGGCTCCCCTTCTGCTCCCAATATCTGATCCGGGCGCTCTGGAACCTGTCTTCCCGGCCGCAACGTTGACACGCGTGGGGCGGTTGGCGGGTCTCTAGCTACTCCTCCCGGCCAGCTCATTATCGCTTTGGGCGTCGGGTAGGCAAGCTTGGGGACCGTCGGTATCGGCGACTCTGAAGCTGGCTCGGGTCGCTCGTCGGTCGTGGCGCTATACACCAGGTTCTGCCACTCAGCATACCGTCTCGATCCGACGGATACGAAGCCAGGTTTGCGGGGTACATGATCTCCGGTTAACCACATGCCTACTTGATCGTGATGTTGCAGACAGATCGGCTCGTCCCCAATGTTGGTGATCCGCAGGTAACGTGTCCTCCCCAGCCCAGTGGCCAACGTGGGCACCCATTTCTTGCCCCTTGTGAGCCACAGTTGTTCGGAGTCGGAGAGACGTATACACTGCGGCAGCTCGGCCGTCTCACCCGCTTCTAGCGACAGCCACTGACCGATCGTTACCGTGCGCGCCCGGTCGCTGAAGATCTGTCGCCGCCCATGCAGCTGGATTCGGATCTCGTTTGGCAGGCACATGGATCCGTCTCCAAGATCCAGGCGGATCCCGGCTGGTACCATGAAGTCCATGCCCAATATCGCCCGGTAGTCCGGAGGTAGATCATCGCCCACCCATACATCGTAGTAATACACCAGGTGCCCTGCCAACGTGAGCTTGATTCTTGTCCTCCCGGTGGCCACATACAGCTTCTCCCCAATGCCGAGACACTCTTGACTCTGACTTGTATCCACATAACATCCTACCTCACGAGCAAAGGTGGTGTCGATAATCGACACCTCGGATCCAGAGTCAAGCATGACTACAGCCTTAGTGTTGTTGATCTTACTGCCGACCTTGGCTTGCTTGAAGTGTTTCCCAGGTACATAGTATTTCCAGTACCCTCTCGATTCTCCAGGCATCAGATCCAAAGTCATAGACACTTCTGACCTCAGGTATTCGTCGGGTGCACGCAGACTCGCAACAGAAGCAACACGCTTTCTTTCATGATCACGTGTATTATCATCGAGTCCCGGTCTTGCGACCGTCTCGGGACGTCCTGACTGCTTGTCCACAAACGCATAGATGCAGAACGTAGAACGCTCGTCTCGTACCGGATTCAAACCCGGCGAGCGCTCTGGTTTAACATCTTCTCCGCCGCCTCTGGCAGGAGTCCCGGGTGCTTGCTGGGGTCGAACCACTGGCGGATCAGGTTGTAAAATTCTTCCATCTGACACTTGCCGTGATCGTGGAGCTCACCGCACCCACGACATACGAAAAAGCATCGATCCGAAGGGTGACCCTTCTTGCCACACTTCTGACAGATGAGACGCTTCCAACACCCTAGGTCCGAGTGCTTCCTGGATCCACAATGCGAGCAGCGCTGTCCGTCGTTCGGGAAACGCGGGCGGCGATCTTGGGCATTGGGATCCGCCACCGGTTGGGTCGTAGTCAGCGAGGTGGGGTTGTCGCCGTTCACAGGAGTAGGCTCCGTCGGTGGCGCACCACTCGCCGCTGCCACGTACGCTCTGTGTAGCTCGCTCTCTGACCCTGACTCGTCTGTGTCGGATTCGCTGTCCGACGTCGGAAGATGCATCGCCCTGACTGCCCGCGTTGGCGCTGAAGGTTGCGGTGTCGCTGGTGGCTTCGGCCTGAACTTGGTTCCTCCTGCCGGCTTCTTGTGCCGGGACTTCGATCGCTCTCGCGCTCGCAGTACTTCCTCCAACTCTTCCGCATCGCTGAGTCGTAGCAGCGTTAGCTGGTCCGCAAACTCGGGATCTCCCAAAGTTTCGATGAAGTGCTCCACGTGTTCACGGCGGGCTTTAGCGTCACCATCCTTGATCCTGACGCGGGCTCGCATACCTGCTACGTTCAGCCGGTGTAGGTACTCTAGTGGGGACTCATCACTGCGCTTGCGTGCATGATAGTATTGCCACGCCACTGACACTCCTAGCCCACAATACTGTGACTGGAACTCCTTCACCAGATCTGTCCATTTCGTTCGCGTCGACCGGCTCAGCTGACGGTACCAGTTCCTTGCTGGGCCGGTGAGCAGATCCGCGAAGGTAAGACACTTCTCCTCGTCCGGGGCCTGGTCTCTGGTGAATGCTGACTTGACTTTGCTCATCCAGGCTCGGGCCCGTTCTTCATCATGGTCCTTCCCGGTGAATTCCTTTAAATCGGAGATGGCTGAGATCCTGACTCGCTGGATCATAGCCGTCCCAGCCACCGGCGCCGTTGTCGTCGTCGTGGCTGCCATTCTCCGGGTGCCTATTGCTCCCAGGTCATCCGGGTCATATTCCCAGTTCTCTGGATGATCCTGCGATCCCACTGATTCCATGTCCACGTCTCGCGTCCCCACGTAGGTCGCAGCCGCGGCCGACTTGCTCCGCCGTGCAGTAGTAGGATGCGTCCTCGGGACCGACGTCATGTTCCGCTCCTGCAAGAATCTGTCCATGGCTGACTGGAAGTACCTTTCCAGTGGACTTGTCGACTCGTGCGGTGGATCTGCCTTGGCCGGCTGGACTAACGCCCGAGTTGGAGTCTGGTTTGGCCATGCTACTTTCTCTTGCAGTACCTCGGCGGACGCTCGGTTCCTTAACAGCTCGGTACCTGCCGGGCCTAGCGGCATACGCTTTGGCTCGGTCGAACTGTCCGATCCCACTTCAGAGGTGGCTGACTCGTAGGTAGACGATCCTGTGTGGTACTCCTGCGTCGGGGCTTGCTCCTCCTTCGCCTGGTTTGGCCGAGCAGGCTCTGGCGCCTCCTTCTCGCCCACGATAGGCTTCAACTTGTTGAACAGCGTCGCCGCTGCGATCCGGATTGTATCTAGTTCCAGGCCGAAGAGATCCTTAGCTTCGAAGGCTCCGACTGTAAGACCGGCCTCCTGTGCTGGGCGTAGCAGGTCTGTGGCGGCTTCCAGCTTGTTCATCGTCATCGATGGGGCCTGCACGGGCCCGGTGAGTCCTTCGGGTAGCTGTAGCTGAAGGATTCGCATTACATGGTGGTCTCGTAGGAAGTCCTGCAGTACGATCCGCCTGTAAGCTATCTCCAGTTTGGATTGCGTCCATGTTGCCTTGGTTGCGCTTCGATCTTCGGGCTCGGAGTCTGGAGCTCTCAGCTTCTTCCGCGCAGCTCGTGTCTTCTTCTTCGACGTAGTTCCTTGACTCTGCGCGGGGTTTTGGGCGAGGATCCAACCGCTTTCGCTGCTGGGTGCTCGTCCGGCGGGTCCTGCTTCGCAGCACGACCCGCGGGGTCCTCGGAAGGACCTGTGGAGGGGTAGAGGCTTCTCCTCGAGATCGGGATCGTCCCGATCTGCCTCTGGTCCGCGTGGAGGGTAGAGGCTTCTCCTCGAGATCGGGATCGTCCCGATCTGCCTCTGGTCCGCCGATAGAGTTCCTCCTGGCACTCTGTCGGTTCGAGGATCCATTCTTCAGCGACGCCGCCGGTGATCCTAGCTCCGTCGGCGCTTCATCTCCTGATTCGTTGCTCACATGCACATCATCTTGGGACTCACGGTGAAATCCCATGTCGCCAAGAGATCCGGGCACGCGCACCATTGTGGTGGAGTGGATCCGCTGGAATTAGCAGGGATCCCACACTCACACACTGCGCCCAGACACCGACTAACGGAGGGTACTCCGATAACCGTGGGGTTGCTGAGTGGCTCACCTTGTGTACCCGTCGGCGGGCTGGATCTGCTCTCTTGTTGACACGAGATGTGCAGCGGGTGAACTTGAACGTCCTTGGCGGGGACTTGGGGAGATGTTGGGGTAGATCCGCAGTGGGGGTTCCTTCACGCGGGCCTGGGTTGGTAGATCCTTGGTCTTGGCCGTAAATCTTGTGGATCCGATAAGTAGTGTACCGGATCCGGAGTTGTTGCCTTGTTGGGGTGTTGTATCCTTTTCCTTTACGTTGCTTGCCGCCTCCTATTAGCGGGGAAGTTGGGGGCGAGGGCCGAAGGGCGCGAGCTGCTGGCCAAGCTATCCAGCGGTCTGCCACGTGTGCGGGGGGGCAAATTACTTGATTAAAGTATGGGCCAATACAAATCCCAATACTAAAGACCAAGTGACTGGTTCCCAAGCAAATTCGACTCTGATTTATATTAGCCTGTATCCAGCCTTCCCATCCGACTTGGATCCCGCCTGCTACTGGCTCTCCTTCCTACCTAGTCCCGCACCGTAGCCTCTGTACCAATAAACCGGTACAGATCCATACCTAATCTAGGGGATCCTAATGTAGGCGACCAGATCCATGTACGCCACACTACCTACGCCCAGCCCATCTTCAACAACCCTGATCCGGCAACCACATCCCCATCCAGCAATCATGGTGTCATCCGAGGGACCCGGCCTCGTCATCAATTGCCGGATCCCATTACCCGACCAACTGGCGGATCCTGTTCCATCAAGACCTCTTCTTGAGCGGATCTTCTCACCACACTGACCTCGCTCATCTCGTCTTCGTCTTCGTCTTCCTCATCGTCGGGCTCGTTGTCCAGACGGTCGGGGACGATCCAGTTGCGCGCGCGCTGAGGCAGAAAGATTGGATTGGAACGCAGATCAGCTGAAACGTACTTGGTGCGCTCACTCTCGTTGGGCGCAGCTGCCCAGAGGGTACGCGCCGGCTCACGCTCGTCCAACTCGATCAGCTGCTGAGAGAGAGGCTTGGGTTCGCCGTTTGAATCAACGACGCGAGGGTCTTCCCAGATCCAGTTGCAGATCCGCTGCGGGAGCGGCCAAACGCCAGGTTCTTGAAACAGCGTTTCAGGGAAGTCCTTGATCTTGCGCAGCTGCTTGAGATGGGTCTGGTATCGCCGAATCAGGGAGTCCGTGCGACTGCGGCGAAGCTTGTAGAGTCTCCGAGAGGCGGCGTCACGCTCAAACTTGATCGTGACCCAGTGCAGCAAGTCCCACCAAGCCTGACAGAACTTCTCCATGAACTCGACGTGCTTCTTGAGACCACGCATGATGTCGGCGCTCAGCTGGGACGCATCATGGTAGTACAGCACCTTGGTGCGTTCAGCGAACATGACGTTCCAGGGGAGCTTCTTCTTGATCATCTTGCCCCGCGAGTTCACCGGGAAGAGAGTCGAGTACAGCTCCATGCTCCAGCGTGCCTCGAGAAACTTCATGTCACACTTCTGTGGCGCGTAGTTCGGGAACCCGATGGTCTGAGGCTTACTCTTCTTCTGGTAGAAGCACATCTTGATTCCGGAGCACCTGTAGGAGGTGGTGGTTGCTGGATCGGGAGTTTCAACCACGCTCAACTGCTCCAGTGTCAGCTCCTCGAAAGGAATTCTGGCCAACTTGGTAGCCTTGCGTGGAGACTCCGTCAGCTGCTCAATGACCTTGGCTGTGAGCCTCGCTTTCTTGGCCGCAGATCCAGACTGTCCCCGCTTGGTCTTGGATTGATTCCGCGGCGAACGACGACGCGTAGAGTCCATGTCTTGGTCGGATGCACCTGATTCAAGCATGCTGAGCTTGCGCTTGGCTGTCCGAGACGACTGCGACGCTGGAACTGCACTCTTCGCGACCTTGGGCGCGGTGTCTGAATCACCCGGTCCAACGCTCCCTGTGTCTTCGTACTCAGAATCCCCGCTGCTGCTGGAAGAGAAAGACTCAAGTCCCTCTTGAACTTGCTCCTCGTGTGGTGAGAAGATCCGCTCAAGAAGAGGTCTTGATGGAACAGGATCCGCCAGTTGGTCGGGTAATGGGATCCGGCAGTTGATGACGAGGCCGGGTCCCTCGGATGACACCATGATTGCTGGATGGGGGTGTGGTTGCCGGATCAGGGTTGTTGAAGATAGGCTGGGCGTAGGTAGTGTGGCGTACATGGATCTGGTCGCCTACATTAGGATCCCCTAGATTAGGTATGGATCTGTACCGGTTTATTGGTACAGAGGCTACGGTGCGGGACTAGGTAGGAAGGAGAGCCAGTAGCAGGCGGGATCCAAGTCGGATGGGAAGGCTGGATACAGGCTAACATAAATCAGAGTCGAATTTGCTTGGGAACCAGTCACTTGGTCTTTAGTATTGGGATTTGTATTGGCCCATACTTTAATCAAGTAATTTGCCCCCCGCACACGTGGCAGACCGCTGGATAGCTTGGCCAGCAGCTCGCGCCCTTCGGCCCTCGCCCCCCAACTTCCCCGCTAATAGGAGGCGGCAAGCAACGTAAAGGAAAAGGATACAACACCCCCAACAAGGCAACAACTCCGGATCCGGTACACTACTTATCGGATCCACAAGATCTACGGCCAAGACCAAGGATCTACCAACCCAGGCCCGCGTGAAGGAACCCCCACCGCGGATCTACCCCAACATCTCCCAAGTCCCCGCCAAGGACGTTCAAGTTCACCCGCTGCACATCTCGTGTCAACAAGAGAGCAGATCCAGCCCGCCGACGGGTACACAAGGTGAGCCACTCAGCAACCCCACGGTTATCGGAGTACCCCCTCCGTTAGTCGGTGTCTGGGCGCAGTGTGTGAGTGTGGGATCCCTGCTAATTCCAGCGGATCCACTCCACCACAATGGTGCGCGTGCCCGGATCTCTTGGCGACATGGGATTTCACCGTGAGTCCCAAGATGATGTGCATGTGAGCAACGAATCAGGAGATGAAGCGCCGACGGAGCTAGGATCACCGGCGGCGTCGCTGAAGAATGGATCCTCGAACCGACAGAGTGCCAGGAGGAACTCTATCGGCGGACCAGAGGCAGATCGGGACGATCCCGATCTCGAGGAGAAGCCTCTACCCCCTCCACGCGGACCAGAGGCAGATCGGGACGATCCCGATCTCGAGGAGAAGCCTCTACCCCCTCCACAGGTCCTTCCGAGGACCCCCCGGGTCGTGCTGCGAAGCAGGACCCGCCGGACGAGCACCCAGCAGCGAAAGCGGTTGGATCCTCGCCCAAAAACCCCGCGCAGAGTCAAGGAACTACGTCGAAGAAGAAGACACGAGCTGCGCGGAAGAAGCTGAGAGCTCCAGACTCCGAGCCCGAAGATCGAAGCGCAACCAAGGCAACATGGACGCAATCCAAACTGGAGATAGCTTACAGGCGGATCGTACTGCAGGACTTCCTACGAGACCACCATGTAATGCGAATCCTTCAGCTACAGCTACCCGAAGGACTCACCGGGCCCGTGCAGGCCCCATCGATGACGATGAACAAGCTGGAAGCCGCCACAGACCTGCTACGCCTAGCACAGGAGGCCGGTCTTACAGTCGGAGCCTTCGAAGCTAAGGATCTCTTCGGCCTGGAACTAGATACAATCCGGATCGCAGCGGCGACGCTGTTCAACAAGTTGAAGCCTATCGTGGGCGAGAAGGAGGCGCCAGAGCCTGCTCGGCCAAACCAGGCGAAGGAGGAGCAAGCCCCGACGCAGGAGTACCACACAGGATCGTCTACCTACGAGTCAGCCACCTCTGAAGTGGGATCGGACAGTTCGACCGAGCCAAAGCGTATGCCGCTAGGCCCGGCAGGTACCGAGCTGTTAAGGAACCGAGCGTCCGCCGAGGTACTGCAAGAGAAAGTAGCATGGCCAAACCAGACTCCAACTCGGGCGTTAGTCCAGCCGGCCAAGGCAGATCCACCGCACGAGTCGACAAGTCCACTGGAAAGGTACTTCCAGTCAGCCATGGACAGATTCTTGCAGGAGCGGAACATGACGTCGGTCCCGAGGACGCATCCTACTACTGCACGGCGGAGCAAGTCGGCCGCGGCTGCGACCTACGTGGGGACGCGAGACGTGGACATGGAATCAGTGGGATCGCAGGATCATCCAGAGAACTGGGAATATGACCCGGATGACCTGGGAGCAATAGGCACCCGGAGAATGGCAGCCACGACGACGACAACGGCGCCGGTGGCTGGGACGGCTATGATCCAGCGAGTCAGGATCTCAGCCATCTCCGATTTAAAGGAATTCACCGGGAAGGACCATGATGAAGAACGGGCCCGAGCCTGGATGAGCAAAGTCAAGTCAGCATTCACCAGAGACCAGGCCCCGGACGAGGAGAAGTGTCTTACCTTCGCGGATCTGCTCACCGGCCCAGCAAGGAACTGGTACCGTCAGCTGAGCCGGTCGACGCGAACGAAATGGACAGATCTGGTGAAGGAGTTCCAGTCACAGTATTGTGGGCTAGGAGTGTCAGTGGCGTGGCAATACTATCATGCACGCAAGCGCAGTGATGAGTCCCCACTAGAGTACCTACACCGGCTGAACGTAGCAGGTATGCGAGCCCGCGTCAGGATCAAGGATGGTGACGCTAAAGCCCGCCGTGAACACGTGGAGCACTTCATCGAAACTTTGGGAGATCCCGAGTTTGCGGACCAGCTAACGCTGCTACGACTCAGCGATGCGGAAGAGTTGGAGGAAGTACTGCGAGCGCGAGAGCGATCGAAGTCCCGGCACAAGAAGCCGGCAGGAGGAACCAAGTTCAGGCCGAAGCCACCAGCGACACCGCAACCTTCAGCGCCAACGCGGGCAGTCAGGGCGATGCATCTTCCGACGTCGGACAGCGAATCCGACACAGACGAGTCAGGGTCAGAGAGCGAGCTACACAGAGCGTACGTGGCAGCGGCGGCGAGTGGTGCGCCACCGACGGAGCCTACTCCTGTGAACGGCGACAACCCCACCTCGCTGACTACGACCCAACCGGTGGCGGATCCCAATGCCCAAGATCGCCGCCCGCGTTTCCCGAACGACGGACAGCGCTGCTCGCATTGTGGATCCAGGAAGCACTCGGACCTAGGGTGTTGGAAGCGTCTCATCTGTCAGAAGTGTGGCAAGAAGGGTCACCCTTCGGATCGATGCTTTTTCGTATGTCGTGGGTGCGGTGAGCTCCACGATCACGGCAAGTGTCAGATGGAAGAATTTTACAACCTGATCCGCCAGTGGTTCGACCCCAGCAAGCACCCGGGACTCCTGCCAGAGGCGGCGGAGAAGATGTTAAACTAGAGCGCTCGCCGGGTTTGAATCCGGTACGAGACGAGCGTTCTACGTTCTGCATCTATGCGTTTGTGGACAAGCAGTCAGGACGTCCCGAGACGGTCGCAAGACCGGGACTCGATGATAATACACGTGATCATGAAAGAAAGCGTGTTGCTTCTGTTGCGAGTCTGCGTGCACCCGACGAATACCTGAGGTCAGAAGTGTCTATGACTTTGGATCTGATGCCTGGAGAATCGAGAGGGTACTGGAAATACTATGTACCTGGGAAACACTTCAAGCAAGCCAAGGTCGGCAGTAAGATCAACAACACTAAGGCTGTAGTCATGCTTGACTCTGGATCCGAGGTGTCGATTATCGACACCACCTTTGCTCGTGAGGTAGGATGTTATGTGGATACAAGTCAGAGTCAAGAGTGTCTCGGCATTGGGGAGAAGCTGTATGTGGCCACCGGGAGGACAAGAATCAAGCTCACGTTGGCAGGGCACCTGGTGTATTACTACGATGTATGGGTGGGCGATGATCTACCTCCGGACTACCGGGCGATATTGGGCATGGACTTCATGGTACCAGCCGGGATCCGCCTGGATCTTGGAGACGGATCCATGTGCCTGCCAAACGAGATCCGAATCCAGCTGCATGGGCGGCGACAGATCTTCAGCGACCGGGCGCGCACGGTAACGATCGGTCAGTGGCTGTCGCTAGAAGCGGGTGAGACGGCCGAGCTGCCGCAGTGTATACGTCTCTCCGACTCCGAACAACTGTGGCTCACAAGGGGCAAGAAATGGGTGCCCACGTTGGCCACTGGGCTGGGGAGGACACGTTACCTGCGGATCACCAACATTGGGGACGAGCCGATCTGTCTGCAACATCACGATCAAGTAGGCATGCGGTTAACCGGAGATCATGTACCCCGCAAACCTGGCTTCGTATCCGTCGGATCGAGACGGTATGCTGAGTGGCAGAACCTGGTGTATAGCGCCACGACCGACGAGCGACCCGAGCCAGCTTCAGAGTCGCCGATACCGACGGTCCCCAAGCTTGCCTACCCGACGCCCAAAGCGATAATGAGCTGGTCGGGAGGAGTAGCTAGAGACCCGCCAACCGCCCCACGCGTGTCAACGTTGCGGCCGGGAAGACAGGTTCCAGAGCGCCCGGATCAGATATTGGGAGCAGAAGGGGAGCCGAAGGCGGCCGAGGCAAAGGTGAGCCACAAGCGCCGTTGAAGTGCCCAGTGGATGCGGTAGGCAGCGTGGCTCGGAAGGACGGGCTGACTGTTACGCATCTTGAAGATTCGGAGCCCATCCCGAAGGCCGCAGGAAGTGCAGAGAAGCCGCCAGTTTATCCCACGCACAGTGGATCCCCGCGACCGTCTGGGCACTCAACGAAGCCAGTAGCAAAAGAGACCGCCGACGCGCAAGGAGACCGAGCGGAAGGGTCGGAGCCTCGAGCTACAGGAGACTCCTCGAGCCAGACGTTGACGGATCAGCCAGAGATAACTCCGGGACCGGACGACAGGCCAGAGACTAAGACTACTGATGCAGAGACTGAAGGCCCGGCCCCGATCGCAGACACGTACGTGCACGAGGCGAGTGCGCTACATGCCGAAGACTACGAAGGAGAGCTGGCAGTACTGCCGGAGGTGACGGCTACCACGGAGAAAGTCAAGATGGAGGATCTGCACGTAGGTGATCCGGAAGAGAACTCCCCGGAGGAGATCCAGCAGCTGATAGACGAGATATGGGCATACAAGCATCTCCTCATCGGAAAAAGGAAACGCCCTACCCCCGGCCGCCGTCGGCGCAGTGTGTGACATCGACGTGGGAGACGCGAAGCCGATCGCACAACGTGTGCGCAAGGTGGCCCCGCAGTACCGGGAGAAACTCTCGGATCTCCTCAAGGGGTTACTCTCGGCTAAGATCATCAGCACATCGACATCCCCATGGGCGTCCCCCATCGTGGTCATCATCAAGAAAAATGGAGTAGACATCCGCCTCTGCATCGATTACCGACTGGTGAACAGCCTGACGAAGTTGATGATCTACCCCATGCCACTAATCAATGACCTGCTAGAAGATCTCGATGCGACGCTGTGGTACTGTGCATTGGATATGGCGAGCGGATTTTGGGTGGTGTCGATGACCGAGCGCGCGCGAGCGATTTCCGCCTTCATCACCCCATCGGGCCTGTACGAATGGAACAGGATGCCATTTGGGTTGAAGAACGCGCCCCAGATCTACCAGAGGTTGATCGACAACGCACTGTACGGGTTTCTCCGGATCCCGCCAGCTTCAGAGGGAAGCGATCTCGTCGATCTCTTCAAGGAAGGCGAGCCAAATGACGAGGAGAACCATCGGTGCTGGGGCGACGTTCGTACATCGACGACATTCTGGTGACGGCCACCTCGTGGGATCACCTGTGTGGACGGGTGCGGAGGCTGCTGGAAGCGTGCCACAAGTGGAATCTATCAATCAGTGTAGCCAAGAGTTTCTGGGGCCTCAAGAGGGTGGACTACCTCGGTCACCGAGTGTCCGCTGGAGGTCTGGAGGCCCACCCTAAGGATCTGCAATCCTTAACGGAGCTGCCGTTCCCGAAGACCCTCCGAGCGATGCAGTCGTTCCTCGGGAGCCTAAACTATTATGGTCGCTTCATCGAGAATCTGGCAGTATACGCAGCAATATTGTACGAGTTGCGGGAGGTTGACTTCGCAGAGCTGAGGCAACAACCAACAGTGCAACGATCAGGTGACGATGAACCAGAGAAGGACGATTGCAGTTCGAAGTGGAGCAGAGCGGAGGCTGCCTTTGCCGCGTTGAAGAACAAGGTGGCGACTACGCCGATCCTGCGCCATTTCGACGCAGAAAAGGAACCCGTGGTGATTGTCTATGCTAGCGAGTGGGCGATCGCCGCGTCGCTTACGCAAGAGCATGACGGCGTCTACTTGCCGGTGATGTTCATCAGTCGAACGCTGAAACAAAATGAGCTGAACTACGGCATCGCGGAAAATGAAGTGCTGGCGATCCTACGGATGTTGGATCTCGGGTACTCCATGCTGGTGGGGAAACGGATCCGAGTGCTAACCCGCCACTCCACGTTGGCATGGCTGTTCAGGTCGGCGGGGCTCCAAGGCCGTCTGAGTCAATGGGCTGCGTTACTGTCGCCATGGACTCTCGAAATCGAACGTTGTGTTAAGGGTGAGGATGAGATACTAGGGGCGTTAGCAGCCTGCATCACCCCCAGAGAGAAGGTCGACGAGGCACTAGCTGCAATCGGCCCCCGGAAGGAGCCACGGAAGGTGATATCCATGCCCATCCCGACGGTGGAACCGGAGAAAGAGCTATGGGTAGCGAGCTTCGACGGATCCGCCCGAGTGAAAAGGGGCGGAGGAGCTTTCAGTGCGATCGTATGGGCTCTACCAGGGTGGACGGTGGTGGCGGCAGCGTCCAAGTATGCAGCCGACCTTACGGTGAACGAGGCGGAGTACAACGGACTGTTGCTCTGCTTCGAACTGCTACAAGGACTGGACCCACGACGCCTGGTGATATGCGGCGACTCCAACTTGGTGATCCGCCAGATGCGCGGAGAGATAGACTGCAAAGCTCCGAGCCTAACACTCTTGAGACAGCGAGCATTGGAACGGTTACGCAAATGGCCAACTCACGATCTGTTGCACGTGAGGAGAGCTTGGAATGCGAGTGCAGACAGCTTGGCCAGTGCCGCTTTGCAACGAGAGGAAGGACGAGTTGTAGAGGCAGATGGAGAGATGGAGGACCTGATCACACTCAACCGTCTGGATGAAGTGTTAGTGCCGACCATGGCGGGTGACACAGTCCGGGTCAGTGCTACACGGACGCGGTCCCAAGCCGGAAGGAGTACGAAGGCGAAGGTGCTAGGAGAAGAAGTGGTGCAGCAGTTACGTGTAGAGCGGATCCGTCAAGCCCAAGAAGAGGAGGCGTGGATCCAACAGCTGAAACAATATCTACGAGGAGACGTCCAAGCGATGTCATAGAAGGAAGCCAAGGCTTGCAGCATGTTAGCAGCGGATTTCGAAGTGGATACGCAGGGGCTGCTATATTATTGTGCGCCATCGGCTGGGGCAGAAGCGGACCGAGACGGCTTACTCCGGCTAGTGGTACCAGAATCTCTGCAGCCTGACCTGCTCCATCACTATCACGTGAGCCTGGAAGGGGGGCATCAAGGAGTCGGTCGCACCTACCAGCGGATCAAGCCCCACTTCTTCTGGAGAGGCATGTTCAGATCGGTACAACAATTCGTGGGCGAATGCGTAGATTGTGAAACGGGCAAAGGGAAGCCGACGATCCGGGGAAGATCCCCAGGGAACATCCGAGCAACGTACCCGTTCCAGGTGATCGCGATGGATCATATCCCGTCGCTCCCGAAGTCGGTGAAGGGCAATACGGAGTTGCTCATCTGGGTGGATCTGTTCACGGGTTATGTGGTGGCGAAGGCCAGTGCATCGCGTACGGCGCAGACGATTGCGGAGTCTTACGAAGAATGTGTCTTCCGCCGATTCGGCGCGAGCGAGGTGATCCGGCACGATCGGGAGCCCGGGTTTATGTCCGATTTCTTTCGCGCCTTCAACCGCATCCTGGGTCAGCGTCAACGAGCTACGATGGCTTACCGGCCACAGGCAAACGGCGGAGCGGATGGTGCAGACTATCACGAGATCCATCAAGATGTATGTACAGGATGAAGATCAGCGCGATTGGGACGAGTATGCGGAACGGCTAACGTTTGCCCTCAACACCGCTCACGATCGGATCAGGGGCGACACGCCTTTTTACCTGGCACACGGGTGGGATCCAAGGACTACACTGGAAGCAACGTTGCCCGTGGGCAGTACCAAGAGACGAGACTCGAACCCTCGCCGTTGGCGATACAGGATCCAGAAATTCTACCAACGGGCCAGGCGAGACGTGAATGAGAGGTTGAAGAAAGCAATCTCGGAACGGGCTGAGGCGCGAAACGAGCAAGCCACACCCCACCGGATCGAGGCTGGATCGCGCGTGTGGTTATACCTGGACCGAGTGAAGGAGGGTTACGCAAAGAAACTGGCACACATGTGGCATGGACCTTTTCGAGTGCTAGAGATGGTGAACGAGTATACGGTGAGATTGGAGACAGCAGGGACGGAATACCACCTTTTTCCGGTGGTGCATATCTCCAAGTTGAAACCAGTCAAAGAGTTCCCAGAGCGCCCACGGGTCCAGTTGACTGTCGACGAAGCTGATCGAGTCGATTTTGATGAAGCTCTACTGCCCGAAGATAGCTGGGATCGAGTGCTGGAGGAAGATGAGTTCGAAGTGGAGCAGATCTTGGACGTGAGGACAGGGAGGAAGACTCGATACGGCCGCACACTCCGGGAATTTAAGATCCGGTGGAAGGGGTATGACGAGCCCTCCTGGGTAGACGAAGCGGATCTGAACTGTGGTGCGCTGATACATGACTTCTTGACGAACCGTGCGAGACGGAATCGGTTCCAAGCCATGCAGTCACATGAGGAGGAGGAGTGACGAGGGGAACCAGGTCGGCAGGTAGGCTACTGACCTGAAGAAAAGGGTGAAGGATCTGCAGGAAGGCTGCAGTATCAAGGAGGAGAGGGACCTCAGGCAGACAGGACGCTATGAGGAAGGAGTTGATGCAATAAACGGGCAAGGAGGCTGCCCGTTTACGGAAGATCGGAGGTACATGTATGCGTGACGAACAAGCAAGATGATGATGAATTGTGGAACAGATCCGATGACGTGAAGAAGTGGAGCAATGCAGATCGTGAATGAAAAGGTGAATCGAAGTTGGACGTGTAATTAAACGGCTAGCTACGGGCGAGGCTACAGAATGAGACTAAGCTAGACGCGGAATGGGGGCAGCGCTCAGGTGCGCGAGAACTTCAACCGAAGACGAGCGATGCGGAGTACCGGGTGCGTGTCGGGGGCCGTACGGAAGTGGTTGCGCCAAGGATCGGCCTGATCACAATCGGCCAAAGCTGCCATCAAACTTGTGGGCGCGGGGCGCCCCGCCGCGATGGCTTCGCGACCAGGGAACCATGTAGTATCTTCGCTCTGCTGCGGGAATCGAGCGAACATGCGATCCAGCCAGAGATCCAAGTCGCAGCAACCGGTCCGACGCGCTTTCTCGAAACCCCGCTCTTGCCAGGCCCGGTACTTCTCCCGGGCGTGGGAACTACGGTTCTTGCGACTTGTGTAGAAAGAAGCGAACCAAGGATCCGCCCGCTTCAGTTCCTTGGAGATCGGAAACTGATGCGTAGACTACCAGATGGCTTGTAGGCAGTCACGCACGAATTACAGGTAGTCGACGACAAAACTCAGAATTCGAGGAGACGCGACCGGATCAAACGTGTAGGGCGCCCGCCGGGTGGCCAGCGCGAGCCAGGGTTCCTGGGCGTATAACGCCTCCACGTTCGCCCGGGTGATCATATCCGGCACGTACAAGGCTCGATCCAGACTACCGCCCCGTCCGACGCGTTCAGGGAACATCCAACCTGCCGACAGCACTTGGTAGTCAATTACCACCCGGGGCGTGACAGTGATCATGGTCAGTGTAGAAATTTGGGACGGCTCCCAAGGCTCCACCTCGACTGCGGACACGACGCGCTGCTGCCGAAACCCGGGGACGAACGACTCCAGAGGACCAAACGGATGGAGAGCCGAGTCGGTGGCGCCCGAGCGGGGGGCAGGTACGCAAGGGGAGCCGCCGAGATCTTCGGTACTGGCCTCGCTACCCGATGCGTCATCGGTCTCGAGTCCTTCTACTTCGATGGGGGCGTCGGCAGATCCCGCTATGGCGGACAGCGTCCCGCTATCTGAACCACGACGGCGAAGATCCGAACGCGAACGAGCTTGAACCACGCGGAGTTCCTCATCGACGGAGTCCACGGAGTCGACGTCGCCGGGTTCCGTACCCGCTTCGGAGCAGACGTAATCTGCATCCGGGCCGTCGACAGCTAGATCCAGCACTGCGCGGGCAGTAGAGGGCCGACGAGCATCTGAGGGGCCGGCGCCAGAGGCGGGTGACTGCGTCTGGGAGCGCGTGTGAACGGCCGAAGGCCCTCGGCGGACGCGTTTGGCGGCAGGAGCTTGGCTGGAGGCGGGGCGGGCAGGAGAAGAGCGTCCACGCTTGCTGCCGATGGAGGCGGAAGAAGGAGGAGACGCGACCCCTGAGGCGCGAGGAGGAGTCACCACGGCCAGGGACGCGATCTGTCTGATGCGATCCAGGGCGGAAGCATGGTCGTCGGTCAGAGTGCCGTAGACAGTCTCTAATCCGTCGTGCTCCGTCTCCAGCGAGCGGAAGTCAGCCTCCAGGTCGTCGAAGTCGCGGCGCAGACAACCGTAGGCACCCTGAATGTCTTCGATCTGGGCGAGCAAATCGTGACAACCCCGGCAAGAGACCGGATCGGAGGCAGGTATCACGGGGCGGCAGTAGCAACTGTCGGAGCGGAGGACTCTCGAACGGCCATCAGCTCGACTTGAAGTGCCTCCTTGTCGTTCTGAAGAGCGGCTTGGGTAGAGAGGGCGACACGCAACTTCTCCCGGAGCACCTTAGTCTCACCGCGCAGCTGCCCGAGCTCTCCCACGCGAGCGTTAGCCTGGGCCAGCCGCTCCTGTGATCGACGGAAATCAGCGGAGAGAGTCTGATAATCGCGCGCGTGCTGGGCTCGGTCTTGGCGGAGCCGATCCAGTTCACCCTCCAGGTCGCAGGCCCGGCGCTGGGCGTCGCGCGTGGTCTCGTGCTGCTGGTGGAGTACGTCGTTTGCCCGATCCACGGCAGCGGCGGCCGACTCGGCTCGGCGGTTGGCGTCACGCAGATCTTCCTGAAGTCGATCCCGATGAGCGCTGACGCGGTCGAGGAGTCCATTCAGTTCGCGGATCCGCTCGCCACGGACGTGGAGCTCGAGCTGGAGCGAGTGCACCACTGAATCCCCGAGACATGATGCGCAGGTCCTCCCGAAGTCGTTGGTTGGCCTTCTCCACCTTCTGAGCGTGCTTCAAGAAGCCCTTGAGACGGGTTTGAAGCTCGTCACGGTGCGTGCGGGATCGGGCGAGTTCAGCGTCGGCGGCAGCCTGCAAAGCTTGGACGGCGCGAATTTGATTGTGGTGATCCGAGAGTTGGCGGTGAAGATCCGAGTTTTCGCGAAGTACATCACTCAGGTCTTGAGCGATCCGGGAGACCGATCCTGACAGAGTGCCCTCAATCACGCGCCCCTCGACCCGACGCTCCAGTCGTGCAGCGTAATCCTGGAGGTGGGTAATCGCCTCGGTCGAAGTCTCACGCAACAGGTCGTGCTGGATCTTCAATATCTCAAACTCACGCAGCTCATCCTGCAAGCGAGCTATCCGGGCCTCCGAGTCGGCCGCGCGGAGATTGGCGTCAGCGAGTCGAGCTTGACTGGAATTGTACTTGCGCTGGACGAAGTCTACATACTGGATCGCGGTTTCTCGCAGAGCCGCAGGCGCGGCATGGAGCTCCTCGTTATGTTGACGAGCGAGCGTGTAAGCACGGCGCAGCTCGTCGTAGTCAGCCAACACGTCGTGGTAGTGAGTGATCACTGCCAACAGCGCGGAGGAAGTGACTTCAGCAGGATCCAGGGACAGCGCGAGCGGCATGATCGCTTGCATGGGATCCGAGGGGGCGGAGTCACAGATGGCGCAAGGCGGAGGTGCATCAGGAGCGCGACCATACCCCACGACTACAGCAGTGCGAGAAGTCGACATGGGAGCGTCTGCCTCGTACGGTGCGTCGGGAGCCGGTGTGGCAGGCGCAGCAGAGGCGGAGCGGCGACGGTGAGCCCGGACCATGGCGGAGCTGGGAATATCCGGAATGCGACCGGCCTCAACGAGGAAGCTTGTGGAGGTTCCAGGGAATTGCTGAATGACGCGGATCAAACGGTGGCACGAGGTGAGGCCGTTGTGCGGCAGCGACCTCGTCCCAGGGGCGGATGTGGTGAGAAGATCCGCTCAAGAAGAGGTCTTGATGGAACAGGATCCGCCAGTTGGTCGGGTAATGGGATCCGGCAGTTGATGACGAGGCCGGGTCCCTCGGATGACACCATGATTGCTGGATGGGGGTGTGGTTGCCGGATCAGGGTCGTTGAAGATGGGCTGGGCGTAGGTAGTGTGGCGTACATGGATCTGGTCGCCTACATTAGGATCCCCTAGATTAGGTATGGATCTGTACCGGTTTATTGGTACAGAGGCTACGGTGCGGGACTAGGTAGGAAGGAGAGCCAGTAGCAGGCGGGATCCAAGTCGGATGGGAAGGCTGGATACAGGCTAACATAAATCAGAGTCGAATTTGCTTGGGAACCAGTCACTTGGTCTTTAGTATTGGGATTTGTATTGGCCCATACTTTAATCAAGTAATTTGCCCCCGCACACGTGGCAGACCGCTGGATAGCTTGGCCAGCAGCTCGCGCCCTTCGGCCCTCGCCCCCAACTTCCCCGCTAATAGGAGGCGGCAAGCAACGTAAAGGAAAAGGATACAACACCCCAACAAGGCAACAACTCCGGATCCGGTACACTACTTATCGGATCCACAAGATCTACGGCCAAGACCAAGGATCTACCAACCCAGGCCCGCGTGAAGGAACCCCCACTGCGGATCTACCCCAACATCTCCTCAAGTCCCCGCCAAGGACGTTCAAGTTCACCCGCTGCACATCTCGTGTCAACAAGAGAGCAGATCCAGCCCGCCGACGGGTACACAAGGTGAGCCACTCAGCAACCCCACGGTTATCGGAGTACCCCCTCCGTTAGTCGGTGTCTGGGCGCAGTGGGTGAGTGTGGGATCCCTGCTAATTCCAGCGGATCCACTCCACCACATCAGCGACGAGGACGAAGAGGACGAAGACGTTGAAGAGGAGGACGTTGAAGAGGAGGAAATCGAGGAAGAGGGAGCCGAGGAAGGTGACACGGGCGAGAGCGATCAATGAATCGCTGGTCGCACTTCTTCGTTTCAGGCTCTGAGCGCAGCTCTAGTTCTACTCCATTTGCACGTTGTAGCGTAGCCACCTCAGCCCGGAAATACATGTCTTCATCTCTCCTTGTCTGTTCTCCTCCTTGATTCAACCTTCTTCATCTTCCTGCGTTCAACTATCTTTTGCTTGAACCTGGTTTTCAGTCGTGCCTCTCAGTTCTCATTCCAGCACTTCTCCGCCGAAGTCACATCAACGCGCAGTAGGCTGGCTTCTCTCCACTTGGTCTCTTCTCTCTCCATAACACAAGTAATTCCACAATCCAATCTCCATATCTCCACTCAGCAATATCCATCGTTACCGTCATCTGCATTCAGTCAAATCCGCGTTCAGACATTTGTCCGTGGTCAGGGTCACTTAGTGTCGTTTCAGGCTTCAGTCAGTTTCAGAGGCAGGTTCAGTCACTTTCACACATTCAGCGATCTGCGATCGGGCACGCGAGCTCAACGAGCCCTACACGCCTGGGTGGTCATCCCCAGCTTGCATGGCCTGGAAGCGGGCTCGCGCCTTAGCTCCCTGGTTGAATTCATACAACAGGGCACCACAGTTCAGCTGTGTGACTGGTAGCCATTCTGGCTCATCATATCCCTTCCACTTGACCTTGTACTCCCGGGTGCGACGTGAAGTCCGAGTACTCTTGACCCAGCGCAGATCCAAAATCTTCTCCACTTCATACTCGTCGTTCGAAATATCAGGCTCCCAGCTATCCTCTGGCAGCAGGGCGGCGTCAAAATCATCGTCCTCGGACACTTCTATCTCTTCAATCGGGCGTTTGGGGAACAAGGCGCGCGGTTTCAGGCGGCTAACGTGCACCCAAGGGTTCACGCGATATCCGGTGTCTTTCACTTTGAGTTTGACTCTGAAATTGTCGTGCATCTCCTCAATCCGGAATGGGCCGTGCCACATGTGAGCCAGTTTCCGGCTCAAACCCGGCTGAACCTTGGGTATGTAGAGCCAGACAGCATCTCCAACCTGGAACCCGGCCTTGATGCGATCAGACAATTCCTGCCATTTCAGGGTTTGAGCCTCTGAACGCAGTCTCTTCGCTTTCTTCTGCAGGTCCTCCGCACAAGCTTGAGCGTAGGTGTAATCTCGTTGCATCTTGCGACGCCACTCATAGGCACTGCGTTCAGGCACACTCGATGGTTTGGGCCCAAGCATCGCCGACAGCGTCCCTTGGGCGTCCCAGCCATGGACCAAGTAGAATGGAGTATCAAGCCTGGTCGCATCAAAAGATGTGTTGAGCGCGAACATCAGTCGCTCAGCGTGCTCATCCCAATCACTCTGGTCCGATTCAGCGACGTAAGCTCGGACACTGCGAATTACTGTTTGGACGGATCGCTCCTGTTGGCCATTTGCTTGAGGGCGATATGCCAGGGTCGCCCGCTGTCTGCTGCCAAGCAAATCCCTGAATCGGGAAAATACTTCGCTCATGAATCTTGGATCTTGATCATGACGCAACTTGGAACTGGCGCCAAACTGTCGAAATACACGCTCCTCGTATGCTTCGGCCACATCCTGAGCAGTCGTTGAGCTCATCGGTTTGCACATCACATAGCCTGAAAATGCATCCTGAAACAGGAGCAGAAACGTGTTTCCCCGCTCAGACTTTGGCAAATGCGTGACGAAATCCATGGACACTACTTCGAACGGGCGGCTAGGCTCGATGTTGCCGGGCGAAGGTCCTGAGTTCAGCGGGCGTCCCTTGGCAGATGCGCAGTCAGTGCATTCCTTCACGAAAACCTCCACATCAGCGTACATCCGCGGCCAGTAAAACTCTGAACGCAGCTTTTCGTACGTTCGAGTTATGCCTTGATGTCCGCCTTGAACATCTTCATGCGCGTAGTGCAAGACATCTGGACGCAGATCTGTCGGCACGACCAATCTCAATTCAGACTCCTTGTCTCTCGGGCGGCCTCGGGTAGCTGTGTCCAGGCGATACAGGATCTCTCTGGAGTCCAGGACGTACTGGTCAGCGTACTTAGCAATCTTCTTGACCTGGGCGTGGGAGAATTGATCAAGTTCTCCCTTCAGGTACTTATTGATCTGCATCAGGAAGGAGTCCCCATCCTGGTGAGCCTTGATACGCCGCCATCGTTCTGCCTGATACTCCACAGGTCCCATAGGTCCGCTCGATTCAGCCTCATTCCTTGAACGTGCACGGGTCATTACAGCCAAAACCTTGGCCGCAGGTGTCAGGGGGGCTGTGGCAAAGTCTGAACGCACCCCTTCCAGATCCGCTTTCAGAGTCCTTGTGTGCACCTGTGCCTCAATCGGAACTTCGGCGGGTCTCATCACCTGTTCAGCTATCCTCGATACGAGTTGTAGGTGCAAGCGTTCTTCTGCATCTTCAACCCGCCACGACTTGCCCAACGCTAAGGTTTTCGACGTCAGGTAATCGGCAGCCTGATTGAAAAGGCGTTTGACATGAACCAGCTGCACGGTCTTGAACTTCGTGCGAATGACTTCGTACTCAGCCAGTCTGCGTTGAAGGTTGGGCTGGTTGCAGTTTATCAGACCTTGAACTTGTTGAATCACGATCCTTGAATCACCAACTGCGACCAGATCTTCGATTCCCCGTTCAGCTGCCATTTTCAGCCCATTCAGCAGTCCATGGTACTCAGCGTCGTTCACAGTTACATCTTCTAGGATGAACCCGCGTGCGTCTAAGACTTCCCAGCCCGGTAGCTGCCAGAGAACACACCCGCAGCTTCCAACACGCGTTGAGGTCTTGGCCGCACCGTCAAAGCTGAGCACTACGCCTTGATAATCTGCTTCAAGCATCTCGATGCTGACCGCAGGTGGCTTCTTGACGCGTCCCTTGGCTGGAATCAACTCTTCCACAACCGCGTCCAAGTGTTCACGTGGGGTGATACCCGCCCCTAATATGGCAGCAAGACCATCCTCGTCTCGCTGAACACGACGAATCTCCAGTGGCCACCTAGACAGCTCCAAACCCCATTTCAGGCATCGACCTTCTATGGAATTCGAATTCAGCAACCATTTCAGCACTGAGTACCGTGTGTAGATTACCACCGGCGACACTGAACCATAGATGAGTGGTCTGAACAGCTCGAGCACCCTCAATATCGCCAACACTTCCTTCTCAGCAATGTGGTAGCGCAGCTCATACTCGTTCAATATGCGTCCCGTGAATCGCACGGGCTGAATCACTCCATCATGCATCTGGCCTAAAACTGCACAAGCAGCCCAGGGATTGGCGTGTGGAATGATGACGAACTGCTTTGTGCGATCCGGATGACGTAACAGCGGAGTCGAGACAATCTTGCGCTTCAGGATCTCAAACGCTTGTTTCGCTCGTTCAAGGTCTCTGCCTGAACGCACTTGTTCCTCGGTCAACTCATAGAGTGAAGCTGCCACCACGGGGAGGTCCTCGATGAACTTGTTGTAATAATTCAAACTTCCCAAGAAACTCTGGACTCCCTTGAGCGTGGATGGGAACGGCAGGTCCTGAACGGACTTCGCAATCTTGGGCGTGGCTCTGATGCCTTCAGCGCTGATTTCGTGAGACAGGTATGGGATGGTCAGCTTGCCAAATTCACTCTTTGGAAGACTCACTGAGATGTTCCAATACCGCAATCTAAACAAAAGTGCGTTCAAGTCATCACATAACTGATCCCAAGTCGGAGCGCCGTGAGCAATGTCATCGATGTAAGAGCTGCGTCCAAGCACTGGACCCATTTGCGAGGGGGCTGGGATGTTGCGCTGAAATGCCGTCATCTTATCCGTTAACCGGGACTCCAGATAGATTGCGTTCAGAGTCTTCAGCGCAGGTGCTCTGGGGGTCTTGAACGCATGTGCGGTCAGCATCATACTCATCCAGTTTCAGGAAATTCAGCATATCACGGTCAACGAGAGCTTCTTCCTCGGGTGGCAGACGCACAAATCCCCACAGGCAGTTGTTGATCACAGCCTGGTAGATGAGAGGGGCGTTCTTGAGCCCAAATGGCATCCGAATCCACTGAAAGTGTCCAAACGGGCAAATAAATGCCGAGATCAGCTTGGCGCGTTCAGTCATCAACACTGCCCAGAAGCCGCTAGCCATGTCCAGACTCATGAACCACATTGCCGCCTCAAATCCAATCAAAAGGTCGTCGATCAAAGGAAGTGGGTACCGCGACAGCTTGATAAACTCATTCACCACGCGGTAGTCGATACACATCCTGATGTCAACCCCATTCTTCTTGAGCACAATAACGATCGGCGAAGCCCACTCCGATTCAGAGTGCTCAATCAGCCCCGTTTCAAGGAGCTTCTTGAGCAACTCGTAGACCTTGACCAGCAAATGCGGGGCAATCTGTCGCGCGCGCTGAGCTACTGGTCGCACATTTCCAACATCCAGATCGTAGACTACACCTCGAGCAGGGGCGGGGGCAGCATTTCCGTCGCCCAGAAAGATCTTGCGATGGTACTTCAGAATCTTCCTCAGCTTCGTCTCCATTTCTGGCGTCGAGACACCTGGCTCGCCAACGTCTGCTTCATCAATGTTGCATTCCGGGCTCAAGTCCTGAAGTTCGGGCAGCATGGTTAGCTGATCGCGCAATTGAGCCATCAGCTCGCTGCCCTCTCGGACATACACAGCCGGTTCCAGATCCAACTCTTCAGCTGACACGCGCATGACTCTCGCGTACTCTGCTTCCAGTCGTTGCACCGGCGTACTCGCAAAACCTTGGCACGAGAAGTCTGAAACTGCATTTTCTCCCAGATCCGCGTTCAAGGTTTCAGTCTGGTTAGTGTTCTCTGGAGACCTGCGTTCAACGCTTGTATCGTTCCCGACAAGCATAGCGGTGGCAACTTCACTTGTCACGTGACGGAAGCTCTGAGCAGCGACGCTGAGACCTTGAGCGCATGACCCTTCATCTGGAGTCGGAGCAGTCTGCACTCCGATGCTCCTAGTGCTCGGCTCAATTACGTCCGGACTTCGCTCGTCAGCATCCTCTTCAGTGAAGGTGACCCGCAATCTCTTGGGCTTCTTGTTCAATGACGCCATCCGAACCTGAGCAGTACCAGGGGTTGGCCGCAGCATGATTTTGGACGGCCAAGGGTATTCCTTCCGAGGAACACAAGGCGGCGCCTGGTCATGCATGAGTTGCAGCAGTCGATCAGCGCGCAGCTGAGCCTGAGCGGAGATAGTGCTCTCATAAATGAGTTGCTGCCACTCCTGATACCGCCGGGTGCCTGGTCGCACAAATCGTCCATAGCGAGGGAAGAATCCATACTCAATGATCCTGGCGATATCGGTACTCGTGTCGATCCAAATCATCTTGTCCGAGATATTCACAACTTTGACCGCAGTCGGCCAGGACTTGGCCGCATAAATGATCTTAGTCACCCATCGATCTCCGCGACCAGCCCAGACAACTTCACGCTGGGGGTTGGATTGTCCATAGTGAATACGCACCACAGCACTTCGTCCCGGTTCAAGGAACAAGGTTTCCGGTGGTCGCACAGGAACATCCAAACCCAGCCGACTCCGATCAGGTCCACCATACATCAAGATCGTCTCCTCATCTGGGAGCTGAATCAGTCCTTCTCGAGTCGACAATCGCACGCCCGCGCTGAACATGAAATTCATGCCGAGCAACACATCCACTCCTTCACCAATGTTGGCGACCCAAAGCCTGAAGATGTAAACCACCCTTGGACCAAGCGTGATCTTGACCTCAGCGTGGGCTGAGATGTATGTCGGGACGCCTCCCAAGCCTGAAACTTTCAACTGCTTGTGCATCCGGAGCTTGAGCTTCAACTTACGCGCAAAGTCAAAACTCAACATACTCACAGACGCTCCAGTATCCAGGAGGATCTTCGTCCGACAATCATTCACAGCACCGTGCACCATAGCAACCTCGTGTGCATCTTCCGGTTCGTGATCTTCCCACCAGCCATAGCGTTCACCTGGCTGAAGTCGGAACTCAATCGGGGAGTCCGGATCAGGAAACTCTGGGCGCACATTGTCTGGACGCACATCGTCTGAACGCATGTTGGTTGAATCGGGGGATGAATCTTGAAACATAGTCATGCATTGTTGGTTATCTTGGTCTTTTCTTCTTCTTCTCAACTCTGGGCCGACGTACGCTAAGGCGCACAGCTCTGGGGTCTTCTTTAGCCCGACGCGTTCTGGAACCCCTTCCAGCGGGCTTAGTGGTTTAACGGCTTCTTCCCAGAGTCGGCCTCACCGCGTTGGACTGCGTCCAGAGTCGGTTCGTTGAGTGCACTTTGGCGGTTCATCTTCTTCACATCTTGGATGGCTCTCCAATCTTCACACGAGTATCCACGATGAAACTGGTTACAACCAGGGCACGGGCTGGCGCGGCAGGCATCCGTCGGGTGACCTTGTTGGTGACAGCGATCGCAGACCAGGTCCGCCCAGCAGTTCTCCCTTGAGTGTCCAAACTTCCCGCAACTCTCACAGATCCTTTGCCATGGCGTGTTGCTTGAACGCGGTGACATAGGCCTTGAGCGCAGATCCGGATTGCCTGAGCGCGTATCCACGTTTCCAGGCTGAGGTGGAGGACGCCATCCTTCAGCATCCAGAACACGATAAATCTCCTTCGTGACATTCTCCACCTTGAACACAGGCTGCGTCTCGGCGGGTGCGGGTTCAGTCACCACCTTCTCACGTCCCTTGGCAAGCGCCACTTGCGGTGTGGGCTTGAACTCCTCTTTCAGATCTTCGAACCGAACACGCCGCTCAGGCTCAGAGTCTGAATCGGGTTCCGAATCTTGAGCGATGAAAGCGCGTCCAGGCCTTCGACCCTTGAACCGGCCTTGCGGATCATTGTCAGCGCGGAAATCACGTCTCGGCGGGGGGGGGGGGGGGGGTGTCATAACCCTCCTCGCGCCAGATATCCTCATGTCGTCTCAGCGCATGCTCGACTTCACCGATACTCTTGAACTTCTGTCCCTGCAGGGCGGTCTTCAGCTGGGTGTCCTTCAGCTTCTTGATGAAACGACGGAGATGTCGCTCTCGATGCTTGGATGACTTCTGGAAGTCAATCCCAGCCTTGACCGCAGCTGCGTTCAACCGGTAGAAGAACTTACGCGGAGACTCACCCGAGCGCACTTTCATGGTGTAGTAGCGTTCTGAGTAGGAGCCGGTCGTTCGGCAGTACATGACCTTGAACCGACGAGACAGCTTCTTCCAGTTATGCCTGGTGGACTTAGGCAGCTGAGCGTACCAATCTCTGAGCGACGAGGACATTCGTCCACGAAGCTGGCGGATCTTCATCTTGTCCGGCCAGGAACCTTGAGCCGCCATGTCGATGAACCTCTCCCACCAACCAACGCGATCTTCCACGGACGCATCTTCGCTAAACTTCTCAACCGCATTGTAGTTGATGTACGGTCGATATGTCCAGACGGTCGTGCCTTCCTTGGTCGTCGTCGAAGTGGTCAGGTCCAAGTCAAAGTCGTCACTGGAACTGCTACTGTAATCACTGGAGCTTGAATCATCATCGCTAGAGCCGGACGGGCTCGAGTCGGAGTCGTCTGGATCGGAAGACGGCAGGTTTGCGTCCTCCTTGCTACCCTTCCGGGAGGAGGATCTTCTGGACGCAGATTTCTTGGCCGCACTTTTCTTGGCTGCACTTTTCTTGGCCGCAGATTCCGACTTGGACGTGGAACTCCTCGACGTCGCCATAGTCTTCGTCCCTTGCGAACTTCGATCCTGTTCAGCAGCTTCCTTCTTCGGGGGGGTTGCCCCTAGGGTTGCACGTAGCTGGGCAGCACCGACTTCGGTCGTGTTCTTTGAGTGTACATAACCGGTACTGGGTGTCACACCATCATTGATTGCACCGCTGGATACTTGATTCAAGGTTGTCGATTGAGGAGCTGCCGACGTCTCCGCCTTGATTCCGGTTGCTGGTTGAGGGGCCGTAGTCACGCGAGCAGCTTGCACCTGAGAGAGGGTTGCACGCAATTCACGGTTCTGATCAGCCAGGAACTTCTGGCGGTTCAGCGCAGTGTCGCGTTCCAGCTCCCGTTCCGCGCGTTCTCGCTCCCGCTCCAAGAGAACATTCTGAATCGTCTGCTGTACGGAGTCCAAGCGCTTCTTCAGCTCACTGTTAGCCTCTTCGGCGCGGTGAGCGCGTTCCGCTTCGGCGGTGGCGCGTTCAGCCACAGCGTGCTGATGCTTGGCCTCGGCTGCGTTCAGCTGTTCCTTCCAGCGACGCTCAAGGTCCTCTCGGTCCGCTTCGTACTGCTGCTTCGCAAGCTTGGTGGCCACTTCAGCAACGTCGGGACGCGAACGCAAGAGGTGATCTTCATGCACCGCCTTGTAGTCCGCGGGTTCACTTGGACCAGAGTACGCGGGGACCTCAGGATACCAGTCAGTTTCGCGCGATCTGCGTTCAGCTTCTTCCCGGGCCTTGCGTTCAGCCTCCACACGTGCAGCTTCAGCTTGGGCGAAAGCGCGTTCAGCGTCGGCCTTCTCCGCTTGAGCCCGGGACACTTCTTCCTTCATCGCACGGACTTCGAAGCTTGCGTTCTGCAGCTCACGCTGCATCTCCAGTCGCATGTCCAGTTGGGCCCGGTTCAGTTGAGTCTAAAACGCGGCTTGCTGCTCTTGGAGCTGGCGCATGACGTTCAAGGCGACTTGAGCCGCTCCGGACGAGGCTGATGAGGATCTCGATCCTGAACGTAGAGAGCGACTAGTCCGGCTGGACCTGGTCCTCACGGAGCGGTCACGGCGCGAGATCACTGACGATCGCTGTCGTCCTTCAGAAGTCAGGGCCGATTCACTCGGCTCTGGCTCCGTCTTCTCCTGCTTGATCGCAGCTTTCGCCTTGGACGACCGACGCCTGGACGCGGTTTTGCTGCTTCGCGTTCCAGCACTCTCCACTTCAGCCATGTCCACATCGTCCTGGTCCGGCAGCGTTCGGCGAGCGGGGATCACGGTCTTGGTCACAAACATGCCCATGTCGGGCGCTGCGGCCAAGCCCCCACCTGCCTGAACACTCATGACCAAGCCTGGGCGCATGTGCGTTGAAGCACTGTGGCCCAGTGACATCAGTGAAGACGACGATGAGCTATCTCGTGACGTCTGCGTGTGGAAGGAAGTCGCGTACGCTGAGTCGTTCGACATTCCCGACGGGCCGATCAAGCTTGGAACAGAGTCGGAGATACCACTCGAAGATGCGTTCAAGGTCGAGCCTTGTACGCTCATGGCCTGGGCATCTGCGTTCAGACTCACGTCGGTCGAGGGGACCAGCGAGTGGACAGATGGAGTCGACACACTCAACGGGCGAGCCGGTCGGTACTGCGGGCGCTTGGGGTTGGGCTCATTCTCCGGTGACCCTCGCGGGCTGTGAAGAGCCAGGATTCCAGCCATCCGACATTGCGAGACGAAGGCTTGGCCAAGCAGTTCGACTTCGTAATCATCCATTGATAGATCATCCTTCCTTCACCGCTTGAGTGTCTTGAGTCTTCTCTTCCTTGAACGCAGGTTTTGCATCCAAGGCTGGGACGACCTTGAACGACACCCCAGCCGCCAGTTGCTTCCACTCAATGAGCTCGATAGTCAGGAGTTGCTGGACCTCTTCGACAACTGAACGCACATATCCAGGGTTGATCTTGGACGCATGCGTCATGAACCAGTCTGGAACTGCTTGATGAACTCGAAGCCAGCTTCAAAGAGGAGAGTCTCCAGGACCGCCGCACACTCGCGTGAAGACATCATGTCCGGCGGGATAGCAACTGTGGTCAGGTCTTGAGCGAGGCCCGACACTCTGCGTTCAGGGCGTAACTTAGCAATCCAAGCCCCATCTCGATTTTCCAGAGCCATCCGACGTCGCAAGTAGTCCAACGTGGCCATCGTGGCCTTCCGCCTAGCCGAAAAGTCTGGCCGCGGATTTGGCCAAGCGTACTCCACTGAGGGCGGGACGCACCCTGAACGCATCTGCTCCCAGCGGTAAACTTGGCGCGCCACAAAGATCTTCGCTGCCGTCTCATCAAGCTGAATCGTGTCCGCTGTTTCAGCACCTGCGTTCAAGCTTTAACGCACGTCTGCATTCAGATACTGTGGTGCTGAAACCGGTTTTGGTGCATCGCCTCGCGGCAACACTCCGGGTTCAGGGGCGTGACTCTGCGACGATGACGGGGCTTGGTTCGACGAACTCTGCTGTGAGTGCGAGGACGCTTTCGCATCCTCAAGCGTTGAACACTCTTCCGCATCCGACTCCTCGATCTCGATCACTTCAGCCTTGGTCTTGGCCGGCGCTTCCTTGACCGCCTCCTCTTCTTGTTCCGGCTGCGGAGAGTCTGAGACTCGATCCGCTGCCGGGGCTCACCCACATCGGCGCCTCCCTCAGACGCCTTCGCAGACTCAGTCGCCTGAGCCTGCTTCTCCGGGATGCGTTCCGGCTTCGACTCTGAACGCAGGTCTTCCTCTTCAGCTGCCTCCGTCGACGCTGGGTCGTCTTGAGCAGCGGATCCAGTTGACTTGGCCTTGTCTTCGGCCTCCTTCGCATCCCGCTCTGCCTTCCTCCTCGCACGCGCTTCCCGGTTGATGACATCCAGGTCCTTGTGCGATTCAGCCGGCAATCCTTGCGCTCGGCGCGACTGACGCGTCGCCTCACCGCGACCTCCGTCACCGCGCCCTCCATCCTTCTTGCTTCTTGCTCCAGCCATAGAAACTTGGTCAGTAGTTAACGAAGCCCAACTATTCAATTCTCACAAAATACAGACAACTCGGTGAAATCCGAGGACCCCAAATCCGGGCACGCGCACCAGCTGTGACGAGGTCGGTGAAACCTTTTACGCCCAGGTGTATAGCGGTAGCCCAGAAGGGGGTTTTGGGTCAGGCAAGACTGAAACGGCCTTTTCTGGGAAGGTAAACCTTGAACGCAGATTTCCTAAGAAACTGCGGCCAGGGTGGCGTGGCACCTTGTGAATCCCTATCGGTGTCGTTTGTCTTTGGGGAGCCTGGATAGGTCACCAGGCGAGTTGTCTGTGGGGTTGAAAGCCTTGAGTTCGTTGAGCGCGACGTCCACTTATCTGAACGCACTTCTCTGAACGGCTTGAACGCAGAAGCGGGTGAAGGATCAGGGTTACTACCACAAGTTAGAACCCCAGAAATACACACCACTTTCAGATAACCAATACAAATACAGAGTTATACACAAACACACAGCCGCCACTTATTCTTTAAGACCCTCAGGCGGTGGGTCGTACACCAGTCAACTAATCGGCGATCAAGGCACTGGTCAGCCTTGAACGCACTCTCACACGCGCACCACCCTCAGATGAGGGAAATATACAAACCAAATATAATCCGGTCCTAAACGCAGTCGATCAAACTATTCTCGGGGGTGACTGCTGCTAAACCACCCGAGATGTCCTTCTTAACATGAAATGGGACACCACCCTTACCTCAACGCAATGGGCCCAACTGGGAAATGGAATACGTGGATCACTTCAGCAGCCGGAGCAGACTGATCCCCACGTAATTGGACTTGAATGTGTGTGGGGAGCTCCGCACTGCCCTTGTCCTTAAAGACAGCGGACCCGATTCCTCGGCGACTTGCGCAGTAGGGGGTAAAACGAACTCTCTGATTGTTATCTGCTAGACTATCGCTAGGCTCTGTGTAAAGGTATCTCTTCTCGTAGCGTTCTTCTGTGTTCTTCGCCACGCGTCTGGCGAATATCTTGACTTGAGTATACTGGAACTGTTGACGTAGACTCGCTCCACTGGATTCTTGCCCAGCTTCAATGTGCCCGTGTCTATGTGCATGACTGGCTCTTGGGAGACCTTGAGCCCGCATTCCTTGAAACCGGGTTCCAGAGTCGGCAGGCCTGAACGCTGAGCGTTCAAGGTCTGCAGCCAAAGGCGACTTGCGGCCAAGGCTGAAACCGTGCTCAAAGCCTTGCGGCCAAGGGCAGGTCGACTCTTCGCTTGGTTGTGGGGCACTTGGCGGGACTTCTTCCGGGTGGCCAGCGGTCTGGACACCATGTACGCGACTTCACTGGGGTGGCTGAGCTCCGGGTACACGAAATTCATGTGCGTTCAGGGCCTATGCGAGGCGGGACACCATACACGATACGTTCGTGCAGGCGTTTTCGACGGCCTCAATGTGTCAACCCGCTTAAGGACGGGGGCGGCCTGGACGGATCGAGTGCGTTCAGGGTTTCTCATCTGAACGCAGTCTTCCAGGCCTGAAGGGCCCATCCTAGGCTTGAGTGCACTTCGCTCCGCGGAACACAGCCGAATTCCAGCTCAGGTCTTGTCGCACGGCGTACAGCCGGGTCCGGGTTCGGTCTCGACCAATCAAAATGGCGGATTCGGGCAGGTCAGTATGCAGGTGATGACCGGTTGAGGCAAAACCTCGTTCAGTCTCGTCACAGTGACGCCAACCGCCGAGCCGAGTCGGCCGCCGCTCAGTGGATCGAGCGAACGACGCACTCCACCAGCAGCACGAGACTACTCGCGACGCCCAGCGCCGGACCCGCGACCTGGAGGGTAGCTGGATCGACTCCGTCAAGACCGGGCTCGGCACGTGAGCGACTATCAGGCCCTCTCCGCCGACTTCCGTCGATCTCAGGAACGCTTGGCTCAGGCTAACGCACGTGTGGGAGAGCTCGGGCAGCTGCGCGGTGAGGCCAACGTACTCCGGGAGAAGTTGCGTGTCGCCCTCTCTACCCAGGCCACTCTTCAAAACGACAAAGAGGCGCTCCAAGTCGAGCTGATGGCCGTCCGAGAACCCCTCCCACACACACACTCCAACAGTTGCTAGTGCCGCCCCTGTGGTACCTGCTTCCGATCTGGTCTCCTGCCGGGGTTGCCACCATTCGTTGGCTCCGATCGAAGACATTCAGGGCGCCTACGGTTATCTGCGTCGCGACTTTGACGACCTGGAGGCTGACTTCCGCTCGCTGGAGACGGAGCACGACGGGTTAGAGACTGTCTACGGCACTCTGACGGAAGATCACGCGTCCGCCCTAAATCGTATCAGACAGATCGCGTCTCTCGCAGTGGCGATCCCTCTTCGCGCCTCAGGGGTCGCATCTTCGCCATCCTCCACCTCCGTTGGCAGCAAGCGTGGACGCTCTTCTCCTGCACGCTCCGCTTCCAGCCAAGTTCCGGCAGCCAAATGCGTCCGCCGAGGATCTTCGGCCGTCCTCACGCGTTCTCAGACACGGGCACCCGCCTCTGGCGCTGGCCCCTCGATGCCAGTCGGTCCTCCACTGTCCGTGCAGTGACAGATCTAGCTGTCGACTGCCCGGATGCAGATTACGTCTGTTCCGAGGCGGGCACAGATCCCAGCGACACCGATTCCATGGACTCCATCAATGAGGAGCTCTGCGTAGTTCAAGCTAGTTCACGCTCGGATCTCCGCCGTCGTGGCTCAGGTGGTGGGACGCTGTCTGCCGTAGCGGGATCTGCCGATCTCCCCATCAAAGTAGAAGGGCTCGAGACCGACGACGCATCGGGTAGCGAGGCCAGCACCGAAGATGTCAGCGGCTCTCCCCGTGCACCTGCTCCACGCTCCGCTATCGGCGCCGCCGACTCCGCTTTCCATCCGTTTGGTCCCCTGAAGTCGTTCGCCCCGGGGTTTCGGCAGCAACGCGTCGTGACCGCAGCCGAGGTGGAGCCTTGGGAGCCATCTCCGATTTACCCACTGACCATGATCACCGTCACGCCCCGGGTGGTAATCGACTACCAAGTGCTGTCGGCAGGTTGGATGTTTCCTGAGCGCGTCGGACGGGGTTGCAACCTGGATCGGGCCTTGCATGCACCGGATCTGATCACACGAGCGAACGTGGTGGCGCTATACGCCCAGGAACCCTGGCTTGCGCTGACCACTCGGCCGGCGCCCTACACGTTTGATCCGGACGCGTCGCCTCGACTAATGAGCATTGGCGATGACTACCTGGAGTTTGAACGTGACTGCTTGCAAGCCATCTGGGAGTCTACTCATCCATTCCAGACCTCCAAAGAGTTGAAGCGGGCGGATTCTTGGTTCTCTTCTTTCTACACAAGTCGCAAGAACCGTAGTTCCCACGCCCGGGAGAAGTACCGGATCTGGCAAGAGCAGGGCTTCGAGAAAGCGCGTCGGACAAGTTGCTGCGACTTGGATCTCTGGCTGGATAGCGTGTTCGCCCGGTTCCCGCAACAGCACGGGGACACTACATGGTTCCCCGGTCGCGAAGTTGTCGCGGCAGGGCGTCCCGCGCCTACAAGTCTGGTGGCCGCTCTGACGGATTGTGATTAGGCTGATCCTTGGCGTAATCACTTCTGCACGGCTCCCGACACGCACCCAGTGCTCCGCATCTCCCGTTTTCGACTGAAGTTTTTGCGCGCCTGAGTGCGGCCTCCATTCCACGTCTAGCTTTAGTCTCACTTCTGTAGCCCCATCCGTAGCTAGTCGTTTGATTGCATGTCCTATTCCAATTCATCTTTTTCATTCACGGTCTGCATTGCTCCACTTTTTCGCTTCATCGGATCTGTGAGGCGAGGCGGGTGAACGCCTGACCGCCCAGGTGTATAGTTAGCGCGCCCTGGATGTGGACTCCCGAATGGGGGTGCACCCAGAACAGACCCTAGCCGGAAGTGATACACCGATATGTACACTCCAACCGGGGTGGCGTGTGTCCTTGTGAACAATCCCTGTGGGTTCGTTTGTCTTCGTAACCAGGGGTCTTCAACCGTGGATGAGTTGTCGTCATACTTGTAGGTCGCTAGGCAGCAGGGCAGAACGTAACCTTCTTGGACGTCGCCTCTGACAGCTCTCAGATAACCAAACAATACAAACAGATACAGAGTTATATACAAACACGTAGCCCTTCCTTATTCTTTTGGACCGTGAAAGGGTCGGTCACTGCTCCAGTCAACTCCAGCCGGACTCCGGGATACTGGTCAATCCCGGACGGCTTTGGCTCACGCGCACCACCCTCAAGTACTGAGGGAAATTAATACAATCAAGTACGTCCTACCACACAATAGCACTTAAATCAATACTGCTAGGGTTCACCTGGGGCTACTCCAACCAGGTGACAAGGTAATCGGTAATATGAAATGCGGGGCCTTCCTGTGAGGGGACGAGCTCAACCGCAACTAGGAAATGAAATGGAAGTGGATCAACCTCGGGTTGGTACCCGGTACTCACCCCAACTTGGACTGGACTCTGTTGCGGGAGCTCGACCCAGATGTCACAGTTGCTGGGCCCTCACGCGTAGACTTAGTCGGTCCTCCGGGAATGCACGTCCGATAGGCTGCTCCAACTCACTTGCGCGATCCTTGGCAAAACGAACTCTGTTTATCTGTTATCTGTTGTCTCTCTTCTCTGTCTGTCTGGCTATCTTCTGTCGATCTTTACATGCACTCCATCTTGACTTGTCTTCACTATATTCTTGTCGTCGTAATCGTCCGCGGTTCCTCGTAGCATACTTCCAGCAAGTGTAATCATCACTGGGTACGCAAGCGAAGTTCAATGTTCCATGGAATCCGAACAGATCTTGGTCGGTCGACTTGGTCGGTCGTGAACATCTTGGGTTTTGTATACTGGAATCTTGGCATCCGGGGTGGCCCATCCGGTATTCTCAGTCATCTTCAATCGGGTTCACGTCTCGGTCAATCTTCATATTCAGGGTTTTCTTGAGCACCTTCGGGACTTCTGGGTCTTCGCTCAATCCGGTCGGGCTCCTCTTGCGTTGTACGGTGCACCAAGAGCAGGCGGCCTCCAGTCGGAGGCACTTTTGCGCTCTCTTGGGCTTCGCCTCGTTCGGTACTTGGCTCCAGCCGGGGTCCACTCTGGGGGACCTCTCCATCCGGGGTCACCAAACCTTGTACACCATCAACGCGAGTCCGACCAGGATCCGCTTTCCCTCCATTATGCCACGTGTCGCTATCCCCCTGTCTCATGGCATGCTCTCGGCCAACCAGCAAGCCGGGGAATCTGGAAAATTGCAGATCCCATCGTGTCAACCGCCCCTCTTGTTACGATCCATTGTAGAGTCCATTCGACGAAACGATCGGTCATGACAAGACCTCACGATCCGAGCAAGCCCAGATGGGTTGGCGCTCCAGACGGGGATGGCTGCAGTCAACTGCGAACCTTCTTTGCGCCCTGTCCCAAACGGGTCTCTCTCTGTCAGCCCACCTTTCCGGCTTGCGGAGAATGGACCTCCGCTCACAACCGAATTCACGCTCCTTCACCTTCGCCATGGACGCCCCTGCAACAAGCGCCGACGCGCCTCTCATCCCAGCGCAACTCCCGCCTGCTGCGCCTCCAGTGGGAGATGCGGAGGCGGGCGCGGGTAACGGAGGCGGCAGTCTGGCTGCTAGCAGCGAGCCCCCTTGCCGGCGCCCACCGACAGCGCGCTCCGTAGCTCCGATGAGGCCATGGAGGCCATGGAGGTCGACGGGGGTGCCGGCTCCGCGCATGAGGAGGAGTCCGGGGAGGAGGAAGACTCGGCAGCCCCTGTGACAGGCTCCACGTCATACCCGGGCGGCCAACTCTCCCGTGGGGACGTCTCCGGAGAGGCGGTCTCCAACCGGGGCTCCGCCGGCCTGCGCTCGCCAAACATCTCGGCTACAGTCTCCTGCCTGCTGTCCTTCAGGGAGGCGGTCGACTTCTCGGCGGCTGGCGTCATCTCCTCGACTCCTCCTGAATCTTAAGACATCGAGAACCTCCTGCCCGCGCGGCATGTTCTTCCGCCCAAGCACCCTGGCGACGGCAACTCCTACTTGGTAGGCGTCCCAGCGCACCCACTCGCGTATCACTCCGAGCGTTACATTCAGGAAGGGTATGGCGGCACGGAGGCCTTGGCGATCTTCGACGGCCTCTCCGCCCAGGACTTGCACGACTTAGGAAACTGGTTGGTAGTCAGACGGAGCTGCGCAATAACTTGCTGCGCCCTCACGCCAACCGGGAGTCCCCAGGCTGACGCAACTCGAGACTACATTGAACTCGTTGCTGTGGCGCCGAGATTCCGCATCCGTGTTGGCTCAGTTCCCTGCCTCGCGCTTCGCCGAACGCCTATTCTTCACGACGTCTCTGCTCCATCAGCTCCTCGACCGGGCACGGCGCGGTGATCTCCCCATTCGGGGTCGGTCGAGGCATCTCCCGACGGGGACGTTACCCCGCAGCAGCGTTTCGACGCCTTGGAGAAGGAACATCGCTATCTCCAAATGTACCATCAGACGGCGGTTCAGGGGCTTCGTGCGGAGAAGGTTGAACTCCAAGCCCGACTGGAGAAAGATTTCGCTCTGGTGGCACAGAACCACCTAGACGAGGAGACTGTTCTGCGTAACCGGGTCGTCGAGACCGAGGCTAAGCTGGAACGTGCAGTCGCAATCGTGAGGCGTTTGCGTGACCCCAACCGGGACAACGCCTTCAATGCTGATCGTACTCATGCAATTCCTCAACCAGGGGGCTTCTACTCGCGGCCGGTGGCCCAGACTGGTACGTCTGCTTCGACACTTCCAACGGGGGTCCTCGCCTCCTGTACACTGGATCACCAACATAACCATCGAGGCTGCTGATCGCCCCTTCACCATGATTCCCCATACCCTGGTCCAGTCACCCCGGATGTGGAGGATGACGACGACAACGACCACCTGGCGGGCAGCGACGTCGGCGGCTCGAGCGTTGATCGCGAAGAAAAGTCTGAGGACAACCCGCCTGAGTCGTCCCGTTCGGACTTCCCTACAGGTGATGTAACTCCATCCAAGCCCAAGCCCAGACGTCGATTATCCGGTGGGTCCCGTTCGGGGTCGTGTCCCCGTGGCATGGCCGAGCTTTCCAGCAGGGGTGGACCCGTGTATGTGCAACTGCGGCCTACGGTCCACCCGGGTTCTGACGTGCTCCCCTTATCACCCCAAACAGACTTCACACGTGTGATCCCCGACTGCGCTGCTTCTCTGCCGGTGTTCGTTGTCTGGTCGGACGCCCGGCTGGATGTGCAGTTCGTGATGAGGATGGGGCATGGATATGAGGAGGCGTTGGACATCCTCCATCGGGACCAGCCGGCCCACCAATATTTCCCCAAGCTGTGGCTGCAGGAGATGTTGGTGAAGATGATGTATCACGGCACACTGGACGCCACTCCTTGGACTCGTTACGTACCGGAGACCTTCTACAAGATCGCCGAAGTGGACCTGCGGACTCGCCTCAAACACGGCAGGTACCCAGAGGAGTTCCCCGCCTTGCGCAACCTGGTGCGAGGACGCAGCGGCCGCAATGGAGGTCGTTTCCAACGAAAGCAGCGACCCTGCAGACTCCGACTACGAAGAAAACCCTAAGGGATCTCCATCCGAAGTGAACCTGGGTGGGGCGTCCAAGGCCGAGTCAGTGGAGGATAGTAGCTCGTCGATTTCCAGCGAAGAAGAAGAACCACCCGTCAAACCCAAGTGACACGATGGAATTGGAGATTTTCCAGATTTTTCCCGAGCCGCGCCTGTGATTGGTTGATTCAGAGGCTCATTATGGGACACTATGGGAAAGGGAAGCAGCGACACGTGGCGCAAAGGGTAAACGGATCCTGGTCGGACTCGCGCTGACGGTGTACAAGGTTTGGTGACCCCGGATGGAGATGTCCCCAACGGCTGGAGCCAAGTACCGGACGAGAGGCGAAGCCCAAGAGAGCGTAAAAGTGCCTCCGACTGGAGGCCGCCTGCTCTTGGTGCACCGTACAGCGCAAGAGGAGCCCGACCGGATTGAGCGAAGACCCAGAAGCCCCGAAGTTGCTCAAGAAAACCCAGACGTGAAGCCCAAATGGGATATGAACCCGTCTGGAAATGAGCCTGAACCCCAAATGGAGATACCAAGATACCATCCCAGATGTGAAGATCCAGTATACAAAGTTCAAGATGTTTCCGACCGACCAAGCCGACCGACCAAGATCTGTTCGGATTCCATGGAACATTGAACTTCGCTTGCGTACCCAGTGATGATTACACTTGCTGGAAGTATGCTACGAGGAACCGCGGACGATTACGACGACAAGAATATAGTGAAGACAAGTCAAGATGGAGTGCATGTAAAGATCGACAGAAGATAGCCAGACAGACAGAGAAGAGAGACAACAGATAACAGATAAACAGAGTTCGTTTTGCCAAGGATCGCGCAAGTGAGTTGGAGCAGCCTACCGGACGTGCATTCCCGGAGGACCGACTAAGTCTACGCGTGAGGGCCCAGTAACTGTGACACCTGGGTCGAGCTCCCGCAACAGAGTCCAGTCCAAGTTGGGGTGAGTACCGGGTACCAACCCGAGGTTGATCCACTTCCATTTCATTTCCTAGTTGCGGTTGAGCTCGTCCCTCACAGGAAGGCCCCGCATTTCATATTACCGATTACCTTGTCACCTGGTTGGAGTAGCCCCAGGTGGGAAGTATTGATTTAAGTGCTATTGTGTGGTAGGACGTACTTGATTGTGTTAGTTTCCCTCAGTACTTGAGGGTGGTGCGCGTGAGCCAAAGCCGTCCGGGATTGACCAGTATCCCGGAGTCCGGCTGGAGTTGACTGGAGCAGTGACCGACCCTTTCACGGTCCAAAAGAATAAGGAAGGGCTACGTGTTTGTATATAACTCTGTATCTGTTTGTATTGTTTGGTTATCTGAGAGCTGTCAGAGGCGACGTCCAAGAATGTTACGTTCTGCCCTGCTGCCTAGCGACCTACAAGTATCACGACAACTCATCCACGGTTGAAGACCCCTGGTTACGAAGACAAACGAACCCACAGGGATTGTTCACAAGGACACACGCCACCCCGGTTGGAGTGTACATATCGGTGTATCATTTCCGGCTAGGGTCTGTTCTGGGTGCACCCCATTCGGGAGTCCACATCCAGGGCGCGCTAACTATACACCTGGGCGGTCAGGCGTTCACCCGCCTCGCCTCAGCTGGTGCGCGTGCCCGGATTCGAACTAAGGGGTTTCACCGGAGTTGTTTATATTTTGTAAGTTTATAGGTGTGAGGTGTGCTAACTTTCCTAACTAGCGTCTATGACAGCTAAGCGAGGAGACATGCGCGAAGGAGGGCGCGGAGGACGAGGACGCGGAGAGGCGTCGCGTCAATCGCGTCGTGCGGCGGGGCTGCCGCCAGAGGAGCAACCGAGCCTGGAAGAGGTTCAACGCAATGCTCGGAAGGCAAACGCTGAAAGGCGTAAGGCAGCCCTGGCCGGAGATGGGTCTTCGAACCAAGTCCAACCGGCATCCGAGCCGGCCGTCCCGAATGACGCGCACCAAGTGTCGAAGGACGGCGAGCCCGAACGTGCTGATGCGGGCGCGGAGTCGAAGACCGCAGAGGGGGACCCCGACCAGGGTGAACCCAACCAGGCGTCTGAGGGAGGCGCCGACGTGGATGAGCCCCAGGCGGAGGGTCGAGTTTCGGACTCCTCTCTGCCTGGTCAAGATGTGCAGCCGGACACGCAAGTGTCCGCCGAACCCAAGCCGACATCGTCTGCCGACGAGGAGAAGCCGGCCGCAGCCCCTGCGAAGGCGGTGATCCCGCCCGCTGATGCCCAACCGGAGACCCAACTCTCGGCGAAGGCCAGCCGGGGGAACCCATCGACGGAGCTGCCGGCCGAACACCCAAGTGTCCAAGCGGCGAAGGCGTACGCAGCGTTGCAGGCGTCCCGGTGGGATAGAGCCCGCTCTGGGCTCACACTTCCGCCGAACGTGGAATACGTCTGGCCGGAGTCTCATCCAGACTCCGTGTTGTGGCTGACCGCGACGCTTGCGACGTCCAAGTACTTGGCGTCCAAGGTGGCTTCGTCGGACCCGGCCGAGGTTTGGCTGGCTGACCTGGCACCTAGCCGTCGAGACCTGTCGACCGCGCAAGACCTGGCCGGAGTCCAGATCCCGACTGGGTTGCTGGACTCACGGGAGTGCGTTGCAGTCCTGCAGACACTCCTGTTCGAGGCCGGGTTCCAGTTCGTCAACGTGGTGCCGGCCTGGGTGGAGATGCGAGTGTCCAAGGTGGAGCCGATGTCCATCCGGACCCTGGTCGGAGACGTCCAGCGACTGCTTGCTGCCGAGCTCATCGAGTGGCGCGAGCTGGTCGTCGGAGCGACGTTCAAGATCCTGCCAGCGTTGGAGGCCCAAGCGAAGACAGAGAAGCCGCCGATCATGGATTACCACGCGGAAGACGCGGATGGAGATCTATTGATGAACGACTACGAGCTCTTGCTAGGCCGGACCTACGTCCTACGCCTACGCTTGACGGGTCTTCGTCCCATCCGGAGTCCAAGCGGGTCGTCCACCGGTGAGCCAGCGCCCAAGCGTCCGCAGCATGCACCGCCGAGGGCCGAGAGCTCGCTTGCGTCCCCACCGTCCCAGTTCGAGTCGTTGCCGTCCGGGTTTCCGTCGGCTGAAGAGTCTGCCCGGGATGCCCCAGCTAGAGGTGCAACTTCGGACCCTGTCCCGAGCATAGTTGGCACCTCCGACCGGGCTTCCTATGGCGCGACGTCCGAGTCTTACGTGTCCAGAAACACCACCTCGGACTCGTCGACCTCGACGCTCGGATACAGCGCTGCGTCGCACATGCCGATGCCGCAGCTGGGATCCTTGGCGATGTCCGCCCGGGGACCGGTTGGCGTGTCGGTCGGCGCTGGAGACGTGGGTTTCCATGTGACGCGCGAGGTGGCCCCAAGCGAGAGCTGATCCCTGATCAGGCTGATGCCAGTATGGCGCGCTTGGACGAAGTGGCCAGCCGGCTGACATCCAGGACGCACGCGTCGACGAGGTCCCGGGCACACCGACGTTCCCGGCATGGCTCGATGTCGAGTGGCTCGGATTCGGACGGAGATGGTCGGCGTCATCGCCGCCGCTCTAACCGGAGGTCGTCGCGAGACCGATCCCCATCCAGACGCTCGAGTCGATCCAGGCGTTCATACCGGTCCTCCCGGTCTGGACGGACAAGCCTGTCGGCCCAGTCGGGGATGGCGGAGATGGCGGTGCCGACCTTCCACCAGGTCCAGCAACTCGGTGCCGAGCTGTCAAGGCTGCGCGAAGCGGTGTCGACGGGGAAGGATCCCAGCCGGGACGCCGAGGCCGAGCTTGCTCTCGCCGAAGCCCAACGGGAGGCGCGTGATGCCGAACGTCGCGCCCAGGAACTTGAGCGACACCTTCATGAGGTCTACGCCCAGGCGTCCCAGGCCGCCTCGCAGTCCCTGACGGCTGAAGCCGACGTCGAAGCTGCCCGTCTTGAAGCTGCGCGGGCCGAGCGTGAGCGTGTGGAGGCAGCTGCCGCAGAGTACATCCGCCGGCAGCTAGCTGAAGCCGACGCGAAGCACGCCGCTGAGATGGCCGCCCGGGCCGGGCAGGCCCAGAAGGACCTGGCCGCGTTGGCAGCCAGGCTGCAGGCGTCGGAAGTCGCGCGTGCGCAGGAGCGTGAGTCTGCTCAGAACATCCAGCGTTTCCACGTGGGACGAATACGCGACCTTCAAGCGACATCCGTCCAAGCTCAACCTGAACAGGGAACATCCGACCTCAATCGAGCAACTCCCATACACACGCGAAGTGACAACCCCGAACGGGCAACGGGCGTAATCACGGGAAACGCAACGGTCGCAAGTGCACAGCCAGGACAGAAGAACACGACCGAAGCCGGCTGGGAACAGCTACTGGCGACACTGCCGGAAGTTGACGTCGCGCGTCTAGCAAGGACTCTAAGGCCGACCGCGGTGAAGAATGAGCCGATCGCAGTTAATGCGGCGCACCGATCTACTACGACGACGCAAGCTGCCCCGACGGGGACCGCCCGTCAGGAGGCGAAGGCACCAGTGAAGAAGGAGTCGACAGAGCCGAAGAAGGACCCTCCCAGGAAGAGTGATCGCAGGAAGGATGAGCGCCGGAAGGACGACCGCAAGAAGGCACCGCGCAAGGGGCGCGGCCGGGACCGCTCGTCCCCGGACTCCAGCCCCAGTTCCTCGAGCTCGGATGGTGACAGTTCCAGCTCGGATGACAGCCTAGATGGTGCGGATGTTACACCTACCGTGGAATCAACTACGGTCGGGGACGGCAAGACCTCCTGTACGTTCCGCCCGTATGTCAACTCCAGCACGCTGGGTCAGTTCGATGAGAAGGCTCCTCTTGGAGATCGACGTACCTGGTGGGAGAAGTTTACCAACATCTCTGTCCAGGGTGGTTGGTCCGACCAGACCAAGGTTCGCGAGCTGAAGATGAAGTTGTCGCCTGCCGTCCGGAATTGGCGTGGTCAGCTGGAGAAGCACGTTCAGAGCGATTGGAAGCGCTTCGCCCAAGAGTTCCGCCGCAAGTATCTGAAGCTTCGGACGTCGGAGTCTGAACGGTACTACACTATGCGGCAGAAGGCGTCGGAAACCCCGATGGAGTTCTTCTACAGGCTGAACGAGGCTGCGGTCAAGGCTGGGATCAAGTACCGGAAGTCCAAGAAGGAGCGCAAGCAACATGTCAAGCGTTTCCTGAAGAACCTCAGGGACTCCCAGCTGAAGGCCATCCTAGCTAACCAGAAGATTCGCAGCCTGGACGACCTCGAAGATATCCTGGAGCAGCAGGAGGACCTGAATCTGGATGGGGGGTATGATACACCACCGCCCAAGCGGGATTTCCGAGCCGGCAACATCCAGGACTCTCGTTTCAAGCCTAGGCGCCGTGCGTTTGTGGCAACTTCGGACGGGGAGTCCGGCTACGAGTCTGAAGGTCGTGTGCGTTTCGAGGACGAAGTCGAAGAGACCAAGCCGTCCCAAGTGGAATCGAAGGAGTCCAGCCGGAACACCCCGGCTGAGGTGACACCGACTGCCCCAACCATTGCTCAGATCCCGGAGCCCGAACTTCGTCAAGCCATTTTCAAGGCAATCGAGCAGAGTGGGTGGCGCCCGCCTGCGCAAGGAGATTCACGTCCAGGATGGCAATCGCCCCGGCCAGCAATCCCCTCGGCCGGGATGGCAGTCGCTCCGGCGAGAGAACCCCGATCGGGATGAGTTCTGTGAGAAATGCCGGAAGCTGGGCCATAAGGAACAGAATTGCTGGGCGGAGATCATCTGCGATCGTTGCAGTCGGAAGGGCCATCCGGGATACGCGTGTCGAGTGAGACCGTGTTCACGCTGTGGCAAGATACATGAAGGAACCTGTGAAGATTACGAAGCTCTGGAAGCCGTGAAGTCACTCGCTCGGAAAGGGATGTTACAAGACTTACCTCTATCCCTGCGCAAGAAATTGCTGGGTGATGAGGCCGATCCGGGATCGCCGTTAAACTAGTAAGCCCGCTGGATGGGGATCCAGAACGCGCCGGGCTGGCGAAACCCAAAGGATTGTGTGTCTTAGTGAATGTCGGACCCGAGTTGAGAAGGAGAAAACCAGATAACCACCAATGCATGTCAGCTATATTTCAAGACAAGTTTGACGACCCCAATTGTGCGAGTCCTGGACGGGGAAGCCTGGATGGAGATGATCAAGTCGAAGTCCTCTTACAACCCGGCCAGAGATACGGCTGGTGGGAAGACCACGAGCCGGAAGCGAGTCATGAAGTGGCGACGGTACATGGAGCGGTGAATGATCTCCGAACGAGGATACTTTTGGACACTGGTGCATCTGGAAGCATGATTAGCTTGGACCTTGCGCGTAGGCTCAAGCTGAAATTCCGGATGTTGCCGGAGCCGATCAGAGTGTCCGGATTAGGAGGAGCGCCCACGAACATCACAGCGTACGCCCGGGTGAAGATCACTCTGGGTTTCCGCGTGGTGTACGTGATGAGTGTCTGGTTGGCGAATATCGGCGAAGGATTGGAGGTACTTCTGGGAATGAACTTCATGTACGCGGCCGGAGTGCGGTTGAGCGTGCGAGAGGGACTCGTGCAGCTCCCGGACGAGGAAACTGTTGTGATGTGTGACGGCCCACGCCGCGAGAAAATGGGGCTGGACCTCCCGGTGACCCCGGATGAGGGGATCTATCTCCGTCCGGGGGAACACGCGGTCGTGAAGATCAGATACGGCCAGAGCAATCCTCAACAGGATGTTGTTTGGGCCGGTCGGGGTGACCGGTGGGTTACCCAGATCCTGTATGCAACCAAGTCGTGGGCGTCCTCGGTGAAGGTGGTGAACATCTCCAACCGGAGTGTGTGGCTCGACAACCGGACTCCAGTGGCTCGGATTGTCGAGTTCGGGCACTTCCCGCGATTTGGAAGATTTGTCCGGCCCGGAAGTAAGCGGTACCAGGAGTGGCAACAACTCATCTTCGAGAACACGGTGTCTCCAGAAGCGGAAGCACGTTAACGAGAGCAGATTGAGCTTGAGTGGAGTCGACAACCCCCAGCTGTAGAGAGACCACAGCGCGAATGGCCAACAAGGATTCTTATGCGGCCCGAACCGGGATCCCAGACGGACCGGCTGGTCATGCTCCAGCAGAGTGCTGTTGAGTCCCGGGTGGGGCCTATTGAGGGGTCTCGGATGGAGATGGTCATGATACAGAACCTGACCGACACCCGATTGTCGAGAGTTCTCGCAGTGATAATGGCACCGCAGCTGAGTCTGATCCAAGACATGGCGAGTGGAAGCTGAGCATTTCAGATTCTGCTGAGTATGACCCAGATGGTGATAGTTCGGATTGCATATCCGACCAGGAAGAGCCCGACATACCCACTGTGTCGATGCCCAGTACCCCGCTGCGGAAGCTGGAAGAAGAGTACAATCGGTGCATGAGGATCAGTCAAGAAGAACTCGACCTAGAAGCTGGAGTATATCTGCACGAGGGGAGCGAGATGCTGTCCCAGCTGCGTGATGAGTTGGCCCTGCTTCCTGAGTTGAAGGATCTGAGCCCTGAATGTGATATCGACAAGGCGGACGTTGGGGAACCCGGACAGACTACCCCGGATGGGGAACAGAAGCTGCGCTCCATACTCAAGTATCATCGCAAGATCTTCCTTGGGGATGGCAATGCTGCGCCGGCGGCCAGGGGCGTGGTGTGCGACTTGGATGTAGGCGACGCCAAACCTGTTGCTCAACGACCAAGGTCCATTGCCCCCCATTTGATGATGAAGGTGTACGAGCTCCTGAAGAAGCTGCTGGAAACAGGCCTGATCGAGATGTCGCTGTCGCCGTGGGCCTCCCCGATTGTGATCGTCCTCAAAAAGAACGGTGTTGACATCCGAATGTGCATCGACTATCGGGTGGTCAATGGGTTCATTCGGCTTTCTAGCTATCCGTTGCCCCTGATCGATGATCTTCTGATTGGATTCGAAGCCGCTATGTGGTTCATGAGTCTAGACATGGCGAGTGGATTCTGGGCAGTCAGGATGACGGAACGTGCGAAATTGATCTCCGCGTTCATCTGCCCATTCGGACATTTTCAGTGGGTCCGCATGCCATTCGGGCTCAAGAACGCCCCGCTCGTGTATCAGGCGGTGATAAACAACTGCCTTTGGGGTTTCGTGCCGCTCCCTCGAGAAGAAGAAGAGCAGGTAGACCCGGACGTGCTGGAGTTCCTCGGTTTGGACCCGTCCGTACGGGATGAGTCCGAACGGGAGAAGGCTGGAGGCGGCGTCCCCGTCTTGGTTGAGCAGATGACTGTGTTCCAACGCAACATCCCGATGCCGTCCCAGCTGGGACCCGTCCTCGGACGGAGCTCTTACATCGATGACATCGCGCATGGGGCACCCACTTGGGATCAGTTGTGTGAGGACCTGAATGCGCTGTTATTCCGGCTGCGCTACTGGAACATCTCTGTCAGCCTGCCCAAGAGTGAGTTTGGGAAGCTAAGCATCCCGTATCTCTCGCACGAGATCAGTGTGGAAGGACTGCGCGCGACTCCGAAGATCGCGAAGGGCGTTCAGGATCTACCGTTCCCGTCCACCCTGAAGGGAGTTCAGTCATTCCTCGGAAGCCTCAACTATTATCACAAGTTCATCGAGGACTTCCCAGTTGTAGCTGCGGTCCTGTACGAGCTTACGGATGAGCAAGTGAAGTCCGGCCGGAATTTGTCGAGGGCAAAGGAAGCATTCGAGATCCTGAAACGGAAAATTGTGTCGACTCCCCTGTTGCGACATCCCGACCGGACTAAGCCGTTTGTGATCATCCCGCATGCGAATCGCTGGGCTGCCTGTGCGGTCCTCGGACAGGAGTACGACGGGGTGATCCAGCCTGTAAGGTTCACGGGACGCGTGTTGAACGATGCGGAGATCCGATATCATGTCGCCGAGAAGGAAGCCGTTGCAGTCATGCGGGTCCTGGATGTGTTTAGCACTCTCGTCCAGGGCTGCCCAATCAAGGTGTATACCAGATACTCGGTATTGTCCTGGCTATTGAAGTCCAAGACCGCCGATGGTCGACATATCCGGTGGGGGTTAACTCTATCCCATTGGGACTTGGAGGTGCAGAAAGTGAAGCGAGATGAAGACGGCCTGGCCGCAATCCTGGGTGCTGGCATAACGCCACGTGAGCACCTGGACGAAGTTGCTGAATCACTTATCCCCGCCAAGGGTCAAGTGAAACCCCCACCAGTGATCAGCGTGGAGATGTTGGAGGCTAATTTCGCCGGATATGTCCTGAGTTTCGACGGGGCCGCGAAGACGTCAACGAGGCGAGGAAGTTGCGGATGCATCATCTGGGAACTCCCCGGATGGAAGGTCCTGGCCGCGCAAGGTTTCATCCTAGACGATGTCACAGTGAACGACGCCGAGTACCTCGGCCTCTTGAATGGGCTGAAGATGATCTACGACCGGGGTATCCCGGACGTGGTCGTTGTCGGAGATTCTCGGATCGTCATCCAACAGGCTCAAGGACTGATCAATTGCAACCAGCCAAACCTACAGCGACGTCTGGCTGAGTATGAGGAGATGAAGCAAAAGTTCACCTCAATCCGGCTGGTACACGTCAAGCGGGAGTACAACCAGGCTGCCGATTATTTGACGTCCAAGACACTGGCGCTCGGAGAGTCCTGTATGATTGATGACCCAGATGAGATGGAACACCTGGTGCGAGTCTCTCGGATCCACGAACAGATCATGAAGCCTGAAGTAGTCCCGAGCGACGACTCCCCAGGTGAGCCCAGTCAGGGATCGACGATTGGGGCACCCATGGACGCAGGTCCCGGGCCGGAATCAGCTCCCCTGCCAATGGCAGCTAGAGTCATGGCTGCGATAACCCGCAGCCAGATTCGTGGAGAACCCGATCGGGGTGAGTCTATGAACCCACTCGAGTACCAGGCCGAGAGGTGGCGCCGGATCAAGGTACACCAGGATGCAGATCCCGAGTTGATGAATCTGAAGAAGTTCCTGAGAGGCGACCTGGATGATTTTTCCCGCCTGGAGATCCGCAAGCTGTCCAAGCGGGCAGACCTGTTCGTGTTGGACATCCGGGATGTGCTTTACCGACTGGTCCGGTCTAACAGGGACCAACCTCGCGACAAGACTGACGAGTTGCGCCTAGTCGTGCCAGAGGCACTCCGTCTGGATATATTGCATTACGCCCATGAGGATTTCCAAGGTGGCCATCAGGGGATAACCCGGACGCACGAGAAACTCCGGCTGGAATTCTACTGGCCAGGGATGTACGCAGATGTCGAAAGGTATGTCAAGGAGTGTACTGACTGCGCCAGCGGCAAGGGGCGTCCGCCCAACCCTGGACCCTCGCCCGGGAACATTGAACCCAGAGAGCCATTTGAGGTGGTCTCGATGGATTTCGTGACCCACCTGCCGAAGTCCGAACGGGGTAATACGTTCTTGCTCCTGTTCCAGGATGCGTTTTCGGGTTTTGTGATGTGCAAACCGATGAGTTCTACCACCGCCCAGGATGTCGCTGAGGCGTATGAGGAGAGGGTATTCCGCTGCTTCGGAGCCAGCTCTCTACTACGTCACGATCAAGATCCAAGATTCATGAGTGAAGTCTTTACCCGGTTCAGAGAGCTCCTGGGTAGCCGGCAACGAGCCACGTTGGCATACAGGCCCCAGGCGAATGGACAGCAGGAACGTTCCGTCCAGACTGTGGTGAGGTCCATCCGGGCTTACATCGCAGAGGCGGACCAGAGCGATTGGGACGATCACGCAGAGAGACTCATGTTCGCGCTCAATACGTCGTTTGATGCCACCCGGTTGGACACTCCATTCTACCTAGTCCATGGTTGGGATGCCAGAAGTACGATCTCGGCCATGCTGGGACCTAGACCCTCCAGCGTTCCCGAACGGACTGCGTATGAGTGGCGAAGAAAACTCCAGCGGGACTACAGCTACGCTCGGGCATGCGCGGAGGATCTCCAGAGGAAGGCCAAACGGGCCCGTTCAGAAGAACAAACCCGGAAGTGGAACGAGTTGTCAGATAGGCTCAAGTCAGGTTTCAACGTTGGGGATGCGGTCTGGCTGTACATCCCAAAGGTGCAGACAGGTCTGAGTCGCAAACTAGCTCACTTGTGGCATGGTCCATTCAGGATCGCCGAAGTGGTTGACGACTTCCGGGTAAAGCTCAAGGTCGAGGACACGGGCTACCGTGTAAACCCTTGGGTTCATATCAGCCGACTGAAACCCCGGGCGTTGTATCCCAGACGGCCTATGACCCAGCCGGAGATAGAAGACAATGATGATTTCGACACAGCACTTCTTCCCGAGGACAGCTGGGAAGCAGACCACGAGAACGACGAGTACGAAGTGGAGAAGATCCTGGATCTCAGGTGGAACAAGCGTACGCGGACGTCCAAACGGGCACGAGAGTATCTCACGAGCCTGAATGGATACCGATGACGCAACTGAATTGTGGAGCGCTCTTGTACGAGTTCAATCAAGGGGCGAAAGCCCGAGCGCGGTTCTAGGCCATGCAGGCTGGGGACGATCACCCTAACATACAATAGTTCGGGGTGGTCAGGTCCAGATGGAGAATCCCAATTGGGAGTGTTGACCCTAGTTGGAATTCCCGAATGGAGAACCTAATTGCCTGGATGTGAATGTGTGAACTACGGAAAATGATTGTGAATTTGTATGGGACGAATCTACGATGAAGGTGTGATTATGGCGAGTAACCTGAATGAGATTGGAGTTCTCGACGACAAGTGTGTGGAGTTGACTATGCCGCCCGGAAGGGAATAACAAAACTACAGGAGAAGGAGCGAGACTGCAACCAGGGATGAATCAGCCTGATTAGCCTGAACGAAGAAGAGAATGACGAGAATGATGGAGACATTAACGGTGATTATGGAATTAGGGTGTTGCGTTACGAAAAATGCAGCTACGTCTGGGATCGCCGCGGACGCTGGATGGGGTGGCCTCATTGGAACTTGGTCGAGACCCAGTTGTCGACGCGCTCGTGCTCCTTGAGCAGCATCTTCCTGACAATCTTGGCTGGAACGTGCGCCAAGCGCTCGTCATCCGTGCAGGTTGCCCATTGAGTCCGGCCGGGGTCTTCACGCTCGGCCATCGCGATCTGGTCGGCCAAGGTGTAACGCGTGCCATCGCCCTTCGTGGTTGACTCATCGACCAAGTACAGGTAGCAAATCTTGCACGGGTACAACCAGAATCCAGGCTCCCAGACCATTGTTTCCGGCATGCCAGCTTTAATCAGACGCTTGATCCGGGCCTCGAAAGTGCGTGCACCCCGTCGTGAAGTGCCTGGCGTTTACGGTGAAGGTCCTGAGCCCGCTCGTAGATCGTGAGGTCATCACACTTCTCGTCGTCCTCAGGCTTGGTCTTCATCAGAAACCAGTGCAGGATATGCCAGAAGGCCGGCAGGTGATCCTTCATGTACTCCACATGTTGGTCCAGAATGCGGATCACAGCTGGCGTCAGCTGATCCCGGCGGTGGAAGTACAGGACCTTGACCCGGTTGTTGAACATCTCCAGCCAGGGTTCCGTGTCGATCAAAGCCGCGTACTCGTCTTCGACTGCAGGCCAACGCCTAGCTAGGTACTTGGTCTCGGGTTGCTGGGGCGCGTAGTTGGGGAAGCCAGGAGTTTGGCCCTCGATGCCACCTTTCTTAGGAGAGAAACGAGTCCCGATACCCCGACGGCGCCACGAGATGATGTCCCCAGATGGAGTCTCGACAATAGCCAACTCCGCGACGGTCAGGTTCTCGTACGACTTCTGAGCCAGGGGCGATTTGCCACCTTCCCGTTTGGAGGTCGATGTCCGGCTACGTTTCTTTGGAGTCTTCTTGGACGATGGTCGGTCGGGCTTGGCCTGTAACTTGAACTTCGACCGGGGAGGCTGGGGCGTTTTCTGGGACGACAATCGAGGCGACCGACGTTGGGACGAGGAAGATGACTGCGGCTCGTCCTCAGACGAGCTGTCCGAGGATGACTCGACGCGGTTCCGTTTGGAGTTGCGCTTGGGCGTGGCTGGCGGCTCTTCGTCGGTGTCGCTATCGGATGAATCACTTTTCCCAACCGACTCCGTCCGGGAAGCTCCATCTGCAACTTTCTTGGGAGTAGATGCCTTGGGCTTGTCCTCGTAATCGGAGTCACTGGAGCCACCGCTTTCGCTCGAGTCATCCACCTCGACGATCTCCATCGCGGCCGCCGCATCTTCGGCCAGGTTACGCAGGGGCGGAAATTCCTCTGGGTACATCCCCGACTGGAGGCGGCTTCGGAGTATAACTTCAGCCATCTTGTAGAAGGTCTCAGGCACGTGCCGCGCCCAGAGAGTGTCGTCCAGAGTGCCGTGGTACATCATCTTGACCAACATCTCCAACAGCCAAGGCTTAGGGAAGTACTGGTGGGCCGGACGATCCTGATGAAGGATGTCCAAGGCCTCCTCGTACCCATGATCCATCCGCATGACGAACTGGACATCCAGCCGGATGTCCGACCAAGATACGAACTCCGGCAGGGATGCAGCGCAGTCAGGGATCAGGCGCTTGAAGTCCGTCTGGGGCGATAGGGGGAGCACATCAGACCCTGGGTGGACCGCAGGCCGCATCTGGACATACACCGGCCCACCCTTGCTGGAAAGCTCAGCCATCCCGCGTGGACATGACCCCGAACGGGAACCCCTGGACGAGCGACGTTTGGGCTTGGATGGAGTTCCACCTGCGGGTGGGAAGTCCGAGCGAGGAGGAGTGGGCGGATTGTCTTCCGACTTCTCCTCACGATCACCGGCCTGACCGTCGTTGCCGTCACTCGCCCGATAGTTGTCATCGTCATCTTCGATGTCCGGGTCGACCGGGCCTGGGTAGGGCGGGATCATCCGGAACGGACGATCAGCAGCCTCGACGGTGATATTCGTGACCCAGTGCGCAGGAGGTGCGGATCCCCGTTGGAAGTGCCGAAGCAGACGTACCAACCGGGGCCAGCGACCGCGAGTAGCAGCCCCACCATGGTTCAGGAACTGCATCAGCCGATCGGTGTCGAAGGCGTCCTCCTTGTTGGATGCCTGCAAGCGTTGGATGGCCAAGACTGCACGCTCGAGCTTGGCTTCGGCCTCCGTGACCCTGTCGCGCAGCGCGTTCTCTTCATCCAGGTGGCTCTGCGCAGCCAAGGCGAAGTCTTTCTCCAGACGGGCCTGCATCTCGACTCGCTCCATCCGGAGTGCCGTCACTTCCCGCTCGTGATACATTCGCAAGAAGCGATGCTCGTCGAGAAGCTGGTTGTAGCGTTGCTGCAAAGTGGCATCCCCGCCGGGAGGTACCTCAACCGGCCCTTGAATGGGGATGTCACCACGTCGTGCCCGGTCGAGGATTCGGTGAAGCAGGGACGTCGTGAAGAACAACTTCTCCGCGAAGCGCCCGGCCGGGAACTGAGCCAACACAGAAGCGGACTCCCGGCGCCATAGCAGCGAGCCCAAAGTGGTCTCCAGCTGCGGCAGCCTGGGGGATTCCCGATTGGCGTGAGGGCGCAGCAAATATTGCGCAGCTCCGTCTGACTGCCAACCAGGGTGCCCAATTCGTGGAGGTCCTGAGCGGAGAAGCCGTCGAAGATCGCCAGCGCCTCTGTACCACCGTATCCATCCTGGACGTAGCGTTCGGACTGGTACGCCAGTGGGTGTGCTGGGACGCCGACCAGGTAGGAATTGCCGTCACCAGGGCGCTTGGGCGGAAGGACATGACGAGCGGGCAGGATGTTCTCAATGCCACGAGGCCCCGAGTGGGACGACGGCAGAGTGCCGGATCGCGAGTGCTCAATCGCCTCATCTAGCGAGAGCAAGCTGGAGATGGCCGCAGTGACGTTCGGGGTGCGCTCGACCGACGAGTCCTGGACGGGAATCCCTCCCATGGCCTGGCCTCCCTGGGCGGGCCGACCATCGGCGCGTAAGGGAGAACTCCGAGCAGACGATGCCGCGCTGTCTTCCTCCTCTTCCTCCTCTTCCTCCCCGACTGCGTTGTCATCCTCACCGCTGCCTTCCTGCTCTTCGACATTCGGGCCTTTCTCGGTCTTATTCGCCGTGTGTGCGTGGTTGCTGGACGTGGTCGACACCTGCGCCTCGCCGCTAGCAGCCTGACTGCCGCCGCCGTTGCCCGCGCCCGCCTCCGCACCCCCACTGGAGGCGCAGAAGGCGGGAGTTGCGCTGGGATAAGCGGCGCGTCGGCGCTCGGTGCGGGGGCGACCATGGCTTGAGTAGTGGCGCGCAGATTCAGTTGTGAGCGGTGATTTGGTTGCCGCAAACTGGAAAGGGAAATCGCCAAATGACCTGGTTGGGACAGGGCGCAAAGAAGAGACGCGACCGTTGGAAGCTGACTGAAGATATCCCTGTCTGGGGCGCCCACCCATCTGGGCTGGCTCGGATCGTGAGATCTTGTCATGATCAATCGTTTCGCTGAATGGGCTCTACAATGGATCGTAACAAGAGGGGCGGTTGACACGATGGAATTGGAGATTTTCCAGATTTTTCCCGAGCCGCGCCTGTGATTGGTTGATTCAGAGGCTCATTATGGGACACTATGGGAAAGGGAAGCAGCGACACGTGGCGCAAAGGGTAAACGGATCCTGGTCGGACTCGCGCTGACGGTGTACAAGGTTTGGTGACCCCGGATGGAGATGTCCCCAAGAGTGGACCCCGGCTGGAGCCAAGTACCGGACGAGAGGCGAAGCCCAAGAGAGCGTAAAAGTGCCTCCGACTGGAGGCCGCCTGCTCTTGGTGCACCGTACAGCGCAAGAGGAGCCCGACCGGATTGAGCGAAGACCCAGAAGCCCCGAAGTTGCTCAAGAAAACCCAGACGTGAAGCCCAAATGGGATATGAACCCGTCTGGAAATGAGCCTGAACCCCAAATGGAGATACCAAGATACCATCCCAGATGTGAAGATCCAGTATACAAAGTTCAAGATGTTTCCGACCGACCAAGTCGACCGACCAAGATCTGTTCGGATTCCATGGAACATTGAACTTCGCTTGCGTACCCAGTGATGATTATACTTGCTGGAAGTATGCTACGAGGAACCGCGGACGATTACGACGACAAGACTATAGTGAAGACAAGTCAAGATGGAGTGCATGTAAAGATCGACAGAAGATAGCCAGACAGACAGAGAAGAGAGACAACAGATAACAGATAAACAGAGTTCGTTTTGCCAAGGATCATGCAAGTGAGTTGGAGCAGCCTACCGGACGTGCATTCCCGGAGGACCGACTAAGTCTACGCGTGAGGGCCCAGTAACTGTGACACCTGGGTCGAGCTCCCGCAACAGAGTCCAGTCCAAGTTGGGGTGAGTACCGGGTACCAACCCGAGGTTGATCCACTTCCATTTCATTTCCTAGTTGCGGTTGAGCTCGTCCCTCACAGGAAGGCCCCGCATTTCATATTACCGATTACCTTGTCACCTGGTTGGAGTAGCCCCAGGTGGGAAGTATTGATTTAAGTGCTATTGTGTGGTAGGACGTACTTGATTGTGTTAGTTTCCCTCAGTACTTGAGGGTGGTGCGCGTGAGCCAAAGCCGTCCGGGATTGACCAGTATCCCGGAGTCCGGCTGGAGTTGACTGGAGCAGTGACCGACCCTTTCACGGTCCAAAAGAATAAGGAAGGGCTACGTGTTTGTATATAACTCTGTATCTGTTTGTATTGTTTGGTTATCTGAGAGCTGTCAGAGGCGACGTCCAAGAATGTTACGTTCTGCCCTGCTGCCTAGCGACCTACAAGTATGACGACAACTCATCCACGGTTGAAGACCCCTGGTTACGAAGACAAACGAACCCACAGGGATTGTTCACAAGGACACACGCCACCCCGGTTGGAGTGTACATCTAGGTGTATCATTTCCGGCTAGGGTCTGTTCTGGGTGCACCCCATTCGGGAGTCCACATCCAGGGCGCGCTAACTATACACCTGGGCAGTCAGGCGTTCACCCGCCTCGCCTCACAAGCGCAACGCCAAGCGGAACCGCGTGCAATCCTCCTCTGACAGCTCATGCGAGGAGCAAACCCAGTCGGCGTCGGTGAGAAGCAAAACGGCGGTCAAGTCCCCCTCGCTCAAGAGATCCCGGTCGACGCACTCCAAGCTCGCGTTGAAAGACAAGCCCAAGAGCCCATCGACTAAAAAGTTACCGGCGAAGCGCGGCCGGGCGTCGAGATCCAGGCGGGATGGAGAGCAGTCGTCCCTTGCCCGAAAGTCCTATGAGGACCTGACGGAGGCTGAACTGGCGGTGATAGAGATTCCGTCCGGGAAGGTCATCTCTTGGCGACGTCGTGGGATTGGCACCCGTTTCGCCCCTCAAAAAGGTGGCATCGAAGGTCAGACGCCTGGATTCCCGAACTATGCTCCCCAACAGCCGGAGATCCGTTATCTGGCTAGACGTTGGCCAGCCGTTGAAAACGAGTATGCTGCCCTAATGGAGTCCGAGCCCTGGCTGGAGATGTTCGACAACCGGGTGAAAGTGTTGTACTTCCACCGCCATGATGAACTGTCTTCGGCCGTACTCCGCATCTTGGACCAGCATATCGAGTACGTCAAGGATCATCTACCGGCCTTCTGGCACGTGTTACACTGGTTCACGATGAAGACCAGGCCGGACGATGATGAGACCTGCAGTGATCTCTCCATCTACGAACGGGCCCAAGACCTCCACCGCAAGCGCCAAGCATACCACGATGGGGTGGCACGCACATTTGAAGCTCGCATTAAGCGGTTGATCAAGGCTGGGATGCCCAAGACGATTGGTGTGGGAACCTGGCTTCTGGCTGTACCCATCCAAGATCTGCTACTTGTACCTGGTCGTCGCCTCCACCAAGAAGGAAGATGGGTCCCGGTTCACCCTAGCTGACCAGATCGAGATGGCCGAACGTGAAGATCCCGGCCGGGCCCAGTGGACGAAGTGTACGGACCACGAGCGTTTGGCGCATGTTCCGGCCAAGATCGTCGACAAGATGCTACTCTCAGAGCGCGAGCGCGTCGACAATTGGGTCTCAACCAAGTTCCAGTAAGGTCACCCCATCCGGATCCTGCGGCAATCCTGGATGTAGTTGCATATCCGTAGCGTAGCTCTCTAATTCCATACTCACCGTTAGTGTCCCCATCGTTCTTGTCATTCTCCTCTCCGTTCAGGCTATTCAAGCTGATTCAACCCTGGGTGCAGTCTTATTCCTCTCTTGTGGCTTTGTTACTCCCTTCCAGGCAGCATAGTCAACTCCATACACTTGTCGTCGAGAACTCCAATCTCATTCAGGTTACTCGCCATAATCACACCTTCATCGTAGATTCGCCCCATACCAATTCACAATCATTTTCCAGGTAATTAGGTTCTCCATCCGGGAACTCCAAGTAGGGTCAACATTCCCAATTGGGATTCCCCATCTGGACCTGACCACTCCGAACTATTGTATGTTAGGGTGATCATCCCCAGCCTGCATGACTTGGAACCGCGCTCGGGCTTTCGCCCCTTGATTGAACTCGTACAAGAGCGCTCCACAGTTCAGCTGGGCCATCGGTATCCACTCAGGCTCGCTGTACCCCTTCCACTTGATAAGATACTCTCGTGCCAGCTTGGACGTCCGCGTGCGCTTATTCCACCTGAGGTCCAGGATCTTCTCCACTTCGTACTCGTCATTCTCGTTGTCTGCCTCCCAGCTATCCTCGGGGAGAAGTGCTGTGTCGAAATCATCATCATCTTCGACCTCCGGCTGGACTATATGTCGTCTGGGATACAACGCCCGGGGTTTCAGTCGGCTGATGTGGACCCAAGATTTTACACGATAGCCCGTGTCCTCAACCTTGAGTCTCACTCGGAATTCGTCAACCACTTCGGCAATCCTGAATGGACCATGCCATAAGTGGGCCAATTTGCGACTCAGACCCGGCTGCACTTTTGGGATGTACAGCCAGACCGCATCCCCGACGTTGCAACCTGACTTGAGTCTATCTGACAACTCGTTCCACTTCCGGGTTTGTTCTTCCGAACGGGCCCGTTTGGCTTTCCTCTGGAGATCCTCCGCACATGCCCGAGCGTAGCTGTAGTCCCGCTGGAGTTTTCTTCGCCACTCGTACGCAGTCCGTTCGGGAACGCTGGAGGGTTTAGGTCCCAACATAGCCGAGATCGTACTTCTGGCATCCCAACCGTGGACTAAATAGAATGGAGTGTCCAACCGGGTAGCATCAAACGACGTGTTGAGCGCGAACATGAGCCGCTCTGCGTGATCGTCCCAATCGCTCTGGTCCGCTTCTGCGATGTAAGCCCGGATGGACCTCACCACAGTCTGGACGGAACGTTCCTGCTGTCCATTCGCTTGGGGCCTGTATGCCAGTGTGGCTCGTTGCCGGCTACCCAGGAGCTCTCTGAACCGGGTGAAGACCTCACTCATGAATCTTGGATCCTGATCGTGACGCAGTAAAGAGCTGGCTCGGAAGCAGCGGAACACCCTCTCCTCATACGCCTTAGCGACATCCTGAGCGGTAGTAGAACTCATCGGTTTGCACATCACAAAACCTGAGAACGCATCCTGGAACAGGAGCAAGAACGTATTACCCCGTTCGGACTTCGGCAGGTGGGTCACGAAATCCATCGAGACCACCTCGAATGGCTCTCTGGGCTCAATGTTCCCGGGCGACGGTCCAGGGTTGGGCGGACGCCCCTTGCCGCTGGCGCAGTCAGTACACTCCTTGACATACCTTTCGACATCTGCGTACATCCCTGGCCAGTAGAACTCCAGCCGGAGTTTCTCGTGCGTCCGGGTTATCCCCTGATGACCACCTTGGAAATCCTCATGGGCGTAATGCAACATGTCCAGACGGAGTGCCTCTAGTACGACTAGGCGCAACTCGTCAGTCTTGTCGCGAGGTTGGTCCCTGTTAGACCGGACCAGTCGGTAAAGCACATCCCGGATGTCCAACACGAACAGGTCTGCCCGCTTGGACAGCTTGCGGATCTCCAGGCGGGAAAAATCATCCAGGTCGCCTCTCAGGAACTTCTTCAGATTCATCAACTCGGGATCTGCATCCTGGTGCACCTTGATCCGGCGCCACCTCTCGGCCTGGTACTCGAGCGGGTTCATAGACTCACCCCGATCGGGTTCTCCACGACTCTGGCTGCGAGTTATCGCGGCCATGACTCTGGCTGCCATTGGCAGAGGAGCTGATTCCGGCCCGGGAACTGCGTCTATGAGCACCCTAGTCGTCGATCCCTGACTGGGCTCACCTGGAAAATCGTCGCTCGGGGCCACTTCAGGCTTCATGATTTGTTCGTGGATCCGAGAGACTCGCACCAGGTGTTCCATCTCATCTGGCTCATTGATCGTACGGGGCTCTCCGAGTACCAGTGTCTTGGACGTCAAATAATCGGCCGCCTGGTTGTACTCCCTCTTGAGGTGTACCAGCCGGATTGAGGTGAACTTCTGCTTCATCTCCTCGTACTCGGCCAGACGTCGCTGTAGGTTTGGCTGGTTGCAGTTAATCGGTCCTTGAGCCTGTTGGATGACAATTCGAGAGTCTCCAACAACGACCACATCCGAGATATCCCGGTCGTGGATCATCTTCAACCCATTCAGGAGGCCGAGGTACTCAGCGTCATTCACCGTAACATCGTCCAGGATGAAGCCCTGCGCGGCCAGGACCTTCCAGCCGGGAAGCTCCCAGATGATGCATCCGCAACTTCCTCGCCTTGTTGATGTCTTCGCTGATCCGTCGAAACTCAGGACGTATCCAGCGAAATTAGCCTCCAGCATCTCCACGCTGATCACCGGTGGGGGGTTCACTTGACCCTTAGCTGGAATGAGCGATTCAGCAACTTCGTCCAGGTGCTCACGCGGTGTTATGCCAGCACCCAGGATTGCGGCCACGCCGTCTTCGTCTCGCTTCACCTTCTGCACCTCCAAGTCCCAATGGGATAACGTTAGTCCCCACCGAACATGTCGGCCATCAGCAGTCTTGGACTTCAACAACCAGGACAGTACAGAGTACCTGGTGTACACCTTGATCGGGCATCCTTGGACGAGAGTATTAAACACATCCAGGACCCGCATGACAGCAACCGCTTCCTTCTCGGCGACATGGTATCGGATCTCTGCGTCGTTCAGCACGCGCCCCGTGAACCTCACAGGCTGGATTACTCCATCATACTCTTGGCCGAGGACTGCACAGGCGGCCCAGCGATTCGCATGCGGGATAATCATGAACGGCTTGGTCCGGTCGGGGTGTCGTAACAGGGGAGTCGACACAACTTTCCGTTTCAAGATCTCGAACGCCTCTTTCGCCCTGGATAGGTCTCGGCCTGACTTCACTTGTTCATCCGTAAGCTCGTACAAGACTGCCGCCACAACTGGGAAGTCCTCGATGAACTTGTGATAGTAGTTGAGGCTTCCGAGGAATGACTGAACTCCCTTCAGGGTGGACGGGAAAGGTAGGTCCTATACGCCCTTCGCGATCTTCGGAGTCGCGCGCAGTCCTTCTGCACTGATCTCATGCGAGAGATACGGGATGCTTAGCTTCCCAAACTCACTCTTGGGCAGGCTGACAGAGATGTTTCAGTAGCGCAACCGGAATAACAGCGCATTCAGGTCCTCACACAACTGATCCCAGGTGGGCGCCCCATGCGCGATGTCATCGATGTAAGAACTCCGCCCGAGGACAGGTCCCAGCTGGGACGGCATCGGGATGTTGCGTTGGAATACAGTCATCTGCTCATCCAAGATGGAAACACCAACTCCAGCCTTCTCTCGTTCAGACTCATCACGGACGGACGGGTCCAGACCAAGGAACTCTAGCACGTCTGGGTCCACCTGCTCTTCTTCCTCCCGAGGGAGCCGCACGAAACCCCAAAGGCAGTTATTGATCACCGCCTGATACACGAGCGGGGCGTTCTTGAGCCCAAATGGCATGCAGACCCACTGGAAGTGTCCGAATGGGCAGATGAACGCGGAGATCAACTTCGCACGTTCCGTCATCCTGACTGCCCAGAATCCGCTCGCCATGTCTAGACTCATGAACCACATAGCGGCTTCGAATCCAATCAGGAGATCATCGATCAGGGGCAAAGGGTAGCTAGAAAGCCGGATGAACCCGTTGACCACCCTGTAGTCGATGCACATTCGGATGTCAACACCGTTCTTCTTGAGGACGATCACAATCGGGGAAGCCCACGGCGACAGCGACATTTCGATCAGGCCTGTTTCCAACAGCTTCTTCAGGAGCTCGTACACCTTCATCATCAAGTGGGGGGCAATGGACCTTGGTCGTTGAGCAACAGGTTTGGCGTCGCCTACATCCAAGTCGCACACCACGCCCCTGGCCGGGGCCGGCGCAGCATTGCCATCCCCAAGGAAGATCTTGCGATGATACTTGAGTATGGAGCGCAGCTTCTGTTCCCCATCCGGGGTAGTCTGTCCGGGTTCCCCAACGTCCGCCTTGTCGATATCACATTCAGGGCTCAGATCCTTCAACTCAGGAAGCAGGGCCAACTCATCACGCAGCTGGGACAGCATCTCGCTCCCCTCGTGCAGATATACTCCAACTTCTAGGTCGAGTTCTTCTTGACTGATCCTCATGCACCGATTGTACTCTTCTTCCAGCTTCCGCAGCGGGGTACTGGGCATCGACACAGTGGGTATGTCGGGCTCTTCCTGGTCGGATATGCAATCCGAACTATCACCATCTGGGTCATACTCAGCAGAATCTGAAATGCTCAGCTTCCACTCGCCATGTCTTGGATCAGACTCAGCTGCGGTGCCATTATCACTGCGAGAACTCTCGACAATCGGGTGTCGGTCAGGTTCTGTATCATGGCCATCTCCATCCGAGACCCCCTCAATAGGCCCCACCCGGGACTCAACAGCACTCTGCTGGAGCATGACCAGCCGGTCCGTCTGGGATCCCGGTTCGGGCCGCATAAGAATCCTTGTTGGCCATTCGCGCTGTGGTCTCTCTACAGCTGGGGGCTGTCGACTCCACTCAAGCTCAATCTGCTCTCGTTCACGCGCTTCTGCTTCTGAAGACACCGTGTTCTCGAAGATGAGTTGTTGCCACTCTTGGTACCGCTTGCTTCCTGGCCGGACAAATCTTCCAAATCGCGGGAAGTGCCCGAACTCGACAATCCGAGCCACTGGAGTCCGGTTGTCGAGCCACACACTCCGGTTGGAGATGTTCACCACCTTCACCGAAGACGCCCACGACTTGGTTGCATACAGGATCTGGGTAACCCAACGGTCACCCCGACCGGCCCAAACAACATCTTGTTGAGGATTGCTCTGGCCGTATCTGATCTTCACGACCGCGTGTTCCCCCGGACGGAGATAGATCCCCTCATCCGGAGTCACCGGGAGGTCCAGCCCCACTTTCTCGCGGCGTGGGCCGTCACACATCACAGCATTTTCATCGTCCGGGAGCTGCACGAGTCCCTCTCGCACGCTCAACCGCACTCCGGCCGCATACATGAAGTTCATTCCCAGAAGTACCTCCAATCCTTCGCCGATATTCGCCAACCAGACACTCATCACGTACACCACGCGGAAACCCAGAGTGATCTTCACCCGGGCGTACGCTGTGATGTTCGTGGGCGCTCCTCCTAATCCGGACACTCTGATCGGCTCCGGCAACATCCGGAATTTCAGCTTGAGCCTACGCGCAAGGTCCAAGCTAATCATGCTTCCAGATGCACCAGTGTCCAAAAGTATCCTCGTTCGGAGATCATTCACCGCTCCATGTACCGTCGCCACTTCATGACTCGCTTCCGGCTCGTGGTCTTCCCACCAGCCGTATCTCTGGCCGGGTTGTAAGAGGACTTCGACTTGATCATCTCCATCCAGGCTTCCCCGTCCAGGACTCGCACAATTGGGGTCGTCAAACTTGTCTTGAAATATAGCTGACATGCATTGGTGGTTATCTGGTTTTCTCCTTCTCAACTCGGGTCCGACATTCACTAAGACACACAATCCTTTGGGTTTCGCCAGCCCGGCGCGTTCCGGATCCCCATCCAGCGGGCTTACTAGTTTAACGGCGATCCTGGATCGGCCTCATCACCCAGCAATTTCTTGCGCAGGGATAGAGGTAGGTCTTGTAACATCCCTTTCCGAGCGAGTGACTTCACGGCTTCCAGAGCTTCGTAATCTTCACAGGTTCCTTCATGTATCTTGCCACAGCGTGAACACGGTCTCACTCGACACGCGTATCCCGGATGGCCCTTCCGACTGCAACGATCGCAGATGATCTCCGCCCAGCAATTCTGTTCCTTATGGCCCAGCTTCCGGCATTTCTCACAGAACTCATCCCGATCGGGGTTCTCTCGCCGGAGCGACTGCCATCCCGGCCGAGGGGATTGCCATCCTGGCCGGGGCGATTGCCATCCTGGGCGTGAATCTCCTTGCGCAGGCGGGCGCCACCCACTCTGCTCGATCCCCTTGCAAATGGCTTGACGAAGTTCGGGCTCCGGGATCTGAGCAACGGTTGGGGGCAGTCGGCGTCACCTCAGCTGGGGTGTTCCGGCTGGACTCCTTCGACTCCACTTGGGACGGCTTGGTCTCTTCGACTTGATCGTCGAACCGCACACGACTTTCAGACTCGTAGCCAGACTCCCCGTCCGAAGTTGCCACAAACGCACGGCGCCTAGGCTTGAAACGAGAGTCCTGGATGTTGCCTGCTCGGAAGTCCCGCTTGGGCGGTGGCGTATCATAGCCCCCATCCAGGTTCAGGTCCTCCTGCTGTTCCAGGATGTCTTCGAGGTCGTCCAGGCTGCGAATCTTCTGGTTGGCCAGGATGGCCTTCAGCTGGGAGTCCCTGAGGTTCTTCAGGAAGCGCTTGACATGTTGCTTGCGCTCCTTCTTGGACTTCCGGTACTTGATCCCCGCCTTGACCGCGGCCTCGTTTAGCCTGTAGAAGAACTCCATCGGGGTTTCCGACGCCTTCTGCCGCATAGTGTAATACCGTTCAGACTCCGACGTCCGAAGCTTCAGATACTTGCGGCGAAACTCTTGAGCGAAGCGCTTCCAATCGCTCTGGACGTGCTTCTCCAGCTGACCACGCCAATTCCGGACGGCAGGCGACAACTTCATCTTGACCTCGCGAACCTTGGTCTGGTCGGACCAACCACCCTGGACGGAGATGTTGGTGAACTTCTCCCACCAGGTGCGTCGATCTCCAAGCGGGGCCTTCTCATCGAACTGGCCCAGCGTGCTGGAGTTGACATACGGGCGGAACGTCCAGGAAGTCTTGCCATCCCCAACCGTAGTTGATTCCACGGTGGGTGTAGCATCCGCACCATCTAGGCTGTCGTCCGAGCTGGAACTGTCACCATCCGAGCTCGAGGAACTGGGGTTGGAGTCCGGGGACGAGTCACGGTCCCGGCCGCGCCCCTTGCGCGGCGCTTTCTTCCGGTCGTCCTTCCGGCGCTCATCCTTCCTGCGATCACTCTTCCTCGGAGGGTCCTTCTTCGGCTCTGTCGACTCCTTCTTCACCGTCGTCTTCTCCTCCTGACGGGCGGTCCCCGTCGCAGCAACCTGCGTCGCCGTAGTAGATCGGTGTACCGCATTAACTGCGATCGGCTCATTCTTCACCGCGGTCAGCCTCAGAGTCCTTGCTAGACGCGCGACGTCGACTTCCGGCAGTGTCGCCAGTAGCTGTTCCCAGCCGGCTTCGGCCGTGTTCTTCTGTCCCGGCTGCGCACTTGCGACCGTTGCGTTTTCCGTGATTACGCCCGTTGCCCGTTCGGGGTTGTCACCTCCCGTTTGCATAGGAGTTGCTCGATCAGGGTCGGATGTTCCTCGTTCAGGTTGAGCCTGGGCGGATGTCGCTTGAAGGTTGCGTATCTGTCCCACATGGAACCGCTGGATATTCTGAGCAGACTCACGTTCCTGCGCACGCGCGACCTCCGACGCCTGTAGCCTGGCTGCCATCACGGCCACGTCCTGCTGGGCCCGCCCAACTCGGGCGGCCACCTCAGCGGCGTGCTTCGCGTCGGCTTCAGCTAGCTGTCGGCGGACGTACTCCGCGGCGGCTGCTTCTACACGCTCACGCTCGGCCCGCGCAGCTTCGAGACGGGCAGCTTCAACATCAGCCTCAGCCGTCAGGGATTGCGAGGCGGCCTGGGACGCCTGGGCGTAGACCTCATGAAGGTGTCGCTCAAGATCCTGGGCGCGACGTTCGGCATCACGCGCCTGCCGTTGGGCTTCGGCGAGCGCAAGCTCGGCCTCAGCGACCCGGCCGGGATCCCTCCCCGTCGACACCGCTTCGCGCAGCTTCGACAGTTCGGCGCCGAGCTGCTGGACCTGGTGGAAGGTCGACACTGCCATCTCTGCCATCCCGGACTGCGCCGACAAGCTAGTTCGCCCGGACCTGCTGGACCGGTACGAACGCCTGGACCGACTCGAGCGTCTAGACAGGGATCGATCTTGCGATGACCTCCGGTTGGAACGGCGGCGATGACGCCGGCCTTCTCCATCCAAGTCCGAGCCACTCGACAGCGAGTCACGCCGTGAGCGTCGATGCATTCGGGACCGCGTCGACATGTGCGTCCTGGATGTCACCCGACTGGCCACTTCGTCCAAGCGCGCCATGTTGGCATCGGCCTGATCTGCGATCGGCTCTCGCTTAGGAGCCACTTCGCGCGTCACATGGAAACCCACATCTCCAGCGCCGACTGACGCGCCAACCGGTCCTCGGGCGTACATGGCCAACTGGGGCATCGGCATGTGCGACGCAGCGCTGTACCCGAGCGTCGAGGTCGACGAGTCCGAGGTGGTGTTCCTGGACACGTACGACTTGGACGTCGCGCCATAGGAAGCCCGGTCGGAGGTGCCAACTATGCTCGGGACAGGGTCCGAAGTTGCACCTCTGGCCGGGGCACCCCGGGCAGACTCCTCAGCCGACGGAAACTCGGACGGAAGCGACTCGAACTGGGACGGCAGGGACGCGAGTGAGCTCTCGGCTCTCGGCGGTGCATGTTGCGGACGCTTAGGCGCTGGCTTACCGGTGGACGACCCGCTCGGACTCCGGATAGGACGAAGACCCGTCAAGCGTAGGCGTAAGACGTAGGTCCAGCCCAGCAAGAGTTCGTAGTCGTTCATCAATAGATCTCCATCTACGTCTTCCGCGTGGTAATCCATGATCGGCGGTTTCTCTGTCTTCGCCTGAGCCTCCAACGCAGGCAGAATTTTGAACGTTGCTCCAACAACCAGCTCACGCCACTCAATGAGCTCGGCAGCAAGCAGTCGCTGGACGTCTCCGACCAGGGTCCGGATGGACATCGGCTCCACCTTGGACACTCGCGTCTCCACCCAGGCCGGCACCACGTTGACGAACTGGAACCCGGCCTCGAACAGATGACACGACGTGGAAGTGGATTTCTGTCTGCACCCATGTCCGACCCCATGGATACACTGACCCTTCCGAGAACTGTGATTGGTCGCACGGGATGGACATCCGGCAGAGACGAGTGTGGTGTGTGGATTGTGGATGTGTGTGGAGATTTGATGGGACCCGGCACTTGCAGCAAGCATGGGCTCATAGGATTGGAGATGCGCCCACCGGATGAGCGCTCATATCTGGTGTGGAGTACCGCATCCTGTCCATCCGCCGACTTCCCTAACTGCAGGATAGGACCAAGGCGTGAAAGTGTGGTCAGTGAACGTATCCTGGCCACTGCCTGCATTGGCTCAGTCAAGTTGTCGGCCTACCCCATTGAACTGACCCCACCTGACCTGATCGCGCACCTGCAAGACCTTGCTGGACAAAGCCCCGTGTTGCCCGGACTGAATCGTGGTGTACCCGGTGATTGCGCACAGAATGAAGAGGTGCCGAACCGGATGGGGACGGACCGGATCACCCATTCGGTCCGTCCACTATGCACAGACTGGATATCAACGCATCAAGAACAAGTCCAGTGCGCGCCGCGTGTGTTCATGCAGCGGCGTCGATACAGACCGGATGAGACCAAGATTCCCCAAGACACATGTGCAGCACCGAATGAGCCGCACATCCAAGGGAGAGGTCCAGTTCCAAGACGAATAGACGGTGTACCCAGACGAAGGGACGCTGTACCCAAGGTACCTCTGTCATCATCTGATGAGTGTGGCCGAAGAAGTGTCGCCGTCAACAAGTTTCCGCATACCGAAATCAAGACAAGCATACTGAAGCACTGTCAAGAAGCACAAGCATACTCAAGACAAGCGAAGCATAGTGAAACCTACATTAAAGTCAGCGAATTGATAGAAGATAGCTAGCCAAACGTAAGATCTAAACAGAAACCAATTTGCCGAAGAACACGCGGACGATTCTGGTGCCCGAGGACAGCAGTAGAGCCTCGACTTTCTCGTCTTCAAGAGCCCTCCGGGAGACTGCCTGCGCGCGGTCTAAGTACGTTTAGGGACGCTTCCAAGGCCTCACCGGTGTAGCGAGCACCGGTGTAGTGGGGACTCAAAGGTACCAAGGCGAGGTCGGCAGTGACTGGGGTTTCGCGCCCTGGAGTGACCTGTGAGAGCTTCATTTTCTATTTGCGTGCCCCAACCGGGCATCCATTTCATATTCCCTACTGTGTGTCTTTGGTGGTTGAGGTAGTCACCCCCCAGACCGAATTGATCGACTACTGTGTGATAGAACTGAATTATATTTTGTATTGTTCCCTCATTCTGTGAGGGTGGTGCGCGTAAGTGAGTGTGCATCCAGGGCTGACCAGTGCCTTGGGTGACGGCTCCGAAGTTGACTGGTGTATAGACCCCCCACCCAAGGGTCTCAAAGAATAAGTGGTGGCTGTATATTTTGTGACGTTTAGCTCGGCATTGTATTTCTGTGTGGTTGGTTGGTCTGAATTACGGATCTGACAGTGATCCCTTCCATTCGGTCTGACCCTCTGTTCATTCGGTGTGGTTTATCTCAGGAACACACCCAGCAGACTTTATTCTGTATTTCCAACAACTCATTTCGGTGAAGTCCGGTCCGCCAAAGGTAAACGATACCTATAGGGGTTGACACAAGGACACACCCCAAACACTGGACCGCATCAGTGCGATTCGGTGCGTCCAAGCGGTTTCAGGCCCGGGTCATTCGGTGTCCCGTGTACTGCTTATCGCGTGGACAATCTCTGGTACTCCGAACCCGAATTTCATTCGGTCCGGCATAGCGCGCTATACACCCCTGGGCGATAAAGGCGTTCACCCGCCTCGCATCACAGAAGCGTCTGCAGGACTGCGACGCACTCCCGCGAGTCCAGCAAACCAGTCGGGATCTGAACACCGGCCAGGTCTTGCGCAGTCGACAGGTCTCGACGGCTGGGTGCCAGGTCGGCTAACCAAACCTCGGCCGGGTCCGACGAAGCTACCTTGGACGCCAAGTACTTGGACGTCGCGGTCAACCACAGCACAGAATCCGGATGGGACTCCGGCCAGGCGTATTCCACATTCGGCGGAAGTGTGAGCCCGGACCGGGCTCTCTCCCACCGGGACGCCTGCAACGCTGCGTACGCCTTCGCCGCTTGGACACTTGGGTGTTCGGCCGGCAGCTCCGTCGATGGGTTACTCCGGCTGGCCTTCACCGAGAGTTGGGTCTCCGGTTGGGCATCAGCGGGCGGGATCACCGCCTTCGCAGGGGCTGCGGTCGGCTTCTCCTCGTCGGCAGACGACGTCGGCTTGGGTTCGGCGGACACTTGCGCGTCCGGCTGCACATCTTGGCCAGGTAGAGAGCTGAAACTCGACCCTCTCTCATCCACATCGGCGCCTCCCTCAGACGCCTGGTTGGGTTCACCCTGACCGAGATCCCCCTCTGCGGTCTTCGACTCCGCGCCCGCGTCAGCACGTTCGGGCTCGCCGTCCTTCGGCACTTGGTGCGCGTCATTCAGGACGGCCGGCTCGGGTGCGGGTTGGACTTGGTTCGAAGACCCATCTCCGGCCAGGGCTGCCTTACGCTTTTCAGCGTTTGTCTTCCGAGCATTGCGTTGAACCTCTTCCAGGCTCGGTTGCTCCTCTGGCGGCAGCCCCGCCGCACGACGCGATTGACGCGACGCCTCTCCGCGTCCTCGTCCTCCGCGCCCTCCTTCGCGCATGTCTCCTCGCTTAGCTGTCATAGACGCTAGTTAGGAAAGTTAGCACACCTCACACCTATAAACTTACAAAATATAAACAACTCCGGTGAAACCCCTTAGTTCGAATCCGGGCACGCGCACCAGCTGAGGCGAGGCGGGTGAACGCCTGACCGCCCAGGTGTATAGTTAGCGCGCCCTGGATGTGGACTCCCGAATGGGGGTGCACCCAGAACAGACCCTAGCCGAGAGTGATACACCGAGATGTACACTCCAACCGGGGTGGCGTGTGTCCTTGTGAACAATCCCTGTGGGTTCGTTTGTCTTCGTAACCAGGGGTCTTCAACCGTGGATGAGTTGTCGTGATACTTGTAGGTCGCTAGGCAGCAGGGCAGAACGTAACATTCTTGGACGTCGCCTCTGACAGCTCTCAGATAACCAAACAATACAAACAGATACAGAGTTATATACAAACACGTAGCCCTTCCTTATTCTTTTGGACCGTGAAAGGGTCGGTCACTGCTCCAGTCAACTCCAGCCGGACTCCGGGATACTGGTCAATCCCGGACGGCTTTGGCTCACGCGCACCACCCTCACGTACTGAGGGAAATTAACACAATCAAGTATGTCCTACCACACAATTAGCACTTAAATCAATACTTCCCACCTGGGGCTACTCCAACCAGGTGACAAGGTAATCGGTAATATGAAATGCGGGGCCTTCCTGTGAGGGACGAGCTCAACCGCAACTAGGAAATGAAATGGAAGTGGATCAACCTCGGGTTGGTACCCGGTACTTACCCCAACTTGGACTGGACTCTGTTGCGGGAGCTCGACCCAGATGTCACAGTTGCTGGGCCATCACGCGTAGACTCAGTCGGTCCTCCGGGAATGCACGTCCGATAGGCTGCTCCAACTCACTTGCATGATCCTTGGCAAAACGAACTCTGTTTATCTGTTATCTGTTGTCTCTCTTCTCTTGTCTGTCTGGCTATCTTCTGTCGATCTTTACATGCACTCCATCTTGACTTGTCTTCACTATAGTCTTGTCGTCGTAATCGTCCGCGGTTCCTCGTAGCATACTTCCAGCAAGTATAATCATCACTGGGTACGCAAGCGAAGTTCAATGTTCCATGGAATCCGAACAGATCTTGGTCGGTCGACTTGGTCGGTCGTGAACATCTTGGGTTTTGTATACTGGAATCTGGGCATCCGGGGTGGCCCATCCGGGATTCTCAGTCATCTCCAATCGGGTTCACGTCTCGGTCGATCTTCATATTCAGGGTTTTCTTCAACAACTTCGGGGCTTCTGGGTCCTCGCTCAATCCGGTCGGGCTCCTCTTGCGTTGTACGGTGCACCAAGAGCAGGCGGCCTCCAGTCGGAGGCACTTTTGCGCTCTCTTGGGCTTCGCCTCCCGTTCGGTACTTGGCTCCAGCCGGGGTCCACTCTGGGGGACCTCTCCATCCGGGGTCACCAAACCTTGTACACCATCAACGCGAGTCCGACCAGGATCCGCTTTCCCTCCATTATGCCACGTGTCGCTATCCCCCTGTCTCATGACATGCTCTCGGCCAAACAATCGTGGGCGCGAGCCGGGGAATCTGGAAAATTGCAGATCCCATCGTGTCATCTGTCCCATCGTTCATCATCGTCTTGTCTGTTCGTCACACATACATGTACCTCCATTCCACCATGGACGGGCACCACCCTTGTCCGTCTGTTGCATCCACTCATCCCTCCTAGCGTCCAGTACGCTTGGGGTCTCCCTCCTCCTTGATACTGCAGATCCTTCATCCGTTTCCTCAAGTCAGCAGCCTGCCTGCTGACTTGGTTCCCCTCGTCACTCCTCCTCGTGTGACTGCATGGCTCGGAACCGATTCCGCCTCGCACGGCTCGTCAAGAAGTCATGTATCAGCGCACCGCATTCCAAATCCGCTTCATCCACCCAGGAGGGTTCTTCATACCCTTTCCATCTGACTTTGAACTCACGTAGCATGCGGCCGTAGTGGGTCTTTCTCCCTGTCCTCACATCCAGGGTCTGGTCTTCATCTTGTACATACATCTTGATGGATCTCGTGATGGTCTGCACCATTCGCTCTGCGGTCCCGTTGGCCGGTGGTCGGTAAGCCATAGTAGCTCGTTGGCGTTGGCCCAGGATGCGGTTGAAGGCGCGGAAGAAATCTGACATAAATCCTGGCTCGCGATCATGACGGATCAATTCGCTTGCACCGACCGGCGGAAGACGCACTCCTCGTAGGGCTCAGCAATCGTCTGTGCCGTGCGCGATGCGCTAGCTTTCGCCACTACGTAGCCCGTGAACAGATCTACCCAGATGAGCAGCTTCGTGTTGCCCTTCCTCGACTTCGGGAGCGACGGGATATGATCCATCGCGATCACCTGGAACGGGTACGTTGCTCGGATGTTCCCTGGGGATCTTCCCCGGATCGTTGGCTTCCCTTTGCCCATTTCACAGTCCACGCATTTGCCCACGAATTGTTGTACCGATCTGAACATCTCTCTGCAGAAGAACTGGGGCTTAATCCGCTGGTAGGTCCGACCAATCCCTTGATGCCCCCTTACAGGCTCACATGATAGTGATGGAGCAGGTCACGCTGCAGAGATGCTGGTACCACTAGCCGGAGTAAACCATCTCGGTCCGCCTCCGCAGTAGCCGACGGCGCGCAATAATAGAGCAGCCCCTGCGTCTCCACTTCGAAGTCCGCTGCTAACATGCTGCAAGCTCTAGCTTCCGTCTGTGACATCGCCTGCACGTCCCCTCGTAGGTACTGTTTCAGCTGCTGGATCCATGTTTATTCCTCTTGGGCTTGACGGATCCGCTCTACACGTAACTGTTGCACCGCTTCCTCTTCTAGCCTGGGATAGCGTCCGTACGACATTGATTCGGACCGTGTCGTCTGCTGTAGCTGGCATCAGCACTTCATCGAGACGGTTAAGCGTGATCAGATCCTCCATTTCCTCGTCGGTCCCTACTATACGTCCTTCTTCCCGTTGTAGAGCGGCACTGGCCGAACTGTCCGAGCTCGCATTCCAGGCTCTTTTCACGTGCAACAGCTCGTGGGTCGGCCATTTGCGTAGCCGTTCCAATGCCCGCTGTCTCAAGAGTGTTAGGCTTGGAGCCTTGCCGTCAATCTCACCAAGCATCTGACGGATCACCAAGTTGGAGTCGCCGCACACCACTAAGCGTCGTGGGTCCAGCCCCTGTAGCAGTTCGAAGCAGTCCGATGTACTCCGCCTCGTTCACAGTTAGGTCAGCAGCATACCTCGACGCCGCAGCGACTACAGTCCACCCGGGCAAGGCCCATACGATCGCGCTGCAGGCTCCTCCACCCCTCTTCACCCGGGCGGATCCATCGAAGCTTGCTACCCATAGTTCTTCATCCGGTTCTACCGTCGGTACTGGCATGGATATCACCTTCCGCGGCTCCTTCCGGGAACATGAAGTTCATACCCAACAACACGTCCACACCTTCACCGATGTTCGCGACCCACACGTCCATGACATACACGACTCGCGCACCGAGCGTGATCTTGGCTTCCGTACTAGCAGAGATGTAGGTGGTTTTGCCACCCAATCCGGACACCTTGATCTGTTTGTGTCGGTTGAGCTTGATCTTGAGTCTACGCGCAAGATTCAAACTGATCATGCTCACCGACGCTCCAGTGTCCATCAATATCTCCAATCGCAAGTCATTCACTGCACCATGCACCGTAGCCACCTCATGCGAATCCTTATCTGGCTCATGATCAACCCACCATCCGCATCGCTCACCCGGTTCCAGACGAAATTCGGTCGGTCCATCCGGTCTCCGCGATTCGGTATGGCTCAATCCAGAACGATCATCAACTGCAGCGGGGCTGCCGTAGCTTTAGCGTCAGAGGAAGACGTAACAGACTCACAGAGTCGCGGCTAAAGATACCCCGTTCTAATACCAGAACGCACGAGTCCGTACTCCCTACGGACTCCAAGAGTCAAGCCTTAACTCTTAGCTGTGAATCTTCAAACTGAATGTATTTCTCTTTATCGCGGCAGAGCCGCCTTCGGTGTAAATGTATCTGGTTCACTATCTAGCATAGTGAACCCTAGTCATATGCATAATCTGTGGCTCTGAAGCCATGTACTGATTCTCCTACTGAAATAGGTTAGACAGTGTGCACCACACAAGCCTATGTGCGCCACACTTCGTAACCCTTCGGGTAACATTCGTGTAACCCCGTTACACCCTCCCCCACCAAACCGTGGACACGGGTGTTCACGCTTAACGGTCAACGACCGGGTCTTGTTCCGTCAAGCCTCCTTCTCGAACGAGTCAATCCACATCGTGTGGACTTCTCTGAGAACTTCTCGGCGCAACGCGTTCTTACATGACTTCAAGTCATAACGCCTTTTGGTCTTTCGACCGCAGAAACTCTTTCACAAGGTCCGCCTCGGAGCCTCGCTCCTCTCGCGCTTCGGCACCTCGTGCCTGCGAACTCCCAAGCCCCCCAGCGCAGGTGCGCACACCGACCGTGCCTCCCAGGCTCTCGGTCTCCCAGTACTTCGCGGCGCAACGCCTCAAGCAACGCTCGCGGCGAGCACGCCCCAGCTCCCCTCGAGCACCAGCCCATCCGACCATGGACCTCAAAGATCTCTTCGGAGATGAGGAGGAGGGCGAGGTGGACTACAGCGAGTCCGATGTCGGCTCTCCGAGCCATGAGGGTGAAGCAGCGTCCCCACAACGCTCCCCGAACCGCCGCGACGCTTCGCCCACGTCGCCGGCACAACGCGGAGGTGGCACGTCGGCCACAGTTGGCTCGTCGAGCTCCCGCGACCAAGAGCGCCGCGCGCGATCGTCTCCTGCGCGCTCATCGAGCCATCCCCTACTGAGCGCACTGCGCCGTCGAGGGAGGAGCCGCGGCCACCGCTGCGCACTCCAAATCCGTTCCTGAACGCTCTTCCGGGCTCCGCGAGCTGCGCGAGCTCACTGAGTCACGGTACTCTCCGCCTCGTGCGGGGAAGTGCCCTTGGGCCCCGTCATCTCCAACCCTTTGGACGAGGCTCAATCCGAGCAGGTTGCGGCGCAGCTGGCCTCCATGCGCTCCCAGCGCCCCGAATTGCGGTCCCTGCTGAACCCCAGCACCGCCGAGTACGGCTTTCGGCCTCGTGACCCCGCAGAGGCATGCCGTCAGGTGTTCCAACCGACGCTGGCTCAGCATGTCATTGGGCCTGCGGCCCGTACTCCGGAGGAGATCGCTCTCAGAACGTCTCTACGACAGCGGCTCTTGACTCCACAGTCTACGACTGTCTCCGAGTACCGTGAGCGGTTGCGCCTGCAAGGCAAGGGTTTGTCCGTGCCCGCAATACGGACGTACCCTGTGGTGCTCAGCCCGGGCGAAAGCCTGACCGAACACGAGGCTCAGTTCGAGAACTGGGCTGAGAAGAAGAAGAAGCTTAGCTCCTTAGATGCTCTTCGAGCTAGCTTCAGCAAAGTGGATGTCCGTATCGAACGCAAGCTCCGCTTCGACTTTGCGAAGGTCCAAGCCAAACGTAGCCTCTCGGCCAACGCTCCGCCGCAGACTCACTCTAGCGCGACGCGCTTCGCTCCTTTGAGCCCTCCAGTCGCTCCGGCCCGTGAGGGCGTGAGCGCTGTGGCTCAGGGCCAACCCCGGAGCAATGTGGCTGACCCAGCAGCTCCCCAGCCTATTGCCGGGAAGCGCGGGACGGCCGGCATGCCGGCCTCGAGCCCACGGGGCGCTGGTGATCAAGCTGATCAAAAGCGTCCACGACGTCTAAGCAGTCTTGGCGAAGGGGCACCTCAAACTCCCATGAGTTCTCTGAGTGTGGGTACCCTCGCCACTTCACCAGGTACTGGTTTTGACCCCGGCACCGCCGCTTCGCCAGCAGGCGCTCCACATGGTAGTGAAGGTTCCCTTGCTCATCGAGCAGCGCCGGTGGAGGACGCACCAAGCCGCCTCGCGACGTTTGATGAGTTGTTCGAGGTTCAGCAACAGACGACTCGTCTTCGGGACCATGTCCAGGATGTCGATGCGCGTCTCGCGCGTACTGCCACGGAGCTCGACGAGCTTGCTCGGGACTTGAGCTGGGTTCAAGTGCCTCGCGAGGTCTGGGACCGGCTCCGACACTTGGAGAGCTGGGTGCAGTATTATGGCGATCGCGACGATGGTCGTAGCCAGGAGCTCTCCGAGCTTCGGCGTCAGCAGGCTGCAATGCAGGGTCAGATTGATCTTCTGGCCCGCATGCAGGGCCCGCCCGTTGCGCCTCCTGCACCGGTGGCCCCTGTGCCTGCGGCACCTCCGACTCTGCCCTCAGGGCTCGCGGCACCGCCGATGTCGAGCCTTCTGCCTGTGCCTGCAGCGCCTGCGATGATGGTCGCGTCTGCGACGCCTGCGACTGCGTCCTCGACGCTCGCGACCTCCGCGCCTGCGACCTCGTCGCCCTTCGGTGCCTCCATTTGCACCTGCGTCGGGTCATGGTACGGCTTGAGCAAGCCCACGTAGAAGACGGGGTGCGTCCGCATTTTCTTCGGAAGATTGAGCGCGTACGCAAGGCCCTTCCTGGCCACGACCTTGAAAGGTCCAATGAAGCACGGGCGCAACTTCGTCTTGAAGACAGCGGACACTGCATGTGTAGGTAGGTTCTTAGCGTTTAGCAATACCAGGTCCCCGACCTCATAACTGTTAACATTGCCTCTGCCTTTAGCATCTGCATGTTCCTTTTGCTTGTCTTGGCTCTCAGCCATTGCGTCACGCACGTGTCGTAAGACACTCAAGCGCGTCGACAAGAAAGTGTCAACCTGTTTACGAACAGTAGCCGGGCTGACATCAGCTAGCCGATCAGCTAAATCGGCTTCCTCTCCCCCACCAAGCCCGAGGCCACCACGTGGCGGCGTCAGCGGGACGCGGGGATGAGACAAGCTGTTCACGTAGAACGGCGTGTAGCCGGTCGAGGCATGCACGGCGTTATTCAACGCAAACTCAACGAGTGGCAGCATAGCGCTCCAACGCTTCGGCGTCTCAGCGCAAATACTGCGGAGCACGTCCTCGACGACGCGATTCACTCGCTCTGTCTGACCATCGGTCTGCGGGTGATCCGCCGTGGACATGTCCAGCTTGGTGCCAAGCACCGCAAAGATTGCGCTCCAGAAGTTGCCCGTGAAGCGGGGTCTCGGTCCCAGACAATCAACTCAGGGAGTCCGTGTTGGCGAAACACTCGGTCCAAGAACAGCGTTGCTGTACCCTTACCATCGATGGTATCCGGTACAGCCGCAATGTGAGCCATCTTGCTCAGTCGGTCGACAAAGACCACGACTCCAGTGTTGCCCGCCGCATCCGCTGGCAGGCCAAACACAAAGTCCATACTCATGGATTGCCAACAGCCCGAAGGGACAGGCAAGCTTGCCAACGGGGCTGCAGCATGGGGTGACGACTTCACTCGCTGACACGTCTCGCACGTGCGCACATAAGTGCTCGTCCACTTGTACATCTTCAGCCACCAGTAGTGGGTGCTCACCGAGCTGTAGGTCTTCTCATGGCCAAGATGGCCAGCCACCGGTGTGTCGTGGGCCTCATAGAGGATACGATACTTCAGGTCCTCATCATGAGGAATGACCACGCGTGGCGTGTCCTCGGAACCAGTGCAGTAGAACAGCAGGCCACCATCGAGGGTGTAGCGATGCAAACGCGCGCGCACTCGCGCCGACAATTCAATGTCCGAGTCTTGAAATTCCTTGCTCCCGAGAGCCTTCAGCAACGCGACACAAGTGTCATCCTTGGCATAAGCCGTTCGGATCAGATCCGGTAATGACGAAGTCACGGTCGTTACATGAGCCAGATCATAATCCGGCCTGCGCAACAGCGCGTCCGCGAGGACACAGGCTTGTACTTCACCTCGAAGTTGTACTCCGCGAAGAAGGACAGCCAACGGGCCATCCTTTGCGAGAGATGAGGCGACTGAGTCGCAGTGCGTAACGACGCGTGATCCGTGTAAATCACGAACGGCTGAGAGCCCAACAGGTGAACCCTGAACTTGACGAGCGCATACTTCATCGCAAGTAGCTCTTTGTCATGGACAGGATAGTTCTTCTCCGCAGCCTTCAACTGACGAGATTCGAACGCCACCACGCGCTCGCGCCCCTCGGCGTCTGCTTGTAGCAGGGCACAGCCGATGGCAAAGTCCGAGGCGTCACAGACGACACTAAACGGACGAGCGGGGTCTGGCAAAGCCAGAATAGGCGCATGAAGGAGACTATCCTTAATTGCCGCAAACGCATCTTGATGCTCGGTGTTCCAACACCACTCCGCGTCCTTCTTCAGGAGGTTGGAGAGTGGCCGAGCCATCTCAGCGTAGTTCTCGCTGTACTTGTGCAAGTAATTGGCCAAGCCAAGCCACTTGCGAAGGTCCTTCTGGTTCTGGGGAACCGGCCAGTCAACAATGGCCTTGACCTTGACCGGGTCGCCCTCAGGCCACGCTTCCCGATGAAGCACCCTAAGAAGGGAATCTCTTCTGCTCCGAAGATGCATTTGTCAATGTTGGCATACAACTTGTTTTGACGCATGCACTCGAGCACAGCACGCAGGTGCTCGACATGGTTCTCCATATCAGTCTTCCCGTGCTCCGCACGACTGTGGACAAAGATGTCATCGAAGTACGTCTGCGCGTACGCCCGATGGGGCCGGAAGAGCTGCGTCACCAGACGATTGAACGTCGCTGGCGCGTTCGAAAGCCCTTGGGGCATCACCAACCACTCCCAGAGCATGCCGCTCGGAGTACTCACCGCAGTGAGAGGAATGTCGCTCGTTCTCATGAGCAGTTGGTAGTAGCCATCGACCAAGTCGAGCGCACTGTACATCGTACATCCTGCCATGTTGTTCTGAAGAACATCCTTCCGAGGAATCGGCGTCTGCGCCGGAATGGTGGCGGCATTCAGCTTGTTGAAAGCATGCACAATACGCCACTTGCCATTCGGCTTTCTGACACAGAACGTCGGTGTGGAGTGTGGAGACTTACTCTCACGCACCATGCCCGCCTCGTGCTTCGCACGGAAGAACGCGTCAATGACGTCACACTGCTCCTTCGGCAGAGGCCACTGCCTCGTCACGCAGTACTTCGTTCCCGGAACAAGATCAATCTCATGTCGAACACCTCGATCCGGAGGTAGCCCCGAGGGCGGTTCCTTCGAGACCACGTCTTGATAATCCTTCACCACGTGGTACAAGGGGTCCGACGGATCCTTCAGGATCGCCGATCCGCTTCGCGCATTCAGCGCCTTCTTAGTGTCCTCCAGGACAGCTTCATCCAGACGCGAGGACGAGTTCAACTCTTCTTCAGGTCGTATGACCACCACCTCCGCCAAGTCTCCAGCCTTCAAGGCTTCGCCCAACTCGGCCAAGGACATCTCGTCCAGCTCCAGGAGAGCAGATAGTGAGGGCAAGTCGGTGAGACTGACATCTCCGTCGACGTCGCCCGTCACTCCATTCACGAGTGTGTAAAGCTGCTCGCTATTGTGTGGAGCCTCACCGCTCGGCACACCCTTCTCGACTCGTGAGACCGCAGACGCCTTGCGTCGCGCCGCCAGCGCTTTGCGGCGCTGCCGCCTCTTCATGGACACTGTCCGCCCAGAAGAGCTCCGTGATTTCGCGTGCTTCTTGACGCCAGGTATCACCACCTCATTCAGCTCCAGAGGAGCACCAGTGTCTTGATCGACACTCAGCGAAGGGCTGCACGACCCGCAGCCTCCACTCAGTGGATTACGTGCCACTCCACGATCTTCATCCGGGCAGAGCCCCTTGTCCTTCGGCATCGTGCCGACCGCGCCGTCGCTGGCACGCAGCAGGGCGTCGCCCTCAGACGCACACCCGCTCAGCGGAATTAGTGCCGCTCCACATCCTTGATCCGGGCAACGCCCACCTTCACTCGACCTCTCGTCGACCGCGCCTTCACTGGCACGCAGCAGGGCGTCGCCCTCAGACGCACACCCGCTCAGCGGAATTCGTGCCGCTCCACCTGCCGTCCACGAGCCACGCTCGGAACGCTCGTTCTCGACACACGCAGTGTCCACCAACTCGGAAACTCCGATGTCTAGCACATTGACCGACTCGATCCAGTGCTCGCGCCAGAAGCGCTTCTGCTTCCTAGCAGAGGTGGGTTCATGACTCGCCAATGCTCCGCCAGGGGAGAAGTGCGTAGCACCAAGGGTCTTCGACCTCCAATCTATCCAAGGCTCATGGCGTTCCAGCCACGCCATACCAAGGATGAGATCATATCTCGAATCGAGGTCTAAGACCAGACAGCGTTCCACGCTATCAAAATCTAAAAACTTCACGCCCAAGTCCACAGGGACTTTAGGCACCGTGACACGAGTGCCCGTCGCGAGACGAACAGTGACGATGTCACTCACACGCGCTACCAGCGCCTCAGCATAAAGCTGACTTCCGTCCATCGTGGAACGTAATTACCCGACGCTCCCGAATCGATCAAAATCGTCCATGGCTTTGTGAAGCCCTTCACCTAACCCTGGACAACTAGCAAGCCCGGCTTGCACACACGTTCCGTGTTATAGAGTACAGCTCTCTTCGGGGCTAAGTCCTGTCGACCTCCACCTCGCCGAGGTTCAATAGAACTTAGTTCCTCCCCAGTAGGCCGCCCCGCGCCTACTGGGTTTTCTCGTTTCCCCGAGACGAACCAGAGCCCTGTCTCGAACCCGAAGAGCGGCTTGACGAAGCCTGGCGCTGTAAGCGCAGCGGACATCCGGCACGCAAGTGACACGTGTCACCGCAGATAAAACATCGGCGGATGCCGCGCCGCTGCTCAGCAGCCCGAAGCTCGGCTTCTTCGGCTTCAGCATAGCTGAGGTCCATAGGCTCCGGACCGTTCGACGAACTGGTGTGAGGAGCATTCCACCCAAGTCTTGACGACTTAAAGTTGTGCTCCGCGTTCAACGCGATGCTCACAGCCTCTTCAAAAGAGCTTGGGTGAGTGCGGAAGACTTCCGTCCTGGCCACGCCAGTGCGAAGTCCTTCCATAAACACCGTGACGATGACTACCTCAGCCAGAGGCTCGGCAGACATGCCCGCAATGAGAGTTCTCAACTCCTGGACATAGTCCACCAAATCCTTCTTGCCTTGCCGGGTAGCCAGGAAGCGTGAGCGCACGCGATACGCCTCGTTAGGCGGAGCGAACACTCGGGACAGTTGCTGCTTCAGCTGGTCCCACGTCGGGAAGGCCGTGTCGACCGACGTCCCTGACGTTAGTGCCCACTCTCTCGCTCGCCCACCAAGCTTCGAGATAGCTAGCGCCACGCGCTGCGACTCCGTCCGGAGTAGAGCTGAGCTCATAGCCATCTCGACTTCACGGGTCCAAAGCATTAAGCTTTCCCTTCCTTGCCTTCGAAGGTCTTCACGCTCAACATGAGCGGCAGGTCTTGTTCCCGCGTCGGATGACGTAGCGGGCGCTTGCGGCGCCACGGCCGTCGCCATCCTCTGCTGGAGGTGCTCCAACAGAGCATTCTCGTAGCTGGAGAACGCCTCGAGGCGCGCATTCACCGCGTCGGGGCCTTGTTGCGCCAGTTGCGTCACGCCCTCCGGGCCCAGCAAGGACATAAGCTTTTTAAGCGCATCCTGCTGGTTCGGGGGCAAGTGAGCGAACTGCTCCATTCTCCACAGAGGGTCAGTCTATCCAGACTCAGGTGTCGGATTGACTACAAGTGCTACCAAGTGCAGCGGGGCTGCCGTAGCTTTAGCGTCAGTGGAAGACGTAACAGACTCACAGAGTCGCGGCTAAGATAGCCCGTTCTAATACCAGAACGCACGAGCCCGTACTCCCTACGGACTCCAAGAGTCAACCCTTAACTCTTAGCTGTGAATCTTCAAACTGAATGTATTTCTCTTTATCGCGGCAGAGCCGCCTTCGGTGTAAATGTATCTGGTTCACTATCTAGCATAGTGAACCCTAGTCATATGCATAATCTGTGGCTCTGAAGCCATGTACTGATTCTCCTACTGAAATAGGTTAGACAGTGTACACCACACAACCCTGTGTGTGCCACACTTCGTAACCCTTCGGGTAACACTCGTGTAACCCCGTTACATCGGCAGTCGCGACCGGACCAGATTGCGTGGGTGCAGACCGGGTCTCAGCTTCGTCGTTTAGTACGCCATCTTCTTGGACAGTCGACAGCGGTCCTTCGTGCTTGATCGTCGGGGCTTCGTCCAGAATCTCGACTTCATCATCCGGCTGAGAAGAGTCCGAAACTCGATCCTCGGCCGGGGGCTCAACCTCATCGGCGCCTCCCACAGACGCCTGGGCGGGTTCTTCGTCCTGTGTGGACTCACCCTCGTCTAGTCCCCTCGCCGGGTCTGGGACACATTCGGTGCCGGCCGGCACAGACTCGGTCGAGTCCGCCTCCAGAGCCTCGTCCTGGTTTGCTTGGTGCGCATCCAGAGCGGAGGACTCCGGGGCCGCTTGATCTTGAACGGCCGCCGACGCCTTCTTCTTCTCTTCCAGGGCCACCTTGCGCTTTTCCGCGCCAGCCTTCCGAGCCTTTCGGACAACGTCGTCCAGGGCCTTGTGCTCCTCCGGCGGCAACCCTTGTCCTCGACGCGACTGACGAGACGCCTCACCGCGTCCGCCTCCGCGTCCACCTTCACGTGCTTCCTTCCTTCTAGTCATAACCAAACTGTTAGTCCAGGTAGTCAGTAGAAACACCCCTTAAGACCAAATCAATATACAAACAACTCCGGTGGAAACCAAATCCGGGCACGCGCATCAGCTGAGGCGAGGCGGGTGAACGCCTTTATCGTCCAGGGGTGTATAGCGCGCTATGCCGGACCGAATGAAATTCGGGTTCGGAGTACCAGAGATTGTCCACGCGATAAGCAGTACACGGGACACCGAATGACCCGGGCCTGAAACCGCTTGGACGCACCGAATCGCACTGATGCGGTCCAGTGTTTGGGGTGTGTCCTTGTGTCGACCCCTATAGGTATCGTTTACCTTTGGCGGACCGGACTTCACCGAAGTGAGTTGTTACAAATACAGAATAAAGTCTGCTGGGTGTGTTCCTGAGATAAACCACACCGAATGAACAGAGGGTCAGACCGAATGGAAGGGATCACTGTCAGATCCGTAATTCAGACCAACCAACCACACAGAAACACAATGCCGAGCTAAACGTCACAAAATATACAGCCACCACTTATTCTTTGAGACCCTTGGGTGGGGGGTCTATACACCAGTCAACTTCGGAGCCGTCACCCAAGGCACTGGTCAGCCTTGGATGCACACTCGCTTACGCGCACCACCCTCACAGAATGAGGGAACAATACAAAATATAATTCAGCCCTATCACACAGTAGTCGATCAATTCGGTCTGGGGGGTGACTACCTCAACCACCAAAGACACACAGTAGGGAATATGAAATGGATGCCCGGTTGGGGCACGCAAATAGAAAATGAAGCTCTCACAGGTCACTCCAGGGCGCGAAACCCCAGTCACTGCCGACCTCGCCTTGGTACCTTTGAGTCCCCACTACACCGGTGCTCGCTACACCGGTGAGGCCTTGGAAGCGTCCCTAAACGTACTTAGACCGCGCGCAGGCAGTCTCCCGGAGGGCTCTTGAAGACGAGAAAGTCGAGGCTCTACTGCTGTCCTCGGGCACCAGAATCGTCCGCGTGTTCTTCGGCAAATTGGTTTCTGTTTAGATCTTACGTTTGGCTAGCTATCTTCTATCAATTCGCTGACTTTAATGTAGGTTTCACTATGCTTCGCTTGTCTTGAGTATGCTTGTGCTTCTTGACAGTGCTTCAGTATGCTTGTGCTTCTTGACAGTGCTTCAGTATGCTTGTCTTGTTTTCGGTATGCGGAAACTTGTTGACGGCGACACTTCTTCGGCCACACTCATCAGATGATGACAGAGGTACCTTGGGTACAGCGTCCCTTCGTCTGGGTACACCGTCTCTTCGTCTTGGAACTGGACCTCTCCCTTGGATGTGCGACTCATTCGGTGCTGCACGTGGGTCTTGGGGGATCTTGGTCTCATCCGGTCTGGATCGACGCCGCTGCTTGAACACATGCGGCGCGCACTGAACTTGTTCTTGGTGCGTCGATATCCAGTGTGTGCATAGTGGACGGACCGAATGAAGGATCCGGTCCATCCTCATCCGGTTCGGCACTTCGTCATTCTGTGCGCGATCACCGGGTGTACCACGATTCAGTCCGGGCAACACGGGGCTTTGTCCAGCAAGGTCTTGTGGGTGCGTGATCATGTCAGGTGGGGTCAATTCAATGGGGTAGGCCGACAACTCGATTGAGCCAATGCAGGCAGTGGCCAGGATACGTTCACTGGCCACACTTTCACGCCTTGGGCCTATCCTGCAGTTAGGGAAGTCGGCGGATGGACAGGATGCGGTACTCCGCACCAGATATGAGCGCTCATCCGGTGGGCGCATCTCCAATCCTGTGAGCCCATGCTTGCTGCAAGTGCCGGGTCCCATCAAATCTCCACACACATCCACAATCCACACATCACACTTGTCTCTGCCGGATGTCCATCCCGTGCGACCAATCACAGTTCTTCCGAAGGGTCAGTGTATCCATGGGGTCGGACATGGGTGCAGACAGAAATCCACTTCCACATCGTGTCAAGTGGCAGCCGATACTCCGACGACAACCGAGACTTCAGTGACTACAGTTACTTTGACACCTCGGATGAAGAAGGAGGCCATGTCGCGGCGGCGAATGAACAAGAAAGACGAGCTGCGGCAGAAGGGACGTACGCCCGGTCCGACCAACGTCAACGCAGGGGTGGCGAGTCCGGCCGAAACTTCGACCGGTCCAACCGACACTTCAGCCGAGACAACCGCGATGGTCGCCCGCGTCAATTCGGACCCTGTGCAGCATGTGGTGGCGCCGGACATTCGGCCCACTACTGTTATCGACGCTGTAGACTGTGTCAGCAAGTCCACGACATCGGCAAGTGTGTAGCACTCCAAGCTCTCACCACGTACCTTCGGGCGAAGGTTGAGAAGAAGGGCCTCTCCCCCGAGCTCCAAAGTCTAGTCTTCGGTGGCAATTTAAACTAGGCAGCCCGCCAACTGAAACTGGGTTGGTCCCAATCGGGCTGCCACAGTTAGCAGCTCCCGCGATCGATGCAGACTGCGTCTACGCGTTTGTGGGGACAAGCAAACGGCCGAACGACAAGGACACCGAAACTGTGAAATGGATTGAAACTGAAAAGGAGAGAGGGGAAACCCTCGGTGGAGGTGATAATTGTGAAGAAAATGAAAGCGACGAAGATGGAGATGCGAACGAGGCTTAGGTCTCAAGTGCGGTGCAGAGTGGACAGCCTGGCCGAACGCCCAGTGGGGTGACTAAGTTACTCCCAGGCGAGAGGCTGGGGTGGTGGTCTGCGCAGAAGTTCGACAAGAGAGCTCGGATGAGAGCTCTGGTCAAGGGTGCAGTCAACGACTCGAGGACGAGGCTTCTGTTGGACACGGGAGCGAACGTAAGTGTGATATCAGAGAGGTTTGCGAAGCAGTTACGGCTGCGGGATATTCAAAGACATGGCCGCTGTATGGAGATCCAAGGTTTCACGAAAGGAACCATGGCTACCGAGAGACGAGCCCTCGTCAAGATAACCCTCGGCTGGGCGCGTGTGTATGAGTTTGAGTTGTGGATCATGGATCACGGTGCTGGAGTGGACGTAGTCCTCGGCACCGACTTCATGATCCCCGCTGGAGTACGTTTGGACCTGTGCAACGCGACTGCGCGGTTGCCGGACGAGGTCAGCATTCCCCTCATCAAGACTCTGGGCGCGCCAGACGACCGAGGCTTCGGTCCGCATGTTAATGGTGGACCATCCGAGGACTTGCCTGTTCAGAGTCGTGAGTGTGTGGAGTACCGAGTGCAGCGACGCCAACCTCACCCGGATACACATGAAGTGTGGGTACGCCGCACGAAGTCTCTGCTGCCGACGGTGACGGGGTTTCGGCGGGGCAGAGTCGAGTGCGTGCGGTTGACTAACGTGTCTGACCACCCAACGACGTGTCACGCGCACACTCCGGTGCTCCTGTGGGTACCGATTGGCGATCTTCGACGAAACGACGGCTATGTGCGATTGACGTCAGCACGATATGAGGACTGGCAGAAGCTTGCCTACGAAAGCAGCCGAGATGAAGTCGCATTCGCGCGCGAGTGTGAGGCGTATTCGAAGTGGCTGGCCACGCAACCACCGGCTGTAGATCGGCCGACTTACACTCCGCCAACGGGAGTGATGGTTCGACCAGCCGAGGACTCGTCCAATCGGCGGCCCCGGTTAAGATGCGCCGAACAATGGGAATGTGAACTCGTGAAGAGGGAAGAGAGAGAGCAACTCGCTGCTGACGGCTCACCAGTGGGTGATGATCCAGCGGCGCTCCCTTCTCAACCTACGGAACTTGAAAAGGTGTGAACCGAGGCCTCGGCTGGGACGGCAGCGGAGCCAATCCCCCCAGACAGTGTTGAGGGCTCTGATGAAGCGGAGGTGTGTTCAAGGGGCAGCCTAGACTCGGCCGCCGCGCACAGAGACGACGGCAATTGTGGTGATGACTATGGATCGGAGTGCTCGTACGAAAGTGAGGTCTCGCCTGGAGGCGACGACCCGATGCTGGTACTGGAGCGCACCTACGTCTCAGTAGCAACTGCGGCAACAGCTGCGGAAGATAGCAGTGACGCGAAGGATGTTACATCCGAGCACCAAGCGAATGACATTAACCTGGAGGATTACGCTCACGAACTAGCCTTCCTACCCGACCTGACTGAAGCCTCGGTTACAGAGTTGGACTACTCGGCTGATAACGTGCGGCATCCGGACCTGAGCTGTGGCCGGCAAGACCGCGTCGTGAAGGTGCTCCAGAAGCGTGAGAAGATGCTGATCTCCAGCGGCAATGCATTACCACCGCCAGCCTATGGAGTAGTGTGTGATATCGATGTACAAGGGCACGCGCCCATCAAACAGAGGACTCGGCGGATACCCCTCCGACATCTCAAGAAGCTCTACGAGCTGCTCCGAGGGCTGCTGAAGGCGGGGCTGATCGCGTTCTCAAACATCCCGTGGTCTTCACCGATCGTCAGTGTGTTAAAGAAGAATGGTGTTGACATCAGATTGTGCATTGATTACCAGATGGTGAATGCTGTCACCGCAATCATGGAGTATGCGATGCCTCTGGTCGACGACTTGCTTACCGATCTAGAGAAGTATCTGTGGTACTGCTCGCTGGACGCCGCGAATGGATTCTGGGCTATCATGATGACGCAGAGGGCTCGTCAGATTTCTGCGTTCGTGTGCGCGTTGGGCGGAGAAGCGGACGGCAGGGGCTGCGTAGCAAGCAGCACGTCCTCGACAGCTGAGTTGAAGGACACAGCTATGGAGCGGAACTTGACAGAAGACACGCATCATCAAAGGAACGCCAGCGAAATGTATCGAGTGCTGGAGAAGCCACACACTGTAATATTTGAAGTGTGCTTAAGACTGGCAGAGGTAAGGTCGGCCGCTTTGAGTGGCTTCGAATGCCTTTTGGGCTCAAGAATGCGCCCATGATCTATCAGAGGATGCTCGACAACGCCCTGTGAGGCTTCGTGCAACCGAAGGGTGGATGGAAACACTACGCGTCGCTGATGGAAGAAGCTGAATCGCGTGATCTGGAAGCAAATCAAGGGCAGATCCGACGTCTCGTACGGAGTCTTAGCCGACCAAGTTCGAGGCAGGAAACGTGCCGGAAACGCGGTGTCCGACCTGATCAACAGCCCGGTAGCCGATATGTTCGCACATGGAGAGCCTGACGAATCCCCGTTAGTACCTGTATTCGAACGACGGCCTTTCGTCGACGATATCTGTTTCGGGGGCGAGTCGTTCGATGTATGCTTGGCCACACTGGACCGACTCCTAGCCCGGTTCGAAGAATCCCGTATCAGCGTGAGTTTCACAAAGAGCATCTTCGTGCAACCCGGGTGGACTTCCTGTCCCACGTGGTGACGCGGAACGGTATCCAAGCGGACCCGAAGAAACTGAAGGCTCTGACCGAGCTCTCGTTTCCGCGGTCTAAGAAAGGGGTGCAAGCCTTCCTTGGATCGCTGACCTACTACAGTCGGTTCATCCATGACTTCGCAGTGTATGGCTCCGCGTCAACTCAAGGACGAAGACTTCGGAGACGGGGGTGACCTCTCTGTAGCTAGACGACGCTTCGCCGCACTACAACAGAAGGTTGCTGACGCACCGATCCTTCGACACTTCGATCGCGACAGAGATGTTCATGTGGTGCTTTTCGCAAATGAGTGGGCGCTGAGCACAACGCTCATGCAGGAGCACGACGGAACGATGCATCCAGTCCGATTCTGCGGCCGAGTCCTCAAGGGCGCCGAGATGAACTATCACCCAGCGGGGAAGGAGGTCCTGGCCCTGCTACAGTTGTTGAAAGTGTGTTACACACAGCTTGCAGGTCGGACCATCCACGTCTATACGCGGTTTTCGACGCTCGATTGGGTTCTTAGGTCGAAGTCTCTGTTCGGACGCGCAACCCAGTTTGCGGTGCTGCTGTCTCCGTGGCACCTGGTGGTCCCGCGCGTAAAGAAGGATTGTGCTTTCGCCCAACTCCTCCAGTCGTCGATCACAAGTTTCGTCGACCTTGAGGACTCGTTGGCACCTGTGACTCCACCGACACGTGGCTCACCGAGTGTTCGGATGGACCCTCATTTGCTGTATGCTCGACTACCCCGTAATTACTGTGGCTATGTGCTCTCCTTCGACGGTTCTGCCAAGACGGAGAAGCACGGGGGCTACGGAAGTTGCGCATGGATTCTGTGGAAATTACCGTAATGGACGATAGTGATCGCTGCGAGTGTTTATCTCGAGGCTACGACTGTGAACCTTGCCGAGTAACAATGGTTTGACCGCAGCCCTGGAAACTGGAGCTGCGGAGTTGGTAATCGTCGGAGACTCGAGACTCGTAATCCAGCAATCCCTAGGGGTGATCGCATGTCGAAAGGAAACACTGATAGCGCAACTCAATCGACACAAGGAACTGAGATCGAGGTTTCGGTCGGTGAAGTACCTGCATGTTATCCGTGAGTTCAACGCTGCAGCTGACTCTTTGGCGAGTGAGACGTTGGAAAAGAAGGTGTCAGTGACGGTGAATGACAAGACTCGGACTGAAGAGCTGGCGCGGCTGAACCGCATCCACGAAGTTATCTACGAACCGTCAGCAGAGGCTTCGGCATCAACCGACACTTCGTCAACCGAGAAGTCACAGGAGGAGACCGTGCGTGCCGTAGGTTCAATACGGGTACTAGACGCATCGGACACCACTCGTCGCAAGATTTTTTTCGATTTCGTGCGGGAACCGCTACATGTATCAGCAGTGACCAGACGACAGGCAAGGGAACGCGAGAGACGAGTCCGTTTTGTAGATGAGGAACAGGCGATGCCTCAAGAAGACAGTAGTCGTGGCGCGGAGTCCGACCGAAACGGCGATACCAGACTCTCGAACCAACCGACGACTGGCACTACTGAACCCTCAGACCAGCCATCACAACCGAGACCTGACGCGACGGTGGTTCATGAACCGAACGCTGAAGACATTGATCCCGTGGTGGTGCAAACGGAACGACGCCGACGCATTGGTACGGCGCAGGATGAAGAACTCCGGTGGGCAAATCTCAAAGCAGTACTGAATGGAGATGAGGCGAAACTTGGCTACAAAGCCGCGCGAGAAGCTGGGAAGATGTCTGACAAGTTCGTGCTGAGTGAGGATGGACTTTTGTATTTCCTCGGTTCGAACCGTCGGTTCGGTCGTGATCGGTCCGAAGAGTCGACACTACGTTTGGTGATCCCGACGACGATGGTCCAGGAAGTGCTGCAAAGCTGCCATGACTCACTGGAGGGAGGACACCAAGGTATCGTCCGGACCTACCATCGCGTGAAGACCGACTACTACTGGATTGGACTGTTCGCCGATGTGGAGCGGCATGTACGCTCGTGTCCAGACTGCTGCTCGAGCAAGAGTCGCCCGCAACTTCGAGGCTACTCACCCGGGAACATCTTAGCCGAAAGTCCACTGCAGATTGTCTCAATGGACTTCGTCATCCCGCTGCCGAAGACTCGGCGGGGGAATACGGCGTTACTGCTGTTTCAGTGCGCGTTCACAGGGTTCGTTGTAATGGGCCTACCTTGGCTCACTACAACAGCTTACACGTGTGCGCACGTGTATGAGGAAGCGTAGCTTAGTTTAAACTAGAGTTAATTATACTCGGGCCTCCGAGTATAGATTAATCTAAATAAACGATCCAAATAATGTTTTTGGGTTAAAATGAGAACTGTTATTTTTGTTTTATGTTTCTGACTTCCTCTAAATGTAATATTCTAAGTTGGGAATCTGCCAACGTCTGGTTGGCAGAATTCCTTTGCTATGCATGTCGCTGATTGGTTAAAAGATGCTGCTTTCAACCAATAGGAATCTTAAATGTCTATGGACCACCCGTCGTGGTGGTCGTAAATGAATGTGGCACTTGATGTAACGTACATCAAGGCCGAGGAAGTGTTTGAACCTTTAACAGACATCGCGTCTGTTAGAGTTGCAAGTGGCTGTAGCCACTTGTGCGTGTAACCCCGTTACATTCGTAATGGGAAAGGCTATGGCCGACACTTCGGCCCTGTGTGTAGCGCAAGCCTTCGAAGAGTGCGTCTGCCGACGATTCGGTGCCCCCACCCTCATCCGACACGACAGAGACCCTCGCTTTATGGGCGAAGTCTTCCAAGCGTTCGCGGAAATGATGTAATCGAGGTCTCGGGCCACTTTGAGCTATCGGCCACAAGCCAACGGTCAGCAGGAGCGCTCGGTTAAGACTGTGATACAGTCCGTCCGAGTGTACGCCGAAGATCCTCTGCAACAGGACTGGGATGAGATTGTGGAAAAGCTGGTCTTTGCGATCAACAACTCGCAGGACGCCACGCGCAAGGACACACCGTTCTACCTTGTACACGGCTGGGATGCGCGGACGACACTTCGGTCCATGTCTTCGTCACTGAGACGAAGCCGCGGTCGGCAAACCGACGCCTTGGCTTGGAGGCGAGAAGTCAATCGTCAGCAGGAGATTGCACTAGAGATGACCAAAGAGTATCAAGCGACGGAGAAAGCCAAACGGGCCGAGAAGCAGAACGAGACTCTAAGTCGGCGCGAACGAGAGACTATGCCGACGTCTGACCGAACTGAACCATTCGGGCGAGTGCTCTGGGGCGACAAGCTCAACTGACGGTTCGTCAGCCGAGGCCTCGAAGTCGCTCTTCAAGCCGGGTGACCGTGTCTGGCTCTACATGGAGCGCGAAGAAGCTGGCGCATCGCTGGCATGGCCCCTTCCGAGTCAAGAGGAAAGTGGACGAATACGCGTATGAGCTGGCCCTGCCGGACCGAAGCGGTTACAGGTTTTATCCTGTTGTGCATGTTTCGCGACTAAAAGCTGTGAACGAATTCGGCGACCGACCGAAGGCTCGACTTACGACTGATGTCACGGATGAAATGAGACTTGACTTCGATGAAGAACTGCTACCCGAGGACAGTTTCGAACCCGACCATCTTGCGGGTGAGTATGAGGTCGAGACCATCTTGGATGACCGGACGCCGCTCTCGACGAGCACTGAGCGACCAGTCAGAGAGTTCAAAGTAAAGTGGGCTATGATGAGCCTACATGGAAGCTCGCGTCCAACTTATCGTGCGGTGGACTGCTGTACGATTACTTGCGCGCAAAGCGCAGCGAGAGCCGGTTGCAGATGGTCCAAGTCGCAGACGAGGACTTGGTGCGGCAGGCACAATGTGATGAGCTGCCGGCGGGGCGATGCAGCCCGCCTCAGCAGACGAAGAGAACTACTGCACCAACATTACTGCATGTTTGCATATTGCATGTATTTCGAGTGGAATGTCCAAGTTGCTCAAGTGGAGAGATGGAGATTGCGCCTAGAATCGACCGAACAGAGTGTGATTTTGTACCCCCAATTTGGAGACAGGGGCTTGAGTCTTCGGGCTCGCTGCTGGATCCTGACGACTTCCGCGACCGTGACTTTCGCGACCGTGACTCCCGTGGCCGTAACTTCCGCAACCGAGACTTCCGCAACCGTGTCTGGCGCGTCCGACGCCTGGGGCTCGCACTCTGCTACCGCAGCCTGAGATCGACCGACGCCTCGCCAGCGAAAGCTTCATCAGGAGTGTAACGGGAGCCTCGCCGCTGGAAGCAGGACCATCGAGTGCTTGAGCGGTTGCAGCTTGCAGACGAGCTCCGCAGCTGGCGCAGGGTACAGCCGAGCCTTCGGAGACTGAATCAGGAGCTTGGCCGTTGCTGGAGCGTGAGTGAGGCTTCCTGGAACACTGCAGCAGTGTGAAGAACATTCAAGGACTCAGGTGAAGGCAGCGGAGACGCGCTCAAGCGACGACAGAGGCTTACACTCACCGTGACTTCGAAGCTGAGAGCGCGGATGGCGATGGCTCGTGCTTCGCCCAGAGGAGTCGGCGCGCGTGCACGGCGGCAGGACAAGAGGGCACCACGGCACTCTCCACTTGTACCGGTTCGGGTCGAGGTGGGGGCTGCTGTGGTATCGAGAAATTCCGGTCGAAGAACAGTCCCGCACCGAGTATCAACAGTCCCGAACGTGCGAGTGAAAGTGAGCCTTCTGATTGGCTACTCACATTTACCGCATTAGAGTGACAGATGGATGGCCATTTAGTGACAAGGCACACGATGGGCCATAATAAATCCCCACCGATCCCTCCAAGTAGTCATAGTGGGTACAAGATTTGCCTCTCATTAGGAATTCGGATCTAGCCGAGGAGTCGTCGAGTCGTCGGATCAGCTCCAAGGCTCCGTCGATACTTGAATTTTGTATAGACGATAGGGATTAGCGATAGGGAAGGCCTCACAGCCTCTAATCACTAAATCAGAGCAGAAATTCCCCCCCCCCCCCCCCCCCGAAGCCACACAAGGGTCAAGTCCGTCTACGGTAAGTCTTAGCTTAGCTGTAGAGTCTGGATACGCTCGGCCGACACGGGGTATGTCTGCCGGTGAGCATAAGGTACATTGGCCGAGTGTTCATCCCTGGAAAGGCCAAGAGTGAGTAGTGGCCGAGTGTTGGAGGTATTAGAGACCTCCCTGTACGTTTGTACGCTTGTCTGGGTGTGTGGCGAGGCCCCCAGTATATTTGACTTCCAGCCGAGACTTCGTCTCGGCGCCCCTGTCCGAAGCCTCGATTGGCCTGGTACCCTTCCTTCTGAGGGACCACAGTGGGTTACGTGTGAAAGCGCGTGTGTACATTGCACCCTAGCCGTTGCTCGTGGCTAAGGGTGCTCTTATATTTGATTTACGGGCTCTATCTACCTGACCGACGACTCGCATAAGGCACATTCCAGCCCGGTGCAAGGGATCGGATCTGGTCTTCAGATTTTATCCCAACAATAAGCGCCGACCTTTTAGGAGGGAAGCGTGTTGTTGGTAGGGGCTCGTCCCAAAGGCCTTGGCTAGAGGGACGAGAACGCGTTAAATCGTGTTTTCCTACACGACACGTATAGCTAGCTTGTCATGCTTTTAATGAAGCGCGCTCCGTTATACACGGCTTGAGTCTTGCTGGCTAAGCTGGAGCTTGCTGGTACTTCGTATTGAAGGGGCAAATTTAAGACTGAGGAGAGCTCTAGCAACTACCTACAATGTAGCAACTAACAATAGGGAACGCTTCGATGCGAAGGTGCCTCGGTTCTGATGCGATCTTGTCGTGAGATGGCGAGAACAGTTCCGTTGAGCTGAATTGAGTGCGCATTTGGAGCTCACACGAGCTGTACTCGTGACACTCCCTCCCTTAGAAACACTGTGTTGTAAGAAGCCGGAAATGCGTTGACAACTTGATGCAGGAACGCTGCAACACTGCGTAAAGCTGAAAAAGATATCAAAGGAAGTGCAACCACTTGCGATGACTCCTTGATAAGCGAGCGAGGGCCACTTGAATGGGTGCGCTGCTTAGAAAACCTCCTCGGCACCGTAGAAGCTTTGTAGCTGCAGTCTAAACCGCACAGCTCGTTGCTGGCGGTCCGGAGATATCTACCAGGATCACCAATAGGGGTCACGTCCAGATCAATTCGGAGGTTGTAGTACCAGGTTGAGTCATTGTCGCTGACACATGAGCAACGCGTGCACGGTGACACGCACTTGCTGTGAGTGCGTAGCCGAGTAAGAAAATCGATAGGATCAGCATGCTCATCCTGACAAAGTTGCTTCGCCGACGGGGAACGCTCGCGGATTTCATCACGCTGCCCCCGGGGTCTGCGCAAGACGTCACCCGACTTTGAATCATCCAGCTCACAGAACTGGGAAATATTCGGGACGCCTGGCGAAGTCGAGCAATCGCTGTGAACTCGTGGTGCTGTAGAAAGCACGGGATCTCCGCGCAATAACGTAAGATCGGTAGGTGCCACGAGTTCCGCCACAGGAAGACATCCACAGCTCCTAGGATACTGAAATGTTGTTGTTGGAAACAAGGAACCAAGGTCTTGACTGGTGACGTCCTCGAAGCACTGCCCATTCGATGGGACAAAGTGGTCGTAAAGTGTTCCAGTCAGCTCCGGCTCGTCGTAGCACGAGATCGCGGGGCCAAACCTCAAAGTCACGCTGCCTTGGCGCTCGTCCATCCGATGCTTGTTCAGTTCGGTCGCAAAACGAGCGCAAATACTGTGCTTGAAAACAGTCCACGACCGAGAATTGTTGCTGGTAGGGTTGTCGAATTCGTAGTACCAATCCAAGGCCTCGAACTCCAAGAAGGAGACAACCATGTCGATGTAGAGCGAGTCATGCACATCACCACCAGTTGCAAAAGCTGAAAAGTGCTCCTCAACATGAGCGAGCCACAGTTCCAGGTCATCATCAGGGTGACCTCGAAACCTGAAAGGGACCGAGCCCGTCGACACACGTGGACGGAAAGGAAGCGTAGTCGAACCAGCGATGCTGCACCCATCCGGGCAATCATGCTTGTTGGACACGGAATGGGCGAGTCCAAGCTGGCCCTGGTCTCCAAGCAGAACGCCACACGACGTTTGATCGTCCAGCTCAGGCTGGGAAGTATTCGGGACGTCTGAAGAAGTTGTAGAAAGCTGGCTGACTCGCTGCTGCGCTACAGGAACATACCCATCACCAAGCAGCAGATCCACTGGCTGCGTTGGGATAATAGTAGGCGATTCAGGACGATAGGGAACGCTTCGATGCGAAGGTGCCTCGGTTCTGATGCGATCTTGTCGTGAGATGGCGAGAACAGTTCCGTTGAGCTGAATTGAGTGCGCTCACACGAGCGGCCTCATTCGCGCCTCGTAAATGATGGAGTGGAAGCAAGGACGTTGAGTAAATGGCCTTGTTCGTGCGTAAATCCTACCGCAACCTCTCTAATAACTTTTCGAAGATGACGAGAGTATCCTAATACTACTAGTGACCAATTTTAGCACGACATATACGTCGGCATCACCAGCAATGTGTGTCCAGCAATGCGTGTCATCAAATAGTCAATCTATCCACAACGACTCATGTGTGCGTATCGAGGTCCAAGTGCTTCGGCCTGTGGTGTAGCACCACGCGGAAAACGTGCCGATGCAGACGCTCAAGAGAGGAGGCGCCGAGACTGAGGCCCCGGACGCGAGTGATGGAACTCGACGCGGTTGATGGGGCGCGACGCGCTGCGGAGATGGACGGGAAAGCCGACGAGGGTGATGGGCTGTGAGACACGGCGCCAGAATCCAGTGCGACGCGTAATCATCCGACGGGTCAACCATTGCCCCGTCTCTTCAAAACGCGTCGACCCCAAACCCCGCCGAGCAAAACCCGCCGAGCCAAAACGCGTCGAGGTGAGATCTTGATTACGTTACGCAAATCAGGTAGAAGAACGGTAGTGCACGCACGACAGACGCAAGGATAGACGTAAGGTGGTAGGCTTAGCAAACACGAAGTAGGAGATAGGTGGTAGGCTTAGCAAGCACGAAGTAGGAAATAGCCAGTAGCAAGGACATAGGATAGGGTAAGGACTCAGTCCCGAAATTTCTCTGAACCACAAAGACCTCCCGTCTTCCCTCCGGTTCCAGGGGAACCACCAAGCGCCGGCAAGCAGAGCCGCCCCGATATCGCGGCCCCCCGTCGTTTGTTGGTTCGGGTACTCAACCCCCCACAGACCCGTGCTGAGATAAAGGCACGTTAAACGTATACCGTTTAGGGGCGCCCGATAACGCGCTGCTAGGCGAAGGAACGCACTGGCCCGATAACCGCCGTGCACAAGACCCCCAGTGTAGGCCCGATAACGCCACACAAGCCCCAGGAAACGCCGGCCTGATAACGCCGCACGCCCGACGGGAACGCCAAGGAAACGCCGGCCCGATAACGCCGCACGCCCAAGGCTCGACGCCCTACGACAAGGAACAAGCGTCAACCAAGAACCCCCAACTCTGAAGCCTGCGAATACTTGGGTCTGTATTTCGAAGATACGCTACTCCAACAACCGGGAAAGAGATTGCTCGGCGCGACCGCTATCCAGACGCGCCGAGTTTGTGCGAGACCGGCTCCGCGAGATTTCTGCGAGGCCGCTACTCCACAATGGTGCCGCGATCCGGGAGTACTACTTCGAATGACGGGCCATCGATCCAAGAGGCATCGGAGGCAAGGTGCGCCGTCGGTTGGAAGGTCGCCGACGACAAGAGAGCACGGAGAAGGACCTGTCGCGTCGTGGAGCTCTGAGGGAACCTTCACGACTGGCCACGGAGCCAGCGACGATCAGGAGGGCTACGAAGAACAGTTTGCCGTTCCCGATGTGGCTCCCGACGAGGGAGCCACGAAGGGTCGCGACGCAAGTCGCGATCCTACCGGTCGGAAGCCTGCGAAGGCCGAAGACCAACAATCGGAAGTCGTCCAAGAACAAGAAGAAGAAGCTGCGCGCGCCGGACTCGGCGGACGAGTCGCTGTCTAAGCCGCAAGGCAAGGCCATGGGACGCGAGTACACCGTCGAGGAAGTGCGATACGTCGTGGCCCGCACGGAGCTCTTCCAGCTGCTAGAGCAAGACCCCATGCTGGTCTTCCTCAAGCCCATGCTGATGAGCAACTTCACGGGCCCCTTCATGGCGCCGGACTACGACAAGATCACCAGCGTCGCACACGCTGCGCCGACACTTTTCCAGATGTTGCGTGATTCGGGATTCGTCCTGGGCGCCTTCGAAATAGAGAGGCTCTGTGACTGGGACCTCAAGTCCTGGTTGCGCGCGATCCACGTCGTGCAGGAGCCCTTGGCGATTCTGGCGGGACCCATCAAGCAAGATGCGACGATCTCTGCGGCGGATCGAGACGCGGCGAGTCCGGCAACGGCCTTGGGGCAGACTTCGACGACCACGCCGTCACCTCCACCTCGGTACCAGTCGAGTGTGGACTCTGACAGCAGCTTTGAGTCATCCAAGCGCATGCCCATAGAGCGGCTGCCGCGTGTCATGCAGATCTCCACTGCGCCGGCGCCCCCGCGCGCCGAAGTCGCGAAAGCCCACCGAGGGCGCGATCCCGAAGGCTCTGGAGGAGTCTCTGGTTAGACTGATGCAGACGACGATAATGCGCGCCCCGCACGCCGAGGCGCCCGTCGTCCAGGCAAAGCCGGAGCATCCAGCGACAGCGACGACGCGCCCCCACGAGACAGCCGATGTCGCGATGGAGTCGGTGAGTTCGCATTCGTCGTTGCGGTCCAGACCTCGACGCGACGTGGACGAAGATCCTGACGACCTGTTCGACTTGGACGTCGGGACGCCGAGAGCTGCAGCCGCGGTCTCAACGGCGACGGCCGGTGTCGGGCTCACGAGAGTTCGCCTCTCCGCTTCATCCGAACTGAAGGAATTCTCGGGACGCGATGCTGGCGAAGAGAAGGCTAGGCTGTGGCTCAACCGCCTGAAGTCCGCCGCTCGTCGCGACGGGATGACCGGTGAAGAAGTGTGTGGCTTGTTCAGCGATCTGATGAGTGTCCCCGCACGCCAATGGTACCTCCAACTCCCCAAGAAGGTGAAGAAGTCATGGGCCGAGTTGACGGAGCAGTTTCGCATCCAGTACTGCGGCAAGGGTGTGTCGATGGCCAGCCGCTACTACCATGCGGCGCAACGCCCGACGAGACTCCACTTGACTACTTGTACCGGCTCAATGTGGCAGGCCTCAGGGCGAACATCCCGTACGCCGAGGGCACCATCGAAGAAAAGCGTCTACACGTCGAGCACTTCACCCGGACGCTGAACACTCAGCAAGCCGAACTCGCCTCGCGTCTCACTCTGATGGAAGTCGCCGACTCCGAGGCGCTGGAGAAGAAACTGCGCGCCCGACAGCGTGGGCTGGCCCACCAGAAGAAGACTCTCTTTGGTTCAAGCAAGTTCCGTCAAAGGCGCCGACCCCGCCGGCTCAGCCGGCGCGCGCCGTACACGCGATCCACGTCGCGGCGGACGAGTACGACTCGGAACGCGAAAGTCGCGACAGCGACGACCGCCAGTACGACCAAGACGAGGGAGACGAGGAGCGCGCCAAGTTGTTCGTCGCGGGCCAAGCCCCACCTGGAGAGCCAGCGCGTCGCAACTTTGACCCCGACGACTCGGGACGCGACCTCCCGCGGTGCCGCCACTGCGGTTCACGTCGCCACGCCGAAGGAGACTGCTGGAAGTTGTTGACGTGCCAGAAGTGCGGTGGCCAACACCCGACGGAGCAGTGCTTGAGGGTGTGCAAGGCCTGTGGAGACGTGCACGAAGCTGGAGAATGCCCGATGGAGGAGGTCTTCAACCAGTTGCACCAGTGGTTCGACCCGCACAAACACGCGGGAATGCTGCCGCCAGCCGCTGAAAAGATGTTAAACTAGGACGCTCGCTGGTTTGGAAACCAGTACGAGACGAGCGACCTGTTTCCGTCTATGCATATGTGACCAAGAAGTCGCGAGAGGTGGTTAGTGAGATCCCGAGTTCCCTGAATGATAATACATGTGAACCCAACCTGGAACGTACCACGCGAGAGAACGCGCCGCGAATCTCGGCCATCCGACGTACGACGGACGACGAGTTTGCACGTGAACCACCATCGACTTGCAACCGGGGGAGCGACGCGGATACTGGAAACAATACGCGCCGCACAAGTGGTACAAGCAGGCCAAGATTCATGGGAAGCTGAACAACCGCCGTGCTGTGTTATTGCTCGACACAGGTGCCGAGGTGTCCATCTTGGACACCACCTTTGCTCGTGAGGTAGGCTGCCTGATCGACACGGAGATCACGCAAGAGTGTGTGGGAATTCGTGATGAGACATATTACACGGTGGGGAGAACCAGAGTCAAGATTACCTTGGCCGGGAACTTGGTGTACTACATGCACCTGTGGGTCGGCGACTGGGTCCGCCAACACGCGATCTTGGGGATGAACTTCATAGTGCCCGCAGGGGTGCGCATCGACACCGCGGACGGCACGGCGTGCCTCCCGACGAGGTCCACATCCAGATGATCGGACGAAGACCGCTGTACGGGGCGCGAATGCACCCGGTGAACTTGAAGACACCCGTGCAACAGGAGCCAGGAGGGACACATGAAGTCCAGCTGAGGCCTGACCGAAACGCGCCATTCCTGTGGGTGACACGAGCAGAGTCATGGGTGACTACCTATGTCAAAGGGAAGTTCGGAAGGAAAGCTTACCTACGCGTCACGAATATCGGGGACGCAACGATAACCCTCGACGCTCACGAAACGCTTGGGTGGTGGACACCGGCCGATGGCCAGCCCCGGAGCCGTGGGTTTGTCCGACTAGGCTCCACCCGGTACCAGCAGTGGCGGAACCTGGCCTACGGCGCGACGTGCGACGCGGAGGAGAATGGATCCCCGCCGAGTTCAACGGGCCGATGACAGACCGCCCCTCGTACCCAACGCCTAAGGCGATTCTGCGCCCGAAACCGAAGCAGCCTGAAGTGCGACGCGCCGTGGCCCCAGTGGTGGCAGCGATCGCAGGAGCGCCGAAATGAGGCAGGGAAGAGGTGCTGCTTGAAGACCACCGGCAGGACGATAACGAAGGACCGGTGAGAGCTGAACCCGAGACGCCACCGGTGGCGACGGGAAGTGCGACAACTGGGGAAGCGCCGAAGTTGAAACTCGACGAGCTGAAACTCGGCGCGCCGAAACTCGACGAACCGAACTCGAGTGAGCAGGAAGGGGACGACGCGGTCCTTATCCATGAGGGTCAGACCTCTTCGCAGAGGATCTCGAGTCTGAGATGGCCGTGCTGCCGGATCTCTCGTTGACCGCCGAGGTAAGAATCGAAGACCTGAAGGTTGGCGCGCCGACCGAACTCCCACCCGAAGAAGCGGCGAGGCAGGAAGCACGGCTACGCCAAATCATCTGGAAGCGACGGAAGTGGTTGATCGGCAAGGGCAACGCTCTGCCGCCTGCCGCCCTGGGGGTGGTTTGTGACATCGATGTAGGCGACGCAAAACCCGTCGCACAACGCGTCCGGAAAATCCCGCCACAATTCCGAGAGAAGGTCGCCGACCTGATCAAGGGTCTACTGAGCGCGAGGATGATCCAGAAGTCGAAGTCACCGTGGGCGTCGCCCATTGTTGTGATCATCAAGAAGAATGGCGTAGACATCCGACTTTGCATCGACTACAGGCTCATCAACGGGCTGACGCAGCTGATGGTGTACCACATGCCGCTTGTCAATGACCTGCTCGAAGACGTGGACGCGTACCTCTGGTACTGCTCCCTCGACATGGCGAGCGGCTTCTGGGTTGTCCCCATGACGGACCGAGCCCGGCTCATCTCGGCCTTCATCACGCCGATGGGCCTGTACGAATGGCTGCGCATGCTGTTCGGCCTGTGCAACGCGCCGCAGATTTACCAACGCCTGATCGATAACGCGCTCTACGGGTTCCTGAAGCTGTCTCCGGATGGCAGCACACGGGACGTGTTCGAAGACGGCGAACCGGTGAAACCAGGTGTCCACTCCGTCCTGGGGCGGAGGTCGTACATCGACGACATCCTCATCGGAGGTACGTCGTGGGACGACCTGTGCGAGAAAGTCGAACGCTTGCTGGACGTCTGCGAACAGTGACACTTGTCCATTAGTGTCGAGAAGAGCGAGTGGGGCATGTCCAAGGTCGACTACTTAGGCCATCGTGTCTCGGGACGAGGGCTGGAGGCGAAGCCGAAGAATCTGGAATCGCTGGTCGCGCTCGAGTTCCCGCGCACGCTCAAGGGCCTGCAATCGTTCTTAGGTAGTCTCAACTACTACCATCGATTCATCGCCGACTTCGCCGTGTATGCGCTGACGGAGGCCGACTTCGACGAGTACGTCGCACGACCAGAGGTCCGCGGACAGGAAAAGTGGATTCACGCCGCGCGCGCCTTCGACGCGCTCAAAGCAAAACTCGCCGAGACTCCGATGTTGAAGCACTTCGACGCGAAACGAGAGTCCGTCGTGATCGTGTATGCCAGCGATTGGGCCATCTCCGGGGTGCTCACGCCAGCCCACGATGAGGTGTATATGCCGGTGAAGTTCACCAGTCGCACGTTGAAGCCCAACGAGCTGAATTACAACGTCGTCGAGAAAGAGATCTTGGCCCTGCTGCGCATCTTGAACGAGTGTTACACGATGCTAGCGGGGAGGCCAGTCCGCGTCTTGATGCGCCACACGACACTTGCTTGGTTGTTCCGGTCCAAGGGACTGCAAGGCCGACTGTCACAGTGGGCTGCGATCCTCTCGCCATGGAAGCTGGAGGTCTGCCGGTCCATGAAAGGGAGGAAGAACTCCTCGGCACACTGGCTGCGAGCATCACGCCGCGAACTTGTGTCGAATGCGAGCGCCGACATGCTGGCGGGGCAAGCTCTGCAACGTCAGGGAGGCCGCAGCGTACACAGCCCGGAGGAGATCCGAGATCTGAAGACGTTGAACCGCTTGGAAGAGATCATCCGACCACGGACAGCAAGTCCCGCTACAGTGTTCCCAGAAAACCTCGACCCGGGAAATCTCGACGCGGAAAACCTCGACGAGAAAATTCTCGACGCGCCGAAACACGACGCGGATGACCCCGCCGAGGAGACCAGGAACACGGGACGCGGGACAGCACAAATCCTCGCGGTGACGACACGCTCTGCGGCTGGACGCGACGCGACGCGTAGGAGCCGATCTCCGGACGTCCTGGAAGAGCTAGTAGTGAAACGACTGCGTCTGGATTGCATCCGTATCGCCCAAGACGAAGAGGTCTGGATCGTCAACCTCAAGAAGTATCTCCGCGGCGACGTCGGAGACCTTTTCCGGCGCGAGGTGAAGAGCTGCCAGAAGTTGGCGCCACAGTACGAGGAAGGCGAGGGAGGACTGCTCTACTACCAGCCGAGAATCGACGAGTCCGACAAAGACCGCGACGCGATGATGAAGCTGGTGATCCCGGAGACTCTCCGAGAGGACGTACTCCACCACTACCACGCCAGCCTGGAGGGCGGGCATCAAGGTATTGGTCGCACGTACCAACGGGTGAGACGCCACTTCCACTGGCCAGGGATCTTCAGGAGCGTCCAACGTTACGTCGGAGAATGCACAGACTGCGAGGCGGGAAAGGGCCCCCGACTATTCAGGGTGAGTCGCCGGGCAACATCGTCGCGACGTATCCATTCCAAGTCATCGCCATGGACCACATCCCGTCATTGCCCGCTTCCTACAAGGGCAACACAGAGCTGTTAGTATGGGTCGACCTCTTTACGGGGTTCGTCGTGGTCAAGGCAAACGCGTCACGAACCGCGCAGACGGTGGCCGAGGCGTACGAAGAAGCCGTGTTCAGGCGCTTCGGCGCGAGCGAGGCTATTCGACACGACCGAGAGCCGGGCTTCATGTCAGACTTCTTCAAGGCGTTCAACAAGCTCATGGGCCAGAGACAACGAGCCACGCTCGCCTACCGCCCTCAGGCTAACGGCGCTGCAGAAAGCATGGTGCAGACAGTCACAAGAGCGATTAAGATGTACATCGCGGACATCGACCAACGCGACTGGGACGAATACGCCGAGCGTCTTACCTTCGCCTTGAACACGTCGCACGACCGGACGAGGAACGAGACTCCGTTCTTCTTGGTACACGGCTGGGACCCCGGTCGACGCTAGAGGCGACACTGGCCGTCGGAAACTCGTCGACCAGAGATGTCGAGGCCAGACGATGGAGGCTCCGCATTCAGCGTCACTACAAGGTCGCAAGAGCACAAGCGCTAGAGTTAGTGCGTGAGGCAGTCGAGGGGAGCGCGCCGACAGAACGAGAACGCGACGAGCCACGACATCTCGGCGGGCTCACGAGTTTGGCTTTACCTGGACCGAGTCAAGCCGGGATACGCGCGCAAAGTTGCGCACATGTGGCACAGACCCTTCCGTGTCGCCGAGATGGTCAGCGCATTCGCGGTGCGCCTTGAGACGGCAGGCACGCCGTACCAGCTATTCCCCGTCGTTCACGTTTCCAAGCTGAAGCCCGTCCGAGAATTCCCGTCGCGGCCCGCGACGCGGTTGACGGTGCCGGCTGAAGAGCGCTTCGACTTCGACGAGGAGCTCTTGCCGGAGGACAGCTGGGAGGCCACAGGCGAGCTGGACGACGACGTCTACGAAGTCGAGAAGCTCGTGAACATGCGCGAAGGCCGGGCCACGCGATACGGACGCACGCGACGCGAATTCGAGGTGAAGTGGAAGGATACCCGGACACGACGTGGGTCGACGAACTCGACCTCAACTGCGGCGGGCTCATGTACGACTTCCTGCGAGAGCGCACGGGGCGCAACCGGTTCGAGGCGATGCAGTCGCACGAGATCGCGGGGGCGACGGGCCCAGGTGGGTGAGCACCTACGGGTGCGACTAAGTCGGCAGGGAGGCTGCCGTCGGGTGGATTGGAGGAGAGCCCCGACTCTGGGAATGGCCGGAGCGGGAGGATTGGATGAGGGAAGTGTGGCGGACCAGCCTGTTGCTGAAGATGGGACGGCGGAGGGTCGTCTCATAAAAGATGTGAAAAAGTGGAAAGAAACGAAGGAGGAGAATCGAGGCTACGTGTTGAAGTTATGGCTACGACGACTAAAGTGCTACGGCCCCAGCGGGGTGCGACCATGGACCAGACTCAAATCTGCCGAATGAACTTACCTGCAAGGCGAGGCAGATGGTAGGCGGGGTGATCGCGTGTCACCCGGCAGCGCGCGCCGGCGTCCATCTCAGCCACGGTGAGCGGCGTCCGGTGGAACCGGCGCCAAGGCTCCCGCGCGTCGATGTCGTCGAGCGCTGCTTGCAGCGTCGTGTGCTGGAGGCCCGGATACCATCGGCCGATATGCGAGTGCGCGGGCGGGAAGTGGAGCACCATGGGGTCCAACAGGAGATCCATGTCGGCGGAGCCCAACCGGAACAACTCTACCGCCAACTGCAATAAGCTGTTGAGGTGGTTGCCAGCGATGGGAACGCCGTGAATTACGCGCCGTACGCCACCTCTTCCACGCCGCGCCGGGAACAGGAAGTTCGTGCGTCGACTCCCAGTAAGCCTGGGCTCAGTGCTCGATGTGACGCCGAAGTCGGCGCAAGAAGGGTGGAACACCGCGTCGCCCGACGCGAAGAGGAGTGACTCGACTGCTTGGGTGAGGTACCGCCATGGACGAGTGGCGTACAGCGCGTCGATATTCGCTTGAGTTACGAGAGTACGGTTCCAGTTCGCAGGCTCGGGGCAGCGTGGCGGGGAACGATCCATCCGAGTGGTGGCAGGAAGAGCGTCCGCAATTCCTGCGCGATGACGAGGTGGAGGCGGAGACGTCGCACCCTCTTGGGCCAGGGAGCGTAACGCGGTTGTCGCCAATCAGACGGAGTCCCCGCCGGAGGGATGACGGGGCCGAAGAACGCCGTGAATTACGCGCCGTACGCCACCTCTTCCACGCCGCGCCGGGAACAGTGAGGCGAGGCCGATGAAACCTTTATCGCCCAGGGGGGTTCGTATAGCGCAGCCCAAGAAGGTCCTCAGGGTGTAGACGCAGAGAACCGACTTGAGAGTCAACAGCAAGAAGGTAAATCCAGAGGTTCGCAGCCGCAAAGCTTTAAACCCTGAGGATCACTCTCCTTGGTTGGCGTGGGTACCTTGTGTAATCCCTGTCGGCTCGTTTGTCTTTGACGGAACGGCACTTCACCAAACTCGAATGTAGCCTCGAAGAAGCGCTGAGGTGCACGTCCAATCCAGAACGCACCTCGACACTGGAGGCAAAACCCAGAGAATCAGATTACCCGGAATCCAGAATATCACGAATTCAGGATCCAGGATTTCGGTCAACTCTGGGGTGAGGAACTCAGAAGACACCTTACCCAAATGCCTTCGTAGCTCGATAAATCCAACAAATACAGAGTATACAAACACTACAACTAGCCGTCACTTATTCTTTTGGACCCTTGGACGGTGGGTCACTCACACACTAGGCTCACTCGAGTCCGAAATTCAGGGGCCTAGCTCCCCTGAGACTCACACAAACGCGCACCACCTCCAGTACAGGAGGAAAATACAATCACTATCAGTTACCTTTCCCTTCACACAAGCAGTCAATACACAATCCTGGAGGCGACTACTTAGCACCCCAGAATACCCTCTGGAATAATATGAAATGGGCTACCACGAGCACAGCAAGTGACCCAACTAGGATATGAAATAGGTGGATCACTCCAGGAAGCACGAGGCCGTCGCTGGTCCCCACCTAACTGGACTTGAGTTTGATGGAGTCCACACAGACGGCTGTCCTTCGCCGTTGATGTGCCCTTAGCGTCCCGCGGTCGTAGTCTCGGGTCCTCCGGATTTCCGTCGGCAGGCTTGGCCGAAGTTACTTGCGCAGTACAGGGTAAAAGGAACTCTGTTTGTCTTTTATCAGCTACTTCTCTCTCTTACTTCTCTGTTCTTCTGCATTCTTCGGGCAAATATCTTCATTTCACTATACTCGGGGTCGAATATCTTGTCTTCAGTATACCTTGGGTTCAGCGGTCCAGACTTGCGATCGGCTTGCGATTCCATCGTCGCAAGACGTCCAAAGTGCCAAATGCGGGTCCTTGGACTTGGGTTTGTATGGTTCTCGGTTCCCTCTCGACTCCTCGAAAGTATCCAGTTAGCAGATCTGCAGTCGTATCTTCAAGGCCACGCATCACTTTGATTGCAGACCGATTCCGGACTGACTCGAAAACTCAGAGATTCATGATACTCTGGGTCGGTCTCTGAAATTCACTGGAACTCAGGGGAGTCTTCTGGGAATCTTGGTGATTCTTGGGTGTTGGCTTGGGAGACACTTGGATTCAATGTGGGGAGTCTGGATTCATGGTCACACTCAGGGTTCGACTCTTGAAGTCCTGGGTCACTTGTTCATCGGGGATGATTCTCAGGGTTTCCATGTGGCACTCTGGGTGCCAAGTCGTATTCTTCACAGACTCTTGGGTATCTCCACAAATCCAAACACTTAGCGGGTGTAGCGGCCTCCGGCGCATGTTCACGGTGGTAGTGGGTTGAGTTTTCTGGGTATTCTGGTCCTTTGTAGTACTCTGGACCACAGCAAGATGAGGTGTACTCTGGGATACATTCTCCAAAGACACTTTCCGCCAGACTTTAGGCACTCATCGTAAGGGAAAGTCCGCGGCTGGACTGAGTGTTTTCTTCTGAAATCTTGGGCGTGCACTCCCAGGATTCACACTTCCAGCCAGTTGGGCCCATCTGCGGTCAGGTACTGGATTCATCCCCTGGGATCACTTCTCTCCCACAGTCGCCATCCGTGTCACACGGGTACAGCCGCGCCGCATCCAAGTTATCCACCAATCACAATTCGATACAAACTCCAAGTCGTGGGAGTGACGGCGCGTCGTCGGCAAATTCTGAAACCGCCTCGTGTCAACCGCCCCTCCTGGTCCGGGTCCATCAAAGAGGAAATTGCTCCGAACTGGTGAACCATGGCCAGGCCACACAAACACCGACTCCGAGGCAACGTTGAAATCGACACAGCCGTTGCACTCTGTCGACTCCCAGGATTTCACTCACTTCGACGGCCCCCTGTCTCCCCAACGGTTGGTCAGGACCGATCTTCAAGGTTCTCCTCTCAGACGCAAAATCTCCAACGGGCGATTCGAGGTCATATCTCAATTTCACAGCTCGTCAACATGGCAGAGAGCGCACCTTCCGGCAGCGAGCAGGCGGCGACGCCGGCTCAAGGCACGACGCCGACAGCTCGTCAACATGGCAGCACGCCTCCTCCGGCAGAGTGGCGCGCGAGCGACACCTCCGTAGGCAAGGCCCCGGCGAATGGTGGCAACGCGCCAGCGGGCGGCGACAACACGCAAGTGGGCGACAGCAGCGACGCCTCGACGGGCGCCCCCAAGGAAAGCCAAGCAGGTTTCCTTCGCCGACTCAGAGGACAAGGTCCCCAGCACGGGCATGCGCGAGGCTGATGGCGGTGCCTCAGCTGACGCAGCAACCTCAGGCGCTGGGGATGGGAACTCGGCATCCAAGGCCCCAGACGTGGAGAAGGCGACATCAAGCACGGCTACAGTGAACGCCCCTGAGTTCAAGACGCCCCGCCACGCGACGGTGACGGACATCCAGGGGCTCATCTGCGCGGGCATGCTGAAGGAAAATGAGGTTGAACTTCCGGAGTTCATGATCCCTGAGCGCCCGCCGCACTGGCAGCTTCCGGGTCCGCCGGATCTCAAGACCAACGCGTATCTCGTGGGAGTTCCTGGGGTCACCAGCGACGTTCGCTCGGGTGCGTTCGCCACAGAGGGCTACGGCGGTGTGACCACCCTGATAGGTTTTGAGGAGCTCTCCGACGACGACCTTCAGGTGTTGAAATAAATCTGTGGTTCAAACGCTGGGGTTGACGTTTTGCGTCACCGCGGTTCACCTCTCGCGGCGTACGATCTGGATAACACTCTGAATTCCATCGGCATCCGACGCGAAGTGGCTTCGCTGATGTGTCACTTCAACAGCACCCGGTTCGCAGAGCGCGTGTTCAAGACAACCGGCTACCTGCGTCGCGTTCTCGGGGCTTTCCGACACATGCGATCTCTGGCGGAGTCCAAGCAAAATTCTGCTGCCGTCGAGGAGCTGGCCGACGCACGGCGTAGGCACGCCGAGCTGAAGCGTACCTGGAAATTCGCGCGCGACTTCTGGTTCTCGGAACTGAAGGAGGCTCTGGGCAAGGTGGAAGCCGCGGGAGACGAGCAGAAGGTCGCGCTCCAGGAGCAGAAGGCACGGTACCAGGACGAGATTGATTCTCTGAAAGCCGAGAAGGCGCAGCTCAAGGCGCGTCTGGCTGACTCTGAGACTCAAGTGCAGATCCTGAAGTCGCGCCTGGCGTCGGCCACAGTGGATCCGTGGAAGTTCTCTGACTTCCTGCAAGAACACACGGATTTCACGGGAAATTGGGAGCGTCTTCATGACCTGTTCAGCCACTGTATTAAGGAGACCAAGCCTCCCGAGTCCTGGGACACGGTTGTGAGCGTCACTGCGATGGACAAGCGCAACCGCCTACCCAGAGAAAAGCAAGCGCATGCCTCCATCTGCAGGGTCGGGATCCTCGGGTCGCCCTGAAATTCTGGATCTCACAGGTCCTGGCAGCAAGCCTCGCGGCGGTTCCCAGAGTTCCAAGAACACCCAGGGTTCCAAGAAGAGTCAAGACTCCAAGTAGAATCAAGGCTCCAAAACATCGCGGCCCTCTGGCGCTCCAGAGACTCAAGCGCGAGCTACAGACTCCAAGGCGCACAAGGTTCAACGTCGCCCCAAGGATCATCAGCCTGGCCGCGACTCTGTGCGTCGTGCCGGCGATAAGACTGTGGTTTCCAAGGAGGCGGCACGTTCGATGCTCCCTGGGGGTGTCGTCTGGAAGGAGATCCGTCCGGATGTACGTCAGGCTATTCTCGCGGGGCTCAAGTACGACACTGCGATGGAGTGGATTGGCAGGGATCGTGCTGCTCACGGCCACTTCAGGCAGCCCCAGCTGATCAAGATGCTGGTTAGCATGATGTATTGGCGTCGGCTGGACAAGACTCCCTGGGCCAAGTATGTCCCAGAGGCCTACTACGAGATGGCCGACGAGCGTCTGGATCGGCGTCTTCGGCGTAAAGAATCCCGGCACCCTGGGGCAACCTCGATGATCACGTGGTGTACCCTGACGAGGATGCTGACTCCATAGTTGACGACCTCGAGAACGACCCAGACTACCATCCTCCGGCCCAGAGCCCAGGGGAAAGCCCTTCCAGCAGCTCGGAGGAAGAAGCGGAGTACCTCGCCCCTGAGATTCTGGAAGAGGATGATGACGAAGTCGTAGAGGTCGACGACGACGAAACCGACGAGTCTCTGGAGTGTAAACCTCCCGCCAAGCGTCCGCGTTCCGAGTCAAGCGAACAGTCCCAGGATTCCAGTCCCAAGACGAAGAAGCAGCGCCTCAATGGTCCCCAGAAAACCAGTTCCCGCGCTCAGGGTTCCAAGGCTGCTCAGGAGACCAAGGCCCATTCGCGCCCGAAGAAACCCTCGGCACTTGCGCGTAAGTCGTACTCAGAGCTCACTGCAGAGGAGCTCGCGAAGGCCGAAGTCCCTGAGGACGATGAGACCTCTTGGCGAATCTTTGGCGTTCTGGTGCAGTATCCGAGCGTGACCAAGAGCGCGTCGTGCCAGACTCCTGGGTTCCCAGAGTACGAGATTCACAAGTACTCGTACGACATTGCCCATGAACGCTGGGATCGCAAGGCTTACCAAGAGATCCTGGACTCGAAGCCCTGGAAGACCATGCTTCAGGGGCGCGTCCGGGTGTTCTACTTCCACGAGCGAGACATGCTGGCAGCGAAGGCGCTCAAGTTGGTTGACGACATCGTGGATGCCATGCACAAGCATGCGAGGCAATTTGGGAGCGAGGACACTGGGTGCCTATTCCGACCGAGTCCAAGAGGGACATCGCCATGGAGTCTCAGCGCAAAGCGCGTCGGAACGCGCTACGCAGGGCATTCAAGACGCTCATGGAACGCTCGCGCGATACCCCTGGATTCATTCCTTCGCTACTGCATGAGCCTGGTCTCTGGAAGTTCCTGCCAAGTGCTGCCCCTGGATCTGGGAGGATCCCAGAGTTGAAACTCTCGGAGGCCCAGAGTGCAACGATCTCGACATCCAGCGTGCGTCACTGGACATGCGCGAGCCAGCTCGCGTGCAGTGGAACACCGCGAACGACGAAGAGTGGCTCCAGTACGTGCCCAGCAACGTCCAGCTCAACCTCAGGTCCCCTGCCGTCCGCAAGCGCAACCCGTTGTCGCTAACCCACTCCTGAATACGTTCGCCTTCGTCGAACCCTGGGATCCGCTTAATCTTTTCACATGTCGTAGCGTAACTTCTAAGAATACCCAGGGTTTTCACCTCACTGTCTTCTTCTTTCGCCAGAGTTTCATTGCCTTCTGAGTTGTCATTACACTTCACTTCACTAATTCCATGTCCTTCGAAAAGCTCACCACACAGCGCCACGCCGAAGCATCAGCACTGTTATCTTCTCCTTAATCAAATCAATTCACATTCACATTTCCATCTCCAATCTTCATACATTCCGTCGATCTTCCCCAGAGTTCCACCATATTACTCAGGATTTCCCCTGAATTCCACATGTAACTCTGGGTCAATGTCACTCCCTGAGCGCTAAACTCCTGGGTGATCATCTCCGGCTTGCATAGCCTGGAAACGGGCTCGCGCTCTCGCGCCTTGATTGAATTCATAGAGTAAGGCGCCGCAATTGAGCTTCGACACGGGCAGCCACTCGGTCTCATCATAGCCTTTCCACTTCACAAGATATTCACGGATTCGCCTTGATGTCCGAGTTCGCTTGGTCCACCGCAAATCCAGAATTCGTTCGACTTCATACTCGTCGTTCGCTGTGTCAGGTTTCCAGCTGTCTTCAGGTAGCAAGGTCGCGTCAAAGTCATCATCCTCATTCACGTCGATCTCCACGGTGGGCCGCTTTGGGAACAGCGCTCTGGGTTTCAAGCGGCTCACATGTACCCAGGGATTCACACGATACCCAGTGTTCTCGACTCTGAGTTTCACGCGGAAATTATCATGGATTTCCTGAATTCTGAAGGGGCCATGCCACATATGAGCCAGTTTGCGACTCAAGCCAGGCTGCACTTTGGGTATGTACAGCCAGACAGCATCCCCAGCAGCGAACCCTGACTTCAGTCGTCCCGAGAGCTCCTTCCACTTCTGGGTCTGCTCGGCAGAGCGCGCTCGCTTGGCCTTCTTCTGAAGATCTTCTGCGCAGGCTTGTGCATAGCTGTAGTCGCGTTGCAGTTTCCTGCGCCACTCATACGCCGTGCGTTCCTGGACACTCGACGGTCTGGGTCCCAGCATGGCGGACACAGTGCCGTGTGCATCCCAACCGTGCACTAAGAAGAAGGGGGTATCCAGACGCGTAGCATCGAAAGCGGTATTCAGGGCGAACATCAAGCGCTCAGCATGGTCGTCCCAGTCACTCTGGTCCGCTTCAGCGATGTATGCGCGAATGCTGCGCACCACTGTCTGCACCGACCGCTCTTGCTGTCCGTTCGCCTGGGGGCGATAGGCCAGAGTGGCTCGCTGCTTGCTTCCCAGAAGCTCACGGAAGCGTGTGAACACTTCGCTCATGAACCTTGGGTCCTGATCGTGCCGCAGCATTGAGCTCGCTCCAAACCTCCTGAAAACCTGCTCCTCGTACACTTCAGCGACATCTTGGGCTGTCGTTGAGCTCATGGGTTTGCACATGACGAATCCTGAGAACGAGTCCTGAAAAAGTAACAGGAACGTGTTCCCACGGTCCGACTTGGGCAAATGCGTCACGAAGTCCATGGAAACAACTTCAAACGGCCTTCTGGGTTCGATGTTCCCAGGGGACGGTCCTGCATTCTGAGGACGCCCCTTGCCGCTAGCGCAGTCCACGCACTCCTTGACGAAAACCTCGACGTCCGCGTACATCCCATGCCAATAGAACTCAGAGCGCAATCTCTCATACGTCCTGGTGATCCCCTGGTGGCCACCCTGAAAGTCTTCATGCGCGTAGTGCAAGATGTCCGGCTGTAGCGCCTTTGGAACCACAAGCCTGAGTTCATCGACCATGTCTCTGGGACGATCCCGTGTAGAGCGACTCAGGCGATACAGGACTTCTCTGGAATCCAGCACAAAGTCATCGGCCACCTTCGCAAGTTTCCGCGCCTGAGCGTGTGACAAGTTGCTCACGTCGCCCTTCAGAAAGTCTTTGAGTTGCAACAGGTGGTTATCTTTGTCTTGGTGCACCTTGATCCGTCTCCAGCGTTCGGCCTGGTATTCCAGAGGACCCATGGGTTCGCCTTGGTCTTCTGCCTCCTGAGTTTGCGCCCGGGTCATGACAGCGAAAACCTTGGCCGCCGTGGGCAATGGCGCGCACTCTGGTCCAGGGAAACTCAGAGTATCATCACTCTGGGCACCGCTCTTCTGAGGTCCAACGCTTAACAACACCTTCGGTTTCACCAACTTCTTGTGAATCTTGGACACCAACTGCAGATGCATTCGCTCGTCAGCGTCCTCAACCCTCCAGGATTCACCGAGCGCCAGAGTCTTCGACGTCAGGTAGTCTGCGGCCTGGTTGAACTCTCGTTTGACATGCACTAAGCGGACTGACTTGAACTTCGTCTTCAGCACCTCGTACTCAGCCAATTTCCTCTGGAGGTTGGGCTGATTGCAGTTGATGAGACCCTGGGCCTGCTGAATGGCAATCCTAGAGTCTCCCACCACGACGATATCCTGAATTCCACGTTCGATCGCTAGGTTGAGTCCCTTCAGAAGTCCATGGTACTCTGCGTCATTGACAGTCACATCCTCCAGAATGAAACCCTGGGCATCCAGGATCTCCCATCCAGGGACATGCCACAGGATGCATCCACAGCTCCCTTGTCTTGTGGAAGTCTTGGCAGCACCGTCGAAACTCAGAATGCAACCTTCATAGTCCGCTTCTAGCATCTCCATACTGATAGGCACAGGCGGTTTGACGCGCCTCTTGGCTGGGATCAAGTTCTCAGCGACCTCGTCCAAGTGTTCCCTGGGAGTGATACCAGCACCCTGAGAATCATCGTCATTCACTTCGAAATCCAGAGAATCACTGCTTTCACTTCGCTGATCCTGAGAATCACTGCCAACTTCGACTTGTAAACTCAGAGTTTCGGCGGCCGTATCCCATTCGGGACTCGTGCGCTCTGGAGTTTCATCAGCTTGCGAGGTCACAGTAATCATAGTGTCCCCGAGAACTTCACTCAGGTCGCTCGTGTCGACAGCAACTTCTCGAACTTCAGGGGAATCCTCAGGAGGTACCTCGTCGGTTTGAGTTGATGCATCTTCAGCGAATCGTACACGACGCATCTCTGCTTTCCTGAGAATCGAAGCCAGCAGTGCCATGTCAGGTCCCTTTGCGGGTCGCGACAGAATCTTCTTAGGCCACTGATACTCTGGGGTCTCCACACACGATGGCTCCAACGCAGCTAAGCGCTCTGCACGCAGTCGTCCCTCGCGCGGTTGAACACTTTCCAGAATGAGAGTCTGCCACTCACGATACGCAAAGGAACCGGGGCGTACAAAGCGCCCAGCCCGCGGGAAGAAACCGTATTCCACAATTCGGGCGACTGGAGTCCGGTTGTGAATCCAGACGTCCTTGTCGGATATGTTGATCACCTTCACAGCGACCGGCCAAGACCTCGATGCGTAGATCAGGTGCGTTACCCAGCGGTCACCGCGTCCTGCCCACACAACCTCACGCTGCGGGTTTGTCGCTCCATACGAAATCTTCACCACCTTGGATTCACCAGGGCCCAGGTACCAGTTTCCCGTAGTTTCCACGGGCATGTCGACACCCAGGCGATCCTCTGGATTCCAACCACACATCATGATCGCCTCTTCATCTGGGAGTGTCACGAGGCCTTCCCGAATACTGATCCGCACTCCAGCTGCAAACATGAAACTCATACCCAGAAGTACTTCGATTCCTTCGCCGATGTTAGCCACCCAGACATCCAGGAGATACACCACTCTCGGGCCGAGAGTGATCTTCACCTGGGCACTGGCGCCGATGTACGTCGGAACGCCTCCCATTCCAGGCACCTTGGTTTGTTTGTGCGACTTAAGTCTGAGTCCGAGCTTACGCGCTAAGTCGAAACTCACAATATTCACAGTCGCACCGGTATCCAGGAGGACTTTCGTCCGACAATCGTTCACGGCACCATGCACCATCACCACATCACGTTTCTTCGGATCAGGATCGTTGTTTTCCCACCATCCATAGCGTTCCCCAAGGTTCAGCTTGTACTCCGTAATTTCTCCAGAGTTCACCTCTCCAGGGTTCACTTGCTCAGGACGTTGAAATTCAGGGGAAGTCGTGAAATCCTGAATCAAAGTAGTCATGCATTGTTGGTTATCTTGGGTTCTTGTTCTCAGCTCCTGGCATTCATACACTAGAACACATAACTCTGGGGCCTTCCTCAGCCCGGCGCGTACTGGGTCCCCACCCAGCGGGCTTATTGGTTTGACGGCCTCCCAGAATTTGCTTCGCCATCCAGAAGTTTATCCAGAAGTTGGCTCGGCATGTCCTTCAGTGCACCTTGGCGGGCGAGTCTCTTCACAGCTTCCAGTGTTTTCCAGTCTTCACAGGGTTTTCCGAGATGCAGCTTGCCACAATTCTCGCACGGTTGCGCACGGCACATGTGCGTCGGATGACCTGTCTCGAGGCAGCGATCGCACTTCATGTCCTTCCAGCAGTTCTCCTCTGGGTGTCCCCACTTGCCGCACTTCTCACAGAGCTTGTCCCAATTCGGATTCTCGCGGCGAGGCGAACGAAATCCAGAGTTCATGTTTGATCCTGGTTGGGCACTTGGTGGGCGCCATCCCATGTTATCCATCACACGATACACCTCATTCGTCAGCGTCTGAGTCCATTCCGCATCCTTCATGCTCGTCGAGCTGCCAGTGTTAGCCGTGGCAGTGTCTTCTCCAGAGATCTCGCGAGATGATCCTGAGTTCGCGCTTGACGTTCGAGTTGATACTCTGGATTCATCCAGGATTTCCTGAAAACGAGCGTGAGTTTCAAGATCTTCTTCCGACTCAGAGTCAGAGACATCGCCCCTAGTCACATACGCGCGCCCAGCACGCTTCGGCTTGAAACGCCCCTGAGGAATGTTGTCGGCACGAAAGTTGCGAACTCTGGGTGGCGGCGCATCCTGGTCACTGCGACTCCAGACTTCTTCATCTTGCTCCAGAGCATACTCCAGATCGGCGATGCTTCTGAATCTCTGGCCCTGCAGCGATGTCTTGAGGCGCGTATCCCTGAGTTTCGTGATGAACCTCCGGATGTGCTTCTCCAGGCGCTTCGATGACTTGCGAAAGTCGATGTCCACTTTACCAGCGGCGGAATTCAGACGATAGAAGAAATCCAGAGCGCTCTCTGAGTTCTTCATCTCCATCGTGAAGTAACGCTCTGAGTATGACGAGCGCGCCTTGCAGTACTTCTTCCTAAACGCAGACGCCAGCTCTTTCCAGTCACGTTGAGTGTGCTTGGGCAACTGATTGAACCAGTCACGCGCAGCTCCAGAGAGTTTCAACTTGAGCTCCTGAATTCGCATCTTCGTGGACCAACCTCCCTGGGCAGCCATGTTCGCGAAACGCTCCCACCAATGAACACGTTCTCTGAGTGACGCCTTAGTATCGAACTCACCCAGCGTATTCGAGTTAATGTACGGCCGGAACGTCAGAAGCGTGGTGCCAGCATGAGTCGCAGAGGTCGCCGCCAGGTTAACTCCAGAGTTCTCATCCGAGCTGTCATCACTCTCAGAGAACGAGCTGTCATCACTAGAGTCAGAACTCGGGTCCGAGTCTGAGGGCGGGTTGAAATCTTAGCGCTTCTTCTTCTTCTTTTGCTGGTTCTTCTTGGACGTAGAGCGCTTGGTGTCGGTCCTAGAGTCCTGCGAGGCCTCTGAGGTCGACGTCTTCCTGGAATCCGAAGTCTTCTCCAGAGGCACAGGCTCCTGCTTGATGTCCTGCGTCACCTTGGTCTCCGTGGCACCATGTCCTCGCTTGACGTGCTTCGTTCTGCCGGAAGTGTCGGCGGAATGCTGCGCGATGGTCGCTTTTAGCTGGGAGGCGGCGACTTCGGAAGTGTTCTTCGAATCAGCTGTCTCCAGTCTCTGCCCTGCGACACTTGCGTTCTCATTGATTACGCCACTGAACTCCTGGGGTCGGGTTGCGATTTCAGGGTTTTGAGCCACTGACGACCTCACCAAATCAGGGGCAGCGGTTGCACGTCGCGCTTAAACCTGGGCCAATGTTGCTCGAAGGTCGCACACTTGACTGGCGTGAAAGCGCTGGATATTCTGGGAAGACTCACGCTCCTGCTCTCTTGCGGCTTCGGTTTCCTGGACCTTCTGCTCCAGAGACGCCACTTGTGCTTTCCAGTTCTCGTACGTCTCTGAGGCCAAGCGCGCACGCTCGGCGTCTGCTTCGGCTTCACGCTTCTTCCAGCGTTCAGCGAATGCGGCCTCCAGGCGCTCACGCTCCAGACGTGCATTCTCAGTGAAATCCTGAGTCGCACTCTGGATCCTCGCGGAATCCTGAGTTCGGCGAACTTCTGCTTCTTGCGCACGCCGTTCAGCTTCCCCTCGGGCAATCTCCGCGTGAACCAGGCGATCGGTGAGCTCCTGGATCTGGCGACGCGCGTCCAAGTCACGTTGTTGCCTGAGTCGCTCGCGCTCCAGAGCATCAAGACGTTCTCTGGCGAGGAACTCGCGTTGCTCCTGCTCCATGCGGGCCTGCCACTCCTGCTGCTGTCTCAAGACATTCAACTCGATTTGGGCGGGCCCAGACCTTGCGGACACGGATGAAGCTGACCCAAGACCTCTGGATCCACTCGAGCGGCTCGACACAGCCGATCCTCTGGATTTCATCGAGCGTCGAGAGCGTGCCTCACTCCTAGAGCCTTGGTGTTGACTCCGCTCATCTGCGCCGACATCCTTGGGACTGCCAAATCCAGGAACCGGGGTGGGTCCCCTGAGTTTCGACTCGGCCGCTGTCGCTGGAACTCTGGAGAGAATTGCCTTCTTGGGAGCAATCTCTGGATCAGAATGCACGGACGACGCCATCTCAACGTCATCTTGGTCGACTGACACAAGACGCGGAGGAATAACCGTTCGGGTGACCTGGAACCCCAGATCTCCGGCAGCCGTGAAGCCACCTGCACTCTGAGCTACTAGCGCCAGAGCTCCGACCCGTTGTCCCAGCGACTGCATCGACGAAGACGAAGAGCTGCCATAGGACGTTTGCACGCCTGAGGCCGTACTCTCATCTGAAGCTCTCGAGGTACCGATCACGCTTGGCACAGAGTCTGGAGCAGCGTCCTTGGTTTCCGACTCCAGAGGTCACGTCCATTGGACGTGGAATTCAGAGGAGTGGAATCCTGAAACGAAGCACCGGTCGAGGACTTGTACGCTGGAAGAGAAGACAGCGATGGTGTGGACAACGCTGATGGCGTCGACGGGGCTTGCGGGCGCGGTGGTCCGTGCTGGGTGCGCTTACGCTGCGGCTCGCCTTCACTTGACCCTCGCGGGCTCCGTGAAATCCTGAGTCCCGTGACCCTGAATCTCAGGACAAACTGTCGTCCCAGTAGATCCGCATCGTAGTCCGTCATCAATAAATCACCGTCTCCATCTTCCTTGTGGTAGTCCAGTCTTGGTACTTGCTCCGGGACACTTGTTACCGGTTGCTCTTCAGAGTTCATCTTGAAAGGTACACCAGCAATCACCAGCCTCCACTCGACGAGTTCCACGGCGATGAAGTTCTGGGTTTCTTCCATGACAAAGCGCACCAAGCTTTCCGGAATCCTGGATGCACGCGTCGAAGACCAGTCAGGGATCAGGTTGACAAACTCGAAACCAGCTTCGAAGAACAGAGTCTGCAGAATGGCGACACACTCGCGTGCGGTCATGATTCTCTGGGGAATCGTAGTCGCCATGAGATCCTGGGCAGTTCCGACGCCCCACCGGGCGAGGTGAAACTCAGAGATTCAGGCTTCATCTGGGTTCGCCAGAGACAACCGCCACTTGAAGTAGTCTCCAGTTGCATACGCGGCTGCGAAGTACGAGTTGGCATCCGGTTTCGGAGTCGGCCACTCGTAGACGACACTCGGGGGCGTCACCTTTCCAGGGTCTACCTCCTAGCGTCGAACTTCACGTCGGACGTACAACACCATGTTCTCAGAGTCTGGAGCGGAGACAGTAGCATCCCGGACTTGGTTCTCAGAAGCAGTCCTGGGTTCCACCTGCGAACTCGACGCAGAAACCCTGGGTTCGGGTGGTGCGAACCCAGAATTCACCTTAGAACTCTGAGGCTTCGCCTCCTCCTTCGCTCGCACGGGCTCCGGCTTCACTTCCACCACAGACTCGTCCGAAGATGACACTAAGTCGATCACCTCCGGGGGCTCAGCCGCATTGGCGCCTCCCTCAGACGCCTGAGCACCACCCTCGCGGGTGTGCTCCTCTGGGACTCCAGGGGTCTGCGACCCAGAAACCGCCTCCGATGAACCTTGATCTCTGGACGAAGCTTGTTCATCCTGCGTCGGAGGTCCAGCAGCGGACTAATCTTGATCGGCAGACGCCTTAGCGTCCCCACCTTGTGCTGCCTCACTCTCGCGAGCAGCCTTCTTCGCCTTCCGAGCGTCGCGGACCACAGTATCCAGATCCTTCTGCTCCTCAGGCCCCAAACCTTGAACACGACGCGACTGACGTGACGCCTCACCGCGTCCTCCGTCCCCGTGTCCACTCTTCTTCGCCCCTCGTCCTCCAGCCATCTTGTTCGCTTGAAGTTGACGGGCACTCAGCAGTTCTTCGACTCTTGAGTTCGGTAAAATCCTCGACAATCAAATCCGGGCACGCGCACCAGCTGAAGCGAGGCCGATGAAACCTTTATCGCCCAGGGGGGTTCGTATAGCGCAGCCCAAGAAGGTCCTCAGGGTGTAGACCCAGAGAACCGACTTGAGAGTCGACAGCAAGAAGGTAAATCCAGAGGTTCGCAGCCGCAAAGCTTTAAACCCTGAGGATCACTCTCCTTGGTTGGCGTGGGTACCTTGTGTAATCCCTGTCGGCTCGTTTGTCTTTGACGGAACGGCACTTCACCAAACTCGAATGTAGCCTCGAAGAAGCGCTGAGGTGCACGTCCAATCCAGAACGCACCTCGACACTGGAGGCAAAACCCAGAGAATCAGATTACCCGGAATCCAGAATATCACGAATTCAGGATCCAGGATTTCGGTCAACTCTGGGGTGAGGAACTCAGAAGACACCTTACCCAAATGCCTTCGTAGCTCGATAAATCCAACAAATACAGAGTATACAAACACTACAACTAGCCGTCACTTATTCTTTTGGACCCTTGGACGGTGGGTCACTCACACACTAGGCTCACTCGAGTCCGAAATTCAGGGGCCTAGCTCCCCTGAGACTCACACAAACGCGCACCACCTCCAGTACAGGAGGAAAATACAATCACTATCAGTTACCTTTCCCTTCACACAAGCAGTCAATACACAATCCTGGAGGCGACTACTTAGCACCCCAGAATACCCTCTGGAATAATATGAAATGGGCTACCACGAGCACAGCAAGTGACCCAACTAGGATATGAAATAGGTGGATCACTCCAGGAAGCACGAGGCCGTCGCTGGTCCCCACCTAACTGGACTTGAGTTTGATGGAGTCCACACAGACGGCTGTCCTTCGCCGTTGATGTGCCCTTAGCGTCCCGCGGTCGTAGTCTCGGGTCCTCCGGATTTCCGTCGGCAGGCTTGGCCGAAGTCACTTGCGCAGTACAGGGAAAATTGAACTCTTTATTAATCTCAACAGACTAGGCCTCAACAGACCAGAATACCAATTACTAGACCTCAACAGGCCGACCTCAACAGGTCATTCCCAGGATTTTCTTCAACAGTCTTCAAATTCTTCAACAACTTCAGGGTGGTGAGAGCTTGTACCAATCTTCCGTCCAGGACTCCCAGCGTTCGTCCCATGGTCCCCCGGGCAACATCTTCCGGTGAGCAACTCCATGGTAACCCGCATCTTGGATGTCAGCGTTTGTAACGGGGTTACACGCACAAGTGGCTACAGCCGCTTGTAACTCTAACAGACACGATGTCTGTTAAAGGTATAAACACTTCCTCGGTCTTGATGTACGTTACATCAAGTGCCACATTCATTTACGATCACCACGACGGGTGGTCCATAGACATTTAGGATTCCTATTGGTTGAAAGCAGCATCTTTTAACCAATGAGCGACATGCATAGCAAAGGAATTCTGCCAACCAGCCGTTGGCAGATTCCCAACTTAGAATATTACATTTGGAGGAAGTCAGAAACATAAAACAAAAATAACAGTTCTCATTTTAACCCAAAAACATTATTTGGATCGTTTATTTAGATTAATCTATACTCGGAGGCCCGAGTATAATTAACTCTAGTTTAAACTAAGCTACGCTTCCTCATACACGAGCGCACACGTGTAAGCTGTTGTAGTGGGCCAAGGTAGGCCCATTACACCTGGTAGCACTTTGTAGTCCGTCCAACGACCGACTAAGTTGAGTTCGTACGTCACCGCACGAACACGGAGCCGAGAACCTTCCCATGGATACCGAAGTGTCTATGGAAAGCTCCACGACGCCTGCAACCCATGTTGCACGCGCTGACTGTCCCCACCTGTCAGACCCAGAGTGGGAAGCCCTCCAACGACTGTCAACAGTCATTGGTGAAGCGGCTGTAGCTACGTTGCTGCTTACGCTGACGCCGACAGAGCAACCCGGTGTTGCTCTGGGATTCATCATGAGGGAGCAGCGAGTTGCTGCTGCAAATACCGCGGGGTCGTCGGGGACGACACCTCGCCCACAGTCGCTGAAGCTCAACGTGAGCAACTACGTCGGAAGAGAGGGTGAACCTCTCCTCCGTTGGCTTGTCGCACTCGACACTGCCATCGCGGCTCGACGTATTGTCGACCCGTTGTCGAAGGTCGCGTTCGCCATGTCATGTCTTGGCGGACGTGCAAGGAGCTGGGCGTATGGACGCCGGCTCTCCGACCCTACGTGCTTCAGCACGTACGAAGGCTTCAGGGAGGAGCTCAGACAGGCGTTTGAGCCCCCGCAGAATGAGTTCCGGTCGAGAGCAGAGTTCCTCGACCTGCAGCAGGGTAAGCATGATGTTCATGCTTACGCCCAGAGAGCGCGGTACTTGGTCTCGAACATCGTGACCAACCCGATCGACGAGGCGACTAAGGTCGTCACGTTCATGAAGGGATTGAGAGATGGGCCTGTGAAGACCTATCTCTTCCGCGAGTACCCGAGTACTCTCGAAGCTGCCATCACGCTTGCGATGCAGGAAGAGTTTAGCCTGCGACAGGCTAAACTGCACGCGCATGTACCGAGGCCGCAACCGCGCCCGGTAGTGAGGACGGGAGGTCCGGAACCGATGGACCTCTCGAGCGCTGCCACTGCTGGTCCCCAGCAGCGGCAAGGAAGTAATGTGCGGTGCTACCGATGCGGTAGGATCGGTCACTTTGCTAGAGAGTGCACGGCACCCGTGCACCAGCAAGGTGGCTATCGCGGCGATGCTGGGCATCGTCGCAGCCAAACAAAAACGCTGGACGCCAGTAGGCGCGGGGCGCCCTACTGGTAATGCAGTTCCGCGTGTCGACCTAGGACACGCGACACTGAGGACTGCAGCCCCAGTGAGGATCATTCTCACTGCAAGAAGCAAGATGACAAGGCTGATCTTGTCATCCTGAAGGTGAAGTCGATGAGAGCAAGCGGCTCTCGTCGTGCGTTGGTAGATTCTGGCGCGTCGAAGAACTTTGTTCGACTGCGAAGTCTATCAATGCTTGACTTCGAGGATTTAAAGATACCTCGAAGTCTGTTGGAAGTACGCTTGGCGACAGGTGTCGTCGTGAAGACCGAGAAGCGCATGGTACGCGTGCGCTTCACGTACAAGGGTCGAGTGTTCGTCGAAACCTTCATCGTCCTGGATCTGGACGATAAGTTCGACATGGTATTGGGCATGCCGTGGCTCGCACGGCATGATCCGGTAATCGATTGGGAGAAGCGCACTTTAGTGCGCTTCGGTCGCGACGGTGGAACAGAGAGCGATGGCCCTGTTGCCACCACACACGCACCAACAGGTGCGCGCGAATCTCCAGTCGAGACAGCGCCAAATGCCGCTGTCCCGGAACGCCCTGGACGCGCACGAGTGCGCGCGCGAGAACAGATAGCGTCGGCGTCGCCGCCGACGGCTAGTGAAGGAAATGTGTTGACTTCGGAAGTCAACACCCGCTTTTCAGCGAATCGAAAGAAGTCTCCGGCCTCGAGCGGCGCGGATGACACAAGCGAGTCACGCACGTCAGCCGTGGAGGCTGACGCGAACCTGATTGGATCGGTTTTGGCCCGTAATGGGAGCCAAGGTGACGTGACGCCGTCGACTCCGGGAGTCGATGGTTTGGATGAATTCTATTCGTCGGCTCGGGGAGCCGACGCACCCTCCGTAATGGGGGTCTCCGCCAATGGAAGGCGTCGAGGTATTGAAGTCGCGTCGGTTCCGGGAACCGACGCTGCGAAAAGACAGTTCGCGTCGACTCCGGGAGTCGACGCACCCTTTGTAATGAAGGACTCCGCCAATGATAGGCGGCGAGGTGACGATGGCGTGTCGGTTCCGGGAACCGACGCTGCAGGCGGTGCGGACGGTTGCAAACGTCCCGCACCGGAAAAACTTGCATGCTGTCGTGCAGCCGGGCTGCACGACGAAGCGCCGCGCGACCAAGCCGGGCTTGAAGTCGCTCGCCCGCGGGAAGTACCCGCCGGCGGAATCAAAGAAGAACACCCGTCCACGGCTGGGCCTGGCCGAGGACAAAGCCCACGCCGAGCCGGGCTCCGCAAAACAAGCAGCCGGCGCATGCGAAGGTCGCTGCGCAAGTCTCGGCCCGGGGCCGAGACGCTCCAAGAAATGTCTGCCGGGCAGACGAAGGCTGAGAAGCCGAACGTCGAGACGTTGAACGTCTTGACGCGTACCTGTGCTGGGTTCCGGCACAGGAGATGACCCTCGCTAATCCTCCGACGCAAGCGTCAGAGTTGACTTCGCTTCCAGTCATGAGCTGGAAGCGCTTCGCGCGTGACTTGCACGATGGACGCATCGAGCAAATATGCATTCTCTCGGACGCCGAGAGAACGAAGAGCGAGAATGAGGAACTGAGGCAGTTCTTCATGGAGAGCACCACTGAGAGTGAAGACACTCTCAGTGCCAAGACGAAGAAGGAACGCTTTGAGGAGCAGAGCTGGGACTCGCTGAAGGCGAGCCCCTACTACGAGATTCTACGGGAGTACGCGGACGTACTTCCGGAAGAGATCCCTGCGGAGCTTCCGCAGGACAAGGGCATTCACCACGAGATTGATCTCGTGCCGGGCACGAAATACTGTGTCACGCGGCAGTGGCCACTGCCGCGAGAACAAGTCAAGGCGATCGACGACTTCTTCGAAAGTCGTCGCAAAGCTGGACAAGTGCGAGAATCGAAATCCCCGCACAGTGCTCCGACGTTCTGTGTCAAGAAGCCACAGGGCGGCTGGCGCATCGTTCATGCGTACAACAAGCTGAACGATGCGACGATACCGGCGCAGACACCGATACCGCGAAAAGATGTTATCATCGATTCGATGGCCAGGAGCACTGTCTACAGTGCTCTTGATCTGCGCGATGGGTTCTATCAGATCCTAATGCGTGAGAGCGATATCCCTCTCACGGCTGTGAGCACGCCGAGTGGCATGCTCTGGGAGTGGCTAGTGATGCCGCAGGGTCTGAAGAACGCCCCTGCGACCTTCAACAGGTGCGTGACGCACTTGTTGCGCTCGGTGCGCGACTTCGCACCGAGCTACTTCGATGACGTGTTCGTCCACAGCCGTGCTGCGGACGGGATGAGCGACGTTGAGATGCACAAAGTGCATCTCCGGAAGCTGCTTGCGCTCATGCGCAAGCACAAGCTCTACGCGAACCTGAAGAAGTGCATCTTCGGGGCGAGCGAGATACCCGTGCTCGGGTGTCTCGTTGGGAAGAACGGTGTCCGCCCTGACCCTGAAAGGTCAGAGTGATCAATGAGTGGCCGACGCCGACGAGCGTCAAGGAACTGCGGCAGTTCCTTGGCTTGGCCACGTACTTGTGCAAGTACGTGAAGGACTACTCGGGCACGATACGCCCGCTGTCACAGCTCCTGAAGAAGAATGCCGAGAGGAATTGTACTGCTGACTGTCATCAGGCCTTCGATGCAGTCAAGCGGGGCTTGACTGAGGCGCCGATCTTGGCGGTGGCCGACCAAGATCGCCCATTCCACGTTGTGTGTGACGCATCCGATTTCGCAATCGGATGTGCGTTGATGCAGCGCGATCACGAGGGCCGTGATCGTGTCGTCTACTATCAGTCGCGTCAGCTGAAACCTGCTGAGCGCAATTACCCGGTGCATGACAAGGAGCTCCTTGCCATGAAGTATGCACTTGCGAAGTTCCGAGTGTACCTACTCGGAAGTAAACCGTTCGTGGTCTATACAGACCACGCGTCGCTGCGGACAACTGTCAAGTCGCCACACATCTCGCAACGTATGGCGAGATGGCTTTCGTTCTTTGCGGAATACAACTTCCGGGTTGAGTACAAACCCGGAAGACTCAATGTGGTGGCCGACGCGTTATCGCGTCGACCTGACTACGCTTCAACTGATGCTGACGTCAATGCCATTGACGCCATGCAATCGAGCACTCCCACGTCGTCGCTGTTGGACGACGTGAAGATCGCGTTCGCGCACGACGCGGACGCGAAGCTCTTGCTGGCCTACGGCTCAGCGCCTTCTGACAAAGCTCGTCAGAAGCTGCCGAAGCATCTTCGTGCTCGTGCACACCGTTACCGGGTGCACGACGGGTTATTGCTCTACAGTGCAGTCGACGACAACGCGGACCGTGTTGTCGTTCCCAATGATCATGACCTGCGACTCAGGATCATGTACGAGTATCATGATGCACCGACTGCGGGGCATCCGGGCCGTGACAAGACGTATCTCCTTCTCACGAGGGACTTCTACTGGGCCCACCAGTACAAGTGGGTGCGCAAGTACGTCCGTGCTTGCGAGGTGTGTCAACGTGTGAAGCCTGCGCCGTTCGCGCAGGCTCCTTTGCAGTCACTACCGACTCCGTCGGAGTGTTGGCAGTCCATGTCTTTGGACTTCGTGTTCGGTCTTCCCCCGGACAGCCAGGGGAATACGGGCGTTGTGGTATTTGTTGACCGCTTCAGCAAGATGGTACATCTTGCTGCAGTACCCGCTGAAGTGACGGCGAAGCAGACTGCACGTCTGTTCGTTGACATGGTGTTCAAACATCATGGCATGCCGACCGACATTGTGTCGGATCGGGACCCGCGTTTCACTGCGCACCTGTGGCAAGAAGTGTTTACACTTCTTGGGAGCCAACTTTCGATGTCGACTGCGGACCATCCGCAGACGGATGGGCAAACCGAGCGCGTGAATCGCGTGCTCGTCGACATACTCAAGAGCTACGCTCACTCGTTCCAACACTGGAGCGAGTGTCTGTCGATGGCAGAGTTCGCCATCAACAACTCGGTGCATGCCTCGACCGGGCATACACCGTTCTACGTGAATGCAATGCGTCACCCACGCCTCCCGAGTCTGCTCGGGATGGTGCCTCCTTCCTTAAGTGGGGGAGGATCTACGGCCGCAACACAGCAGCCGCAGAATGCCGCTGACACTTGCACAGTGTCAGCCGCGATAACGCGCAAGAAGAAGAAGAACGCGTCTGTGCAGGGCACAGACGCCGCGACGAACAAGAAGAAGAAGAACGCGTCTGTGCGGGGCACAGACGCCACGAAGAACAAGAACAACGCGTCTGTGCGGGGCACAGACACAACGACCACTAGTGAGGACGAGCTGAACAAGTTCAGCTCGGATGCAATCCACTTCGTGCAGCGCAGACAAGCCGTCATTCGGTTTGTCCAAGACGCTATTGCAGCTTCTGTCGATCGACAAAGGCTGAATGCAGACAACGTCGGCAGGGGCAACACAAATGAATTCAAGAAGGGTTCATTGGTTTTGTTAGCTTCTCAAAACCTGCCTAAACATGCAGTCTCCGACTTCGGGGCGAGCAAGCTCGCTCCGCGCTTCATTGGGCCGTTCACAGTGTTGGCACGGCATGGGAACGCTTACACGCTAGACATTCCGTCTAGCATGCGCCTCCACCCGACCTTTTACGTTGGGCGGCTGAAGCCATACCAGCAGCACGAGCCAGCTAGCTCGGCCGGCGCAAAGCGGAAGCCGAACCTTTCTCCAGCGCGTCAACGCGCTGGACCAAGCGCACGACGCGACCCCCAACGTCGACGGAGACGTCCGACGCGGTCTGCGCGGCCTGAGCGACTTGAGCCCTCAGGTTCGCAATCTCTTGCCTCAGAGCAGCGAAGTCACTGCTCTGAAGACGCTCCACAGCGGCGACTCGGTCTTCGAGAGACGGAGGCCCAAAGTCAACCCCAGGTTGACCATACCCGGGGCGTGTTCCCACCACCGCCGCCTCCGATCCGTGACGCCCACGGCTCAACACGTTGGATTGTTGAGCGTATTGTCGACCATAGTATCCCGAAAACGAACCGTCATCCGGTTCGTTATCGTATTCGTTGGAGAGGGTTTCCGCCCCACCAAGATACATGGGAGCCGCGGAACGTCCTGCTGCAGGACGTTCCGGAAATGGTGAGGGCGTACGAAGCCCACCACGCACTGCCGGCGCGAAGGTAGTGCGAGCGCTGTGGTCACCCCAGCGCTCGAAGCACCACGCTCGTCGCGTTCCTCACGTGCCATGAACTTGGCACGGAGATCCTTGAGACTCGCAGGTACACGAATCGACGTGTACCCGTTCAGGTCGCGGGCGCTCAAGCGCGCCGCACCCGGAAGACATAGCGAGCACTGCTGGCCTTCGGGCACAGCGCACGGAACTCCAGCATCCACAGAAGATCTGTGGAGCTGCTCCAACCTCCCACGCGTCGAGAACGTCTCGAAGCGCTCACGGGCATGCTTAACCCGCTCACGGTAGGCTGCCGGATTCTTGTTGAAGTTGTCAACAAAGGCATTCCAACTTTGACAAAGTGCCTGCCATTCGGGCACTTTGCTGCGAGAAGAGGTCTTCTTGCTGGAGTAATATCGGAGCTCATGGAATAGTCCGATATAGTAGTCGCGCCTTTGATCCGTCATCGGATCAAAGTGCTGGCCCTCCGCCACCTCGTCGTCCTCGATCGCGCTGCATACGTACAGCGGGATAGTGTTCGGGGGCACCGAGTTGCCCACCCGCGCCGCGATGTCTGCCGTGGACGGCATCCATGGATCACGCGCTGCATGAGCAGCGCGTGATCCAGCAGGAGAGAGCGGAGTCTCCTTTGCGCTACGCGAACGCTTCGAACTCGAAGCGTCCGAGTCGTCTTCTTCACGAGGGCGTCTCGACCCGGCATGCGGGTCGAGACTGTCGCTGTCGATTGATTCCTTGCGCCTGCTGGGGAGGTCTCGCCCTCCTCCATGTCCACGTCGTCCTCGCTATAGTCAACAACATCGTTGACTATCGAAGAGCCCTGAAGGACGATCTTCGGCTCGGCCGCGGCCTTAGCAGCGCGAGCATCCTGCTTCGCCTGCTGCCGATTCTCTGTCCCAGCGGCGGGCGCTTCCTCGGCGGCGGTCTTCTTCGGCGAGCTCATTGCGGAATGAGCTCGAGTTTTCTTTCTCCCAACGTGAAGAATTGACGAGTGGTCAATTGCTTGATTGACGTGCCGTGACCGGCGCGTCTAACCTTAAGGGGGGGATGGTGTAACGGGGTTACACGCACAAGTGGCTACAGCCGCTTGTAACTCTAACAGACACGATGTCTGTTAAAGGTATAAACACTTCCTCGGTCTTGATGTACGTTACATCAAGTGCCACATTCATTTACGATCACCACGACGGGTGGTCCATAGACATTTAGGATTCCTATTGGTTGAAAGCAGCATCTTTTAACCAATGAGCGACATGCATAGCAAAGGAATTCTGCCAACCAGCCGTTGGCAGATTTCCAACTTAGAATATTACATTTGGAGGAAGTCAGAAACATAAAACAAAAATAACAGTTCTCATTTTTAACCCAAAAACATTATTTGGATCGTTTATTTAGATTAATCTATACTCGGAGGCCCGAGAATAATTAACTCTAGTTTAAACTAAGCTACGCTTCCTCATACACGAGCGCACACGTGTAAGCTGTTGTAGGGGGCCAAGGTAGGCCCATTACAGCGTTAGTCCCGTGGTCCCCCAGGCATCTTTCTTCTCGTAGGCAGCTCCAAGGTAACTTGCGCACGACGGGGAAAATTGAACTCTGTTTGTCTTTTATCAGCTACTTCTCTCTCTTACGTCTCTGTTCTTCTGCATTCTTCGGGCAAATATCTTCATTTCACTATATTCGGGGTCGAATATCTTGTCTTCAGTATACCTTGGGTTCAGCGGTCCAGACTTGCGATCGGCTTGCGATTCCATCGTCGCAAGGCGTCCAAAGTGCCAAATGTGGGTCCTTCGACTTGGGTTTGTATGGTCCTCGGTTCCCTCTCGACTCCTCGAAAGTATCCAGTCAGCAGATCCATAGTCGTATCTTCAAGGTCACGCATCACTTTGATTGCAGACCGATTCCGGACTGACTCGAAAACTCAGAGATTCATGATACTATGGGTCGGTCTCTGAAATTCACTGGAACTCAGGGGAGTCTTCTGGGATCCTTGGTGATTCTTGGGTGTTGGCTTGGGAAACACTTGGATTCAATGTGGGGAGTCTGGATTCATGGTCACACTCAGGGTTCAACTCTTGAAGTCCTGGGTCACCTGTTCATCGGGCATGATTCTCAGGGTTTCCATGTGGCACTCTGGGTGCCAAGTCGTATTCTTCACAGACTCTTGGGTATCTCCACAAATCCAAACACTTAGCGGGTGTAGCGGCCTCCGGCGCATGTTCACGGTGGTAGTGGGTTGAGTTTTCCGGGTATTCGGGTCCTTTATAGTGCTCTGGACCACAGCAAGATGAGGTGTACTCTGGGATACATTCTCCAAAGACACTTTCCGCCAGACTTTAGGCACTCATCGTAAGGGAAAGTCCGCGGCTGGACTGAGTGTTTTCTTCTGAAATCTTGGGCGTGCACTCCCAGGATTCACACTTCCAGTCAGTTGGGCCCATCTGCGGTCAGGTACTGGATTCATACCCTGGGATCACTTCTCTCCCACAGTCGCCATCCGTGTCACACGGGTACAGCCGCGCCGCATCCAAGTTATCCACCAATCACAATTCGATACAAACTCCAAGTCGTGGGAGTGACGGCGCGTCGTCGGCAAATTCTGAAACCGCCTCGTGTCAACAGGAAGTTCGTGCGTCGACTCCCAGTAAGCCTGGGCTCAGTGCTCGATGTGACGCCGAAGTCGGCGCAAGAAGGGGTGGAACACCGCGTCGCCCGACGCGAAGAGGAGTGACTCGACTGCTTGGGTGAGGTACCGCCATGGATGAGTGGCGTACAGCGCGTCGATATTCGCTTGAGTCACGAGAGCTTCCAGTTCGCAGGCTCGGGGGCAGCGTGGCGGGGAACGATCCATCCGAGTGGTGGCAGGAAGAGCGTCCGCAATTCCTGCGCGGTGACGAGGTGGAGGCGGAGACGTCGCACCCTCTTGGGCCAGGGAGCGTAACGCGGTTGTCGCCAATCAGACGGAGTCCCCGCCGGAGGGATGACGGGGCCGAATAATGGGGCCGCCGCGGTGCTCCCCGCCGAGCCACTAGACGCAGTGCTAGACGACGAGGCGTGGGACGACGACGAAGACGAGGAGTCATCGCTGCTGGAATCGCCAGAGTCGCCCGACCCTGGAGTCGACCCGGGGCGCCTCGACGCCGAACCCGGTACCGGAGAGAGCCGCGAAGGGCGACGGGAGGCGGCCAAGCCGGCCGAGTGCGCATAAGCAGATGAGCGCGACGGAGGCGCCGACCCGGCGGAAAGGGTCGACGAAACAGAGGCCGATCGGGAATGGGAGGCGGAACGCGAATGCGACCGCGAACGTAGGGGAGGGCGAGAACGGGACCCAGGTTGCCACAACCGACGGCGCTTGACTTGGGTGCGCCGCGCTTGGTCCTCGCTATCGGACGACTCAGAGCCGAAGAGCGCCGCGCCCGCTTGAGCCTGTGTCGCGGCCGCTGTCGCTGATGCCGCGATGGCCGAGGCCGACATGGCCAGCTGCCGAACTAGCGGAGGCCGCGGTGTCGGCCATCGTAGAAGGGCACTGGCTTCGACGTAGCGGCGAAGGGCCCGAAGACGCGGTGGACGCCGCCTGGGATGACCCCAAGGTACGACTCGGGGACCCCGAGTGGCTCGACGCTCCGTGGCGAGGCCGCCGGGAACCTGACAATGACGGCCCCATTGAGGGATTCGGAACAGGAGCACCGGAACCCGACGCAGTCGAAGCAGGAACGGGAGTGGCGGAAGCTGGAGTAGCGGGTGCCACAGGAGCGCCCGTTGACGTCGGAGAAGCCGGTGGAAGGGGAACTGCGGCGTCAACCTCGGCCGCGAAGGTGGCCTCGAGTCGCCTGTTCAAGTCGGCGGTGTCGATCTGACCGCCTACGCGCGTCACAACGCCGGCTAGACGATCAGCCAACTCATCGCGCACTCGACGTACCAGTTCACGCCCGCGACGCGCGTCCCGAAGCATCCTGCGCCAAGCCACAGCCCGTTCGTCGCGCTCTCGGACAGCAAATCGAGCTCTCCTCCAGGTCGACGACCCGAGCACCGAGCCGACGCGCCTGAGCACCGACGGCCCCTCGACGCTGTTGAGACGCTCGGCGCATGGACAGCCACCCTGCTCGGTACCGCGCTGCACGAGACGCAGCACAAAGCTCGCCGGCTTGAGCGCGTGTCATCTCCGACTCAGCCGCCACGCGGCGCGTCGTGGCGGAAGCCACCGACTCCTCGAGCTCGTGAAGGCGAGTCGCACCGCGGCCGAGCTCTTCGGCGTGGGCCACGAGGAGAGCATTAGCGCGCCGGAGGTCGTCTTGCAGCGGGACGTTCAAGCTTCGAGCCGATTCCGCTTCGGCGCGCACCTGAGAGAGCGTAGCGCGAGCTACGTGGAGCTCCTCGTCGACCGGGGCGCGTTGCTGCTCAAGAGTAGCCAGAGCTTGCCGAGCTTGGTCCCTCGCGATGATGGCGGCATCCCGCTCGCGTCGTAAGGCGGCCGAGGTGCGAAATGCTTGGTTGCGCGTATCAAGCGCCCCGTCGCGTTCTTGCTTGACGGCTGCGAGGATACGGCTCACGCGGTCCCGCTCGCCGCGAGCATCGTCGCGCTCCTGCTCGAGAGAAGCTGCATGCTGCTGCGCCCGGTCGCGTTCCGCCTCGACGTCACCCAGACGCGTCTGAACAGGAGCGAGAGCTGCCCGGGCGGTGGCGAGATCGGCGGCCAGGTCATCGCGCTCGGCCCGCGCATCGTCGCGTTCCCCTGGGCTGCAAACAGCCGAGCCAGCGGCACCGAAGATGGAGATGGAGCGGCGGGCGCTTGGGCAAGCCGAGCAGTCAGGTCGGCGACTTCGCCTCGCGCAGTCGCGAGTTGAGCTTGAAGTCCGCGGCACATCTCAAGGGAGGCAGCTTCCGAGACTCGACGCATCGTCTCGGCCGCGTCAGTGCGCTCAAAGCGGGCACGAAAGTCTTCCACGCGTTCCTCCATATCGCGGACGGCAAGCTCGGTGTGCTCCCGGGACAGCCAGGCCGTTTGCAGCTCAGCCACACCCGCCTGGTAGCCCTCGAGGGCGCGACGCAGGAGCGCCAGGGTGCGGTCGTGTAGCACGGACGCGTGAGTGGCCAGCCCCACGTTGGGCGCGGAGACGAGCTCGTAGTGAGCGCGCAGCTCCTGATTCTCACGCTGGAGAGTGCGCGCGTCGGCAACAAGAGCGGCCACCGATTGGATGGGGGCCCTGAAGCGGGGAGCTGAACTTGGGGCGCGGCGGGGAGACGAGGACGACGCGCGCCGAGCGCGCAAACCGCGCAAGCAGCGGCAGCGAGGTCGTCGATGTTGATTTCCTCCTCCTTCTCCTCGGAGTCGTCGACGTCCATGTCGTGGCGGCGATCCATGAAGCTTGGCGCGTAGGAAGCTGTAGAGACGGAAGTCGAGATCAAGCGAGATGAAGCGAAGACGCGGGGCGAGTTCTGCGACGACACACCCACCTGGGGAGTGCGCGTGCGTGGCAGCGGGATGGATGTGGTGTAGCACCCCGCGGAAAACGTGCCGATGCAGACGCTCAAGAGAGGAGGCGCTGAGACTGAGGCCCCGGACGCGAGTGATAGAACTCGACGCGGTTGATGGGGCGCGACGCGCTGCGGAGATGGACGGGAAAGCCGACGAGGGTGATGGGCTGTGAGACACGGCGCCAGAATCCAGTGCGACGCGTAATCATCCGACGGGTCGACCATTGCCCCGTCTCTTCAAAACGCGTCGACCCCAAACCCCGCCGAGCCAAAACGCGCCGAGCAAAACCCGCCGAGCCAAAACGCGTCGAGGTGAGATCTTGATTACGTTACGCAAATCAGGTTGAAGAACGGTAGTGCAAGCACGACAGACGCAAGGATAGACGTAAGGTGGTAGGCTTAGCAAGCACGAAGTAGGAGATAGGTGGTAGGCTTAGCAAGCACGAAGTAGGAGATAGCCAGTAGCAAGGACATAGGATAGGGTAAGGACTCAGTCCCGAAATTTCTCTGAACCACAAAGACCTCCCGTCTTCCCTCCGGTTCCAGGGGAACCACCAAGCGCCGGCAAGCAGAGCCGCCCCGATATCGCGCCCCACCGTCGTTTGTTGGTTCGGGTACTCAACCCCCACAGACCCGTGCTGAGATAAAGGCACGTTAAACGTATACCGTTTAGGGGCGCCCGATAACGCGCTGCTAGGCGAAGGAACGCACTGGCCCGATAACCGCCGTGCACAAGACCCCCCGTGTAGGCCCGATAACGCCACACAAGCCCCAGGAAACGCCGGCCTGATAACGCCGCACGCCCGACGGGAACGCCAAGGAAACGCCGGCCCGATAACGCCGCACGCCCAAGGCTCGACGCCCTACGACAAGGAACAAGCGTCAACCAAGAACCCCCAACTCTGAAGCCTGCGAAGACTTGGGTCTGTATTTCGAAGATACGCTACTCCAACAACCGGGAAAGAGATTGCTCGGCGCGACCGCTATCCAGACGCGCCGAGTTTGTGCGAGACCGGCTCCGCGAGATTTCTGCGAGGCCGCTACTCCACAGGCCCAACACAAGTTCCATCACCTTCATTATCCATTTTGCTGGGCTCCTGCAAGCCGAACTCTGTATCAAGCTTTGCAAAATCGCTGGTCTGGTGTAAAAGCGATGTTCTGGCCACGTCCTGCTGCTACTGTTGATCGTAATTAACGGTGACTGTGTTGCTGTCAGTTCTTAAATGTAGGATCGGTCTAGTGTAAGTTACAGGAAAGCATCGGAAGTCTACTGACTAAGGGCACGACATACTGGATCCGTGTACTCCGCGGCGAACTGGGATGAAGCACATTGATACTACTACAAAAGCAACTACAGCATGCAGTTCAGTATACACGACACACCTTGCATATTGTCGGAAATAGTCTTCGGGGAATCCGTCGCGGAAGTGAGTGTAGTCAAATAGCTACTGTCAATCCTCCGGGATCTCTGCCTGCCTTTGCATGCAAGTACGCATCGCTCTGAGGCCGCCATGTATTTGCTGCCACACTTACTGTACCTAGTTGTACTTACTGTGCCTAGTTGTAAACACAAGTTTTACTTTTATTTTCTCCGAGGTCATTGGATTCACCAAGACTTACCATGTACCAGGCAGGCACCTATGAGTACTCGAAGACTGAGTTTTAGCATAGCGGGAAAACAAGTGACTTGGGCCACAGCGGTCGACATTTAAGCATCTTCACTTTCCACCTAGAAGCATAGCGGGTGATGCCAGTGACCTCAACGTAGTTGCTTCTACGCTGGGTCTCGGTCGAGTTGGTCGGGCACGTTTAGGATTTCTTTGCCTCTGTCGAGCCGCTAAACTGCGGCTCTCCCAATTCCAGTTTGTGTTCGGCAACAACTCACTTTCTATTGAGGTTTGTTTGCTAGTGCTGCAGCAGCCCTATGATGACCAGGAGCTATTCGACCGCATAAGCAGCTTCGCTTAACGCTCACCAGTTTCACGAAATCTAAGATCCTCTAGCCACCTTTTACAGCAGTACCCTTTTGCAATTTTCCACCGACCTCCATACATTTCTCTTGAGAGTACCCAATTGAAGGTATCCTAGACTACCCATTTTACTTGAAAGGGATACTTCTCTGTCCCACGAAAGTATGATGATTTGGTTTTTTGTCCATAATACAATGAACTCAGAAATATAAAACAAACAGACCCTCATTCGAATCCTCATCAGCTTGTCGTTTCGCTGGTATTTTTACTAGTTGCATAACGACAATCTTCGAGCAAATAACAGCAATATCAGCGCGCCCATTCTGAAGGCACTGAGGTTTTTTCTTTTCATAATTGTACCCCTAATTAGCGATATTAATCAGGACTTTTACGGCTGTCTTGGATGGGCTTGTGGATCTTCCAGTCCAAAGAAAAACCTGTGAAACAGCGCCCATCACTGCGTTTTGAACCCCCATTAAAGTGAGGTTTTATTGCAAGTTAAGAAAACATGCGGAATATCAAGGAGACGTTTTAGCCAATAAGAAGTCGTTGGGGTTTTACATACGGAATTACTCATCCAATCCTTCGAATTGCGACGACAAAAAACATACGATTTATTGATTAAGAATCTGCGACGTGAGAGCTATGTAGCCATTTTCGACTACCGTGCTTGTGGTGGTAAGAGAGGTAGGAAACACACAACGGCCGCTTATCAGCTTGCCCACGCGAGGGAGCTTAAAATTATTTCCTCCCTCGTCGATAATAATGCATTCCATTACTTTTTGCAAAGTGAGGAAGCATTTATCAATAGTTTGGTATTGAATACTGTTAAATGCAGTTTGAACTGCACCTATGAGGCCGTCAATTTGGTTTGTCGGCTGCCTATACTGGGCTGACTGAATACAGTTAAAAATTCCCAGATCCAGTATGTTACACATAGGAGAGCGAGGCGGCTGACAAACCATTTTGATCTTCCATCCTCTTTCTTGGCCGGCGGCAACCACCTCGCCATGGTCTTCATCAACGTGTGTTGGCCCCGCGTTATCTTGTTGCACTTGAATCACGCGAGTCTTACGCCCTGTATTAATAAAATAACAACGTTTAGTGTCAAAGATTAACGAAAACCTCAACAAAATGTAGCATACCTGGCCATTTTTTGCGGATTGCCGGAAAAACTTTTTCCTTGAGCGTTTGCACGTAGATTTTTCTTGACATGTTGATGTTTTTCGTGATTGGGGTCCCAGCAGCGCGATTTTTTTTTAAGTTTTCTTGGCCTTGGTTCGCTCAACAATCGGCCATATTCCAATTTTACCATCAAAATATTTTTTGGTAGTAAAATCGTACCTTGGTCGTGCAATGCCTGCGAGAAACATTACCTTACCGATGTAACGCTTGTTAGGGCATGTTCGGTAAGGTAAAGATTCATCAGCAGTCAAGTAGTATCTTGATGAAGCTTTGTACATGTTGAACCACTTTTCATCTACATGTACAACATCATGCATAGCGTCAAAGCGGTACAAAGTATCACCTTCAATTCAAATTAGTTTAAAATTAATAACTCAGTCCAAAGTTAATATATTTAAAATTAATGCAATAAAAAATTACCAATAGGCCGATGAACATGAGCGAGCGCCCAAGTCAACCGCTGCAGCTTGTGTGAGGCGGAGAGGGTGGGCTTGACGCGGCAGATAAAACGCCGCAGCACCTTGTTCTTCAAATGGCGCTGCAGCGTCGACTTGGGAATGCCAGAGGCAGCCTCTAAAGCCCGTAGCGGCGACACGTTCCGCGACCTCCTTCTCGCTCAGGCGGGTCGGCCGCGGCGTGTACGCCTTACGAGGCGTGACAAGCGCTGACGGGTCGTCGCGCAGTGCCCAGATTCCCTGGATAGTGGTACGGCTAAGCCGAAAGAGCTCCTTCGCTCGGGCCACAGTGCCGTAGCGAAGGCGGCCTTCCTTACTGAGCGTAGTAACAAAGACTGCCACGGCGACGCGGATCTTGGGCGTCACGTCCTTGGCTCCGAGAGTGCGAGTCATCTTGAGGTTGCGGGTGGCGAGGTGTCTAAACGGTTTGTGACCGTCTCGAGCCACCCGTTTTACACTGTCTTTAATAAACCTAATCACTTTAAATTTTGGCCAATGGGATTTTTCTAACATTTTTGTGTGTGACACAAAAAAACCAAATCATCATACTTTCGTGGGACAGAGAAGTACGGTTTTCAAAATGCCCCACTAGCCGACCTGTAGTGGTGGCTCACCACAACAGCTTACACGTGTGCGCTCGTGTATGAGGAAGCGTAGCTTAGTTTAAACTAGAGTTAATTATACTCGGGCCTCCGAGTATAGATTAATCTAAATAAACGATCCAAATAATGTTTTTGGGTTAAAATGAGAACTGTTATTTTTGTTTTATGTTTCTGACTTCCTCTAAATGTAATATTCTAAGTTGGGAATCTGCCAACGGCTGGTTGGCAGAATTCCTTTGCTATGCATGTCGCTCATTGGTTAAAAGATGCTGCTTTCAACCAATAGGAATCCTAAATGTCTATGGACCACCCGTCGTGGTGATCGTAAATGAATGTGGCACTTGATGTAACGTACATCAAGGCCGAGGAAGTAACCATTCTCTAAGAGCTAACGTAACTGTTACAGTTACAAGTGACTGTAGCCACTTGTGCGTGTAACCCCGTTACGCCATCTCCCCTTTAAGGTTAGACGCGCCGGTCACGGCACGTCAATCAGGCAATTGACCACTCGTCAATTCTTCACGTTGGGAGAAAGAAAACTCGAGCTCATTCCGCAATGAGCTCGCCGAAGAAGACCGCCGCCGAGGGGAAACCCGCCGCTGGGACAGAGAATCTCTCTGTCCCCGAGTACTTCGAGCGGCAGCAGGCGAAGCAGGACGCTCGCGCTGCCAAGGCCGCAGTCGAGCCGAAGATCGTCCTTCAGGGCTCTTCGATAGTCAACGATGCCGTTGACTATAGCGAGGACGACGTGGACATGGAGGAGGGCGAGACCTCCCCACCAGACGCACGCAGTCGATCTAAAGCTACAGTCTCGACCCGCCCGCGGGTTCGAGACGCCCTCGTGAAGAAGACGATTCGGACGCTTCGAGTTCGAAGCGTTCGCGTTGCGCAAAGTAGACTCTGCTCTCTGCTGCTGGAGCCTTGAGCTCGCCGCGTGACACGGCGCCTTCAAGCTCTCCACGCGCTGCTCATGCAGCGCGTGATCCATGGATGCCGTCCGCGGCAGACATCGCGGCGCGGGTGGGCAACTCGGTGCCCCCGAACACTATCCCGTTGTATGTATGCAGCGCGATCGAGGACGATGAGGTGGTGGAGGGCCAGCACTTTGATCCGATGACGGATCAAAGGCGCGACTACTATATCGGACTCTTCCATGTGCTCCGATATTACTCCAGCAAGAAGACCTCTTCTCGCAGCAAAGTGCCCGAATGGCAGGCACTTTGTCAAAGTTGGAATGCCTTTGTTGATAACTTCAACAAGAATCCGGCAGCTTACCGCGAGCGGGTTAAGCATGCCCGTGAGCGCTTCGAGACGTTCTCGACGCGTGGGAAGTTGGAGCAGCTCCACAGATCTTCTGTGGATGCTGGGGTTCCGTGCGCTGTGCCCGAAGGCCAGCAGTGCATGTTGTGTCCTCCGGGTGAGGTGCGCTTGAGCGACCGCGACCTAAACGGGTACACGTCGATTCGTGTACCTGCGAGCCTCAAGGATCTCCGTGCTAAGTTCATGGCACGTGAGGAACGCGACGAGCGTGGTGCTTCGAGCGCTGGGGGTGACCACAGCGCTCGCACTACCTTCGCGCCGGCAGTGCGTGGTGGGCTTCGTACGCCCTCACCATTTCCGGAACGTCCTGCAGCAGGACGTTCCGCGGCTCCCATGTATCTCGGTGGGGCGGAAACCCTCTCCAACGAATACGATAACGAACCGGGTGACGGTTCGTTTTCGGGATACTATGGTCGACAATACGCTCAACAATCCAACGTGTTGAGCCGTGGGCGTCACGGATCGGAGGCGGCGGTGGTGGGAACACGCCCCGGGTATGGTCAACCTGGGGTTGACTTTGGGCCTCCGTCTCTCGAAGACCGGGTCGCCGCTGTGGAGCGGCTTCAGAGCAGTGACTTCGCTGCTCTGAGGCAAGAGATTGCGAACCTGAGGGCTCAAGTCGCTCAGGCCGCGCAGACCGCGTCGGACGTCTCCGTCGACGTTGGGGTCGCGTCGTGCGCTTGGTCCAGCGCGTTGACGCGCTGGAGAAAGGTTCGGCTTCCGCTTTGCGCCGGCCGAGCTAGCTGGCTCGTGCTGCTGGTATGGCTTCAGCCGCCCAACGTAAAAGGTCGGGTGGAGGCGCATGCTGAACGGAATGTCTAGCGTGTAAGCGTTCCCATGCCGTGCCAACACTGTGAACGGCCCAATGAAGCGCGGAGCGAGCTTGCTCGCCCCGAAGTCGGAGACTGCATGTTTAGGCAGGTTTTGAGAAGCTAACAAAATCAATGAACCCTTCTTGAATTCATTTGTGTTGCCCCTGCCAACGTTGTCTGCATTTAGCTTCTGTCGATCGACAGAAGCTGCAATAGCGTCTTGGACAAACCGAATGACGGCTTGTCTGCGCTGCACGAAGTTGATTGCATCCGAGCTGAACTTGTTCAGCTCGTCCTCACCAGTAGTCATAGTGTCTGTGCCCCGCACAGACACGTTGTTCTTGTTCTTAGTGGCGTCTGTGCCCTGCACAGACGCGTTGTTCTCCTTCTTGCGCGTTATCGCTGACACTGTGCAAGTGTCAGCGGCATTCTGCGGCTGCTGTGTTGCGGCCGTAGATCCTCCCCCACTTAAGGAAGAAGCCACCATCCCGAGCAGGCTCGGGAGGCGTGGGTGACGCATCGCATTCACGTAGAACGGTGTATGCCCGGTCGAGGCATGCACCGAGTTGTTGATGGCGAACTCCGCCATCGACAGACACTCGCTCCAGTGTTGGAACGAGTGAGCGTAGCTCTTGAGTATGTCGACGAGCACGCGATTCACGCGCTCGGTCTGCCCATCCGTCTGCGGATGGTCCGCAGTCGACATTGAAAGTTGGCTCCCAAGAAGTGTAAACACTTCTTGCCACAGGTGCGCTGTGAAACGCGGATCCCGATCCGACACAATGTCGGTCGGCATGCCATGGTGTTTGAACACCATGTCAACGAACAGACGTGCAGTCTGCTTCGCAGTTACTTCAGGGGGTACGGCAGCAAGATGGACCATCTTGCTGAAGCGGTCAACAAAGACCACAACGCCCGTGTTCCCCTGGCTGTCTGGGGGAAGACCGAACACGAAGTCCAAAGACATGGACTGCCAGTACTCCGACGGAGTCGGTAGTGATTGCAAGGGAGCCTGCGCGAATGGCGCAGGCTTCACGCGTTGACAAACCTCGCTAGCACGGACGTACTTGCGCACCCATTTATACTGGTGGGCCCAGTACAAGTCTCGCGTGAGAAGAAGGTATGTCTTCTCACGGCCCGGATGCCCCGCAGTCGGTGCATCGTGATACTCATACATGATCCTGAGTCGCAGGTCATGGTCAATGGGCACGACAACACGGTCCGTGTTGTCGTCGACTGCACGGTAGAGTAATAACCCATCGTGCACCCGATAACGGTGTGCACGAGCGCGAAGATGCTTCGGCAGCTTCTGACGAGCTTTGTCAGAAGGCGCTGAGCCGTAGGCCAGCAAGAGCTTCGCGTCCGCGTCGTGCGCGTACGCGGTCTTCACGTCGTCCAACAGCGACGACGTGGGAGTGCTCGATTTCTTGGCGTCAATGGCATTGACGTCGGCATCAACTGAAGCGTAGTCAGGTCGACGCGATAACGCGTCGGCCACCACATTGAGTCTTCCGGGTTTGTACTCAACCCGGAAGTTGTATTCCGCAAAGAACGAAAGCCATCTCGCCATACGTTGCGAGATGTGTGGCGACTTGACAGTTGTCCGCAGCGACGCGTGGTCTGTATAGACCACGAACGGTTTACTTCCGAGTAGGTACACTCGGAACTTCGCAAGTGCATACTTCATGGCAAGGAGCTCCTTGTCATGCACCGGGTAATTGCGCTCAGCTGGCTTCAGCTGACGCGACTGATAGTAGACGACACGATCACGGCCCTCGTGATCGTGCTGCATCAACGCACATCCGATCGCGAAATCGGATGCGTCACATACAACGTGGAATGGGCGATCTTGGTCGGCCACCGCCAAGATCGGAGCCTCAGTCAAGCCCTGCTTGACTGCATCGAAGGCCTGCTGACATTCAGTAGACCAAATCCACTCGGCGTCCTTCTTCAGGAGCTGTGACAGCGGGCGTATCACGCCCGCGTAGTCCTTCACGTACTTGCACAAGTACGTGGTCAAGCCAAGGAACTGCCGCAGTTCCTTGACGCTCGTCGGCGTCGGCCACTCATTGATCACTCTGACCTTTTCAGGGTCAGGGCGGACACCGTTCTTCCCAACGAGACACCCGAGCACGGGTATCTCGCTCGCCCCGAAGATGCACTTCTTCAGGTTCGCGTAGAGCTTGTGCTTGTGCATGAGCGCAAGCAGCTTCCGGAGATGCACTTTGTGCATCTCAACGTCGCTCATCCCGTCCGCAGCACGGCTGTGGACGAACACGTCATCGAAGTAGCTCGGTGCGAAGTCGCGCACCGAGCGCAACAAGTGCGTCACGCACCTGTTGAAGGTCGCAGGGGCATTCTTCAAACCCTGTGGCATCACTAGCCACTCCCAGAGCATGCCACTCGGCGTGCTCACAGCCGTGAGAGGGATATCGCTCTCACGCATTAGGATCTGATAGAACCCATCGCGCAGATCAAGAGCACTGTAGACAGTGCTCCTGGCCATCGAATCGATGATAACATCTTTTCGCGGTATCGGTGTCTGCGCCGGTATCGTCGCATCGTTCAGCTTATTGTACGCATGATCGATGCGCCGGCCGCCCTGTGGCTTTTTGACACAGAACGTCGGAGCACTGTGCGGGGATTTCGATTCCCGCACTTGTCCAGCTTTGCGACGACTTTTGAAGAAGTCGTCGATCGCCTTGACCTGTTCTCGCGGCAGTGGCCACTGCCGAGTGACACAGTATTTCGTGCCCGGCACGAGATCAATCTCGTGCTGAATGCCCTTGTCCTGCGGAAGCTCCGCAGGGATCTCTTCCGGAAGTACGTCCGCATACTCCCGTAGTATCTCGTAGTAGGGACTCGCCTTCAGCGAGTCCCAGCTCTGCTCTTCAAAGCGTTCCTTCTTCGTCTTGGCACTAAGAGCGTCTTCACTCTCAGTGGTGCTCTCCATGAAGAACTGCCTCACTCCTCATTCTCGCTCTTCGTTCTCTCGGCGTCCGAGAGAATGCATATTTGCTCGATGCGTCCATCGTGCAAGTCACGCGCGAAGCGCTTCCAGCTCATGACTGGAAGCGAAGTCAACTCTGACGCTTGCGTCGGAGGATTTGCGAGGGTCATCTCCCTGTGCCGGGTTCCGGCACAGGTACGCGTCAAGATGTTCAACGTCTCGACGTTCGGCTTCTCAGCCTTCGTCTGCCCGGCAGACATCTCTTGTAGCGTCTCGGCCACGGGCCGAGACTTGCGCAGCGATCTTCGCATGCGCTGTCTTCTTGTCTTGCGGAGCCCGGCTCCGCATGGTCCTTGACCTCGTCCAGGCCCAGCCGTGGACGGGTGTTCTTCTTTATTCCGTCGGCGGGTACTTCCCGCGGGCTAGCGACTTCAAGCCCGGCTTGGTCACGCGGCGCTTCGTCGTGCAGCCCGGCTGCACGACAGCATGCAAGTTTCTCCGGTGCGGGACGTTTGCAACCGCCTGCAGCGTCGGTTCCCGGAACCGACACGCCATCATCACCTCGACGCCTATCATTGGCGGAGTCCTTCATTACAAAGGGTGCGTCGACTCCCGGAGTCGACGTGAAATGTCTTTTCGCAGCGTCGGTTCCCGGAACCGACGCGACTTCAATACCTCGACGTCTTCCATTGGCGGAGACCCCCATTACGGAGGGTGCGTCGGCTCCCCGAGCCGACGAATAGAATTCATCCGAGCCATCGACTCCCGGAGTCGACGGCATTACGCCACCTTGGCTTCCATTACGGGCCAAAACTGATCCAATCAGGTTCGCGTCAGCCTCCACGGCTGACGCGCGTGACTCGCTTGTGTCATCCGCGCCGCTCGAGGCCGGAGACTTCTTTTGATTCGCTGAAAAGCGGGTGTTGACTTCCGAAGTCAACACATTTTCTTCACTAGCCGTCGGCGGCGACGCCGATGCGACCTGTTCTCGCGCGCGCGCTCGTGCGCGTCCAGGGTGTTCCGGGACAGCGGCATTAGGTGCTGTTTCGACTGGAGATTCGCGCGCACCTGCTGGTGCGTGTGTGGTGGTAACAGGGCCATCGCTCTCTGTTCCACCGTCGCGACCGAAGCGCACGAGAGTGCGCTTATCCCAATCGATTACCGGATCATGCCGTGCGAGCCACGGCATGCCCAATACCATGTCGAACTTATCGTCCAGATCCAGGACGATGAAGGTTTCGACAAACACTCGACCTTTGAACGTGAAGCGCACGCGTACCATGCGCTTCTCGATCTTCACGACGACAGCTGTCGCCAAGCGTACTTCCAACATACTTCGAGGTATCTTTAAATCCTCGAAGTCAAGCATTGATAGACTTCGCAGTCGAACAAATTTCTTCGACGCGCCAGAATCTACCAACGCACGACGAGAGCCGCTTGCTCTCATCGACTTCACCTTCAGGATGACAAGATCAGCCTTGTCATCTTGCTTCTTGCAATGAGAATGATCCTCACTGGGGGCTGCAGTCCTCAGTGTCGCGTGTCCTAGGTCGACACGCGGAACTGCATTACCAGTAGGGCGCCCCGCGCCTACTGGCGTCCGGCGTTTTTTGTTTGGCTGCGACGATGCCCAGCATCGCCGCGATAGCCACCTTGCTGGTGCACGGGTGCCGTGCACGCTCTAGCAAAGTGACCGATCCTACCGCATCGGTAGCACCGCACATTACTTCCTTGTCGCTGCTGGGGGCCAGCAGTGGCAGCGCTCGGGAGGTCCATCGGTTCCGGACCTCCCGTCCTCACTACCGGGCGCGGTTGCGGCCTCGGTACATGCGCATGCAGTTTAGCCTGTCGCAGGCTAAAGTCTTCCTGCATCGCAAGCGTGATGGCAGCTTCGAGAGTACTCGGGTACTCACGGAAGAGATAGGTCTTCACAGGCCCATCTTTCAGTCCCTTCATGAACGTGACGACCTTAGTCGCCTCGTCGATCGGGTTGGTCACGATGTTCGAGACCAAGTATCGCGCTCTCTGGACGTAAGCATGAACATCATGCTTACCCTGCTGCAGGTCAAGGAACTCTGCCCTCGATCGGAACTCATTCTGCGGGGGCTCAAACGCCTGTCTGAACTCCTCCTTGAAGCCTTCGTACGTGCTGAAGCACGTAGGGTCGGAGAGCCAGCGTCCATACGCCCAGCTCCTTGCACGACCGCCAAGACATGACATGGCGAACGCGACCTTCGACAACGGGTCGACGATACGTCGAGCCGCGATGGCAGTGTCGAGTTCGACAAGCCAACGGAGGAGAGGTTCACCCTCTCTTCCGACGTAGTTGCTCACATTTAGCTTCAGCGACTGTGGGCGAGGTGTCGTCCCCGACGACACCGCGGTATTGGCAGCAGCATCTCGCTGCTCCCTCATGATGAAGCCCAGAGCAACACCGTGTTGCTCTGTCGGCGTTAGCGTACGCAGTATCGTAGCTACAGCCGCCTCACCAATGACTGTTGACAGTCGTTGGAGGGCTTCCACTCTGGACCTGACAGATGGGGACAGTCAGCGCGTACAACATGGGTTGCAGGCGTCGTGCTTTCCATGGGCACTTCGGTATCCATGGGAAGGTTCTCGGCTCCGTGTTCGTGCGGTGACGTACGAACTCAACTTAGTCGGTCGTTGGACGGACTACAAAGTGCTACCAGGTGTAGTGGGCCTACCTTGGCTCACTACAACAGCTTACACGTGTGCGCTCGTGTATGAGGAAGCGTAGCTTAGTTTAAACTAGAGTTAATTATACTCGGGCCTCCGAGTATAGATTAATCTAAATAAACGATCCAAATAATGTTTTTGGGTTAAAATGAGAACTGTTATTTTTGTTTTATGTTTCTGACTTCCTCTAAATGTAATATTCTAAGTTGGGAATCTGCCAACGGCTGGTTGGCAGAATTCCTTTGCTATGCATGTCGCTCATTGGTTAAAAGATGCTGCTTTCAACCAATAGGAATCCTAAATGTCTATGGACCACCCGTCGTGGTGATCGTAAATGAATGTGGCACTTGATGTAACGTACATCAAGGCCGAGGAAGTAACCATTCTCTAACAGCTAACGTAACTGTTAGAGTTACAAGTGACTGTAGCCACTTGTGCGTGTAACCCCGTTACACGACCCCTGATAATAAACCGTACAGTACCGAATAACCATAGTTATGAAATACTCCTTGTTATGGCATACACCCCAATATGGCCAATCACAACGCTTGATTGGGAAGTCTTTTTATAACCTTCCCGACGAGTTACTTGGTTTTATTATAAGGCTCCAGAAAGGACACTAAAAACAGCATTTCTACACTGCAGATCAGGTGTATTGCATAACTAAGGTTATACGGTACTGCAACCGAGCAGTACAGACTCGGTTCTGTACACAAAAGTGATTGCTGGTGCCCGTTTGGTGTGGTTGCTGTAGTACAAATCGCAGGTTGTTATAGTCCTTTACCCTCGCAGTCATGAGTCTTGGTCGCGAGTGTACAGGTATTGGTACATCAATAGACACGAACAGATCAGCAGCATACACAAATCGACGACTGTATCCAAAACCCTGCCGCATGGTACACCAGTGTACAGATTACTTGCGGTCAGTAGACATAAGTAGACATAAGCGTCCTTTCTCGCATTCTGAGTGATGTAGGCGCGTCATACCAGAACCACGGTTGCCTGTCTGCTCCAGTCATCGTTTCAGCGGACACTTTCGGGCGACACCAAGCACCAGGCGGCCTCTCAAGCTAGCCGGCGTTGCCACCCTGCCCAAGCGCGATGGCCCCACCGCTGGAGTGGACTAAACTAAAAGAGTGCCGTAATGAAGATGACTACGTGAAATTTCGCTGGGAAGCTTTTTGCTGTTCGGCTGTGCGTGCCAAAAGAGATCGTCCGTGCATTATCTGCCCTGGGGAACACGATATGATTGAGCGCCGACTACGCTGTCGTAGCGAAACCTGTGAGAGCAGCACGGGACCGATTAAGTGCCCGGTGCGCTGGAAAGTTCATCACTGTCCAGTAGTTTCGAAGTGGATCATATTAAGCAACGAAGCAACTCATTTTCGTGGAGAGATCGAATGCGCGGTACCGCCTTGGCCCAAGGTCACAGAAGAGATGAAAGAATACATTCATCGCATGGACGAGAACGCTGTGCCTCCTCGGCTCATCTGGAGCAACTTACTGCGCGCACCCGATGTGCCGAAACCAGTTCTAGGCTACCCGACCTACACCCAAGTTCAACGCAGTGTGAAGCATATACGATGGCTACAAGGAACGAAAAACTCGATTATTCGCACAACGGAGTTGGTACGCTTAAAGGCGTTCGTGGCAGACATTGATCCCGACGCAGCTTTCGTTTTTGGGAATCGTGAAGATCAAGATGGATTTCCTTTCGTAGGCATTGGAGAAGATGACGAACCTTTGATTTTGGGAATTACGACGCTAAAGCTTATGGAAAAGATAAAGGCGCTTCAACTTCAAGAACCGTTTCTGATTTTCCATTTGGACGCTACCTTCAAGCTGAGAGACCTTGGCTACCCTGTCATTACCTGTGGCTTCACGGACAAGCATCGCATTTACCGACTCGCGGCTTTATTCATCGTAAGTCAAAGAACACAGAGCGAGTACTACGAGGCGATTGCAACTTTCTCCAAGGTTTTTCAGAAACACATGAAAACGAGGCTCAGAATTGACGCGGTCATGGGGGACGCAGAGGCCGCCCAGCTCAATGCGCTTCAAACTATTACGGGGTTTGAGAACGCCACCTACTTGATGTGTTTTTTCCACGTGCTTTACAACGTGGGGGAGCGCATCCGGCATCTACCTGATACCGTTCGTGGAGTAGTTTACCGTGGCATTATTGACATGCACTATACAAATAGTCAAGTCCAGTTGATGACGGCGTGGGCTCGAGTGTCTAGCGAGTGGGAAGGTGACAATCGGCTGTGGAGTTTTGTTGAGTATTTCGATTCTCAGTGGCTTAGTAGCCGATTTTGGCGTTGGCAGATCTATCATTCTCCTGGTGGATTCGCAACCACCAACAATCCATGCGAAGTTTTTAACGCGAGTATTAAGCGTTTCACGCTTCGCAAAGCTATGGACACGAGGCGCCTCATACTCAAACTTCTGACTATCGCGGAAGACACCTCAATCTGTATTCAGCCTAGTACTGCGTCCGCGCGCCCGTACCCACCTCAAGAGGCTAAAAAGCTGGCGAACGTGCTAGTTTCATCCCAGCGGGTTGCTGTTTTTAATACGGGAGAGCAGTCTGTCGTACGAGTGCAGTACTTAGGCGACGGGATATCCGACGATGAAGATGTTCAAGAAATTACGGGCATTGGAGATTCACAGGCTGCTGCAACGCTGTCTAATGGGGTAATTCTGTCTGAAGGTTGTCTGGCGGACGCGGAAAAAAGGTCGGCGGCCAAGTTTTACCGCTCTGCTGTGAAGTGGTCAGTCCGGCGGGCTCACCACCTTGGTATGCCACCGGGTGGATGGGTAGTGCGCATTAACACGTTGGAGTGTATGTGCCCGTACTTCACAAAGTTTTTATCGTGCGCCCATGTCATCTGCGGTCGTGTTGTCTTCGGCTTAAGTGTCCCGGGTGTAGGCGGTCAGCATCTCAAGTTCAAGAACCGACGGATTCGCCGTATCGGACAATGTGACCCCAGACCTAAGATCCCTCTCCTGCCGCGGAGCGCGCCCTTGACCCCATTCGAGCCAGTGAGTCCCAGCACAGATTTGATGATCGTTCCTAGCCCATTGGAGCAGTATGAACTTGTCAGTTCAACCGTACAGGAGTTTCTTCACAATGATACCGCCGATGTCTATACTGTGTAAGTGTTTGGGGTACAAACAACCCTACTGAGGCCGGAATCTCCAGCTTCAATCAAGGAACCAGTGCCCCGATGAGTGTGACAGGGTTGGCCCCACGGAACACTAGCTTCGATGGCTTTTCACTGCCAGGTCCTTCAGGCCCCGCCCCAATCTCGCCACCGGCAGACATCCAGCAAATAGGATTACCTTCGTTGTTGCAGGAGATGTACCCACCTCCGGAAGAACAAATTCCCTTTCATCTCCCTCGCGGCCGCCCACCGCTCGCATCACATGCACTGCATGTTCAATACCTACTCAGGTAGATTCTAGGAACTGGTGCGGGTTTGCATTAAATACACATGCATTTTACTGGTTTAGAGTTTCGTATAATCAGCTCCAAGCGAAACTACATCATCGAAATGAAAAGCAGGTGAAAGTCTATCACATACAGCGGTAGTCTACGTAGTAAATCTCAATTCCAAATGTTAGGCATGTGACCCGCAGGCCTAAAAGTATGTATTTCGTATAATGATCGGATGCCAACTAGCAAAAGACCATTATATATCTACAACAACACTCGCTGCTGTAGTTTCACACTGAAGTATAATGTGAAACCTTGAGCTTGATCCTTTTACCCAGTCACGTACGCCAATTGTGCTTCTCACAGATCTAGTAGCTATCTCCTGTGCGTGAATAGTTCGAAGTAGCAGGTGTAGCTCCGTCACAACACCTACTTGTCATGTAGAGGGTTGTTGGGCCTACGGAGGTACTCACACCTACTTGTAGACTAGAACGCTTGTCGTGTAAGACAACAATGCAGCCTAACACCCTCATATAATACTTCATTTTGCCTGTAACTACCACCAAAATCTTGACAAATCATCCACAGTCCTTGCTCAATTTTGATCCCTACCTCATAAAATTTTAATATGATCCCAGTTCTTCATTTGAACACTTAGAACACGTATAGAGTAAGCCTTTATGATATACACTGTCGCTTTAAACCCGCTGCTTATTTCAATAATGATGCTCATGACACAATTCCTTACGGTGCATACTATTGAAAAACCGATACCCTTTTTGATCTCCAGCCTTCAATTTTCTACTTTCGCGGTCAAGTTATAGCGCATTATGTTCTACTCTCCAATGTATGTAAGACGTGATAATTTTGTAACGCGCTTGCCTTGATCTAACTTCTACAGACACCGAAGTCTAACTAGAATTGACTTTGTTACCTTCAACGTCAATCACTCAAGATTTGCTCAGGGAATCTGATAACGCAAGTTACCTAGCTCAATCGTGTTAAATACCGCTGCATTACATTCTTTGAAAAGAACTTTATTCTGTGCTGCGCTTCCGCTTACGATTCTTTTCTCTCTCCTTACGGGCGTTAAAAGCTTTACGCCTAGCAGCAAACACGGGATCCTTCTCCAGTTCACGCAGAAAATGCTTTTTCTCCTCCTCGAAGCGGCTAGAACTCCACCTTCTACCTTCCATCGCACAAAATGCCGGTAGTACACGCTGCCATGCATCCTTCGACCCCTTTACAACCGCTGAGGCAGCCTGCGTAGCGTAGCGATGAGCGAAGACGCGATCTTGGTGCAGGATGACGACATTTCCCCCAATTGCAGCCCACCTACTTTTCGCCGGTGTTCCCTTTTCATAGCCTAGCATGACCGCATGGTAAACCAAGTGGTTCACGAAAACGACGTCCCCAGGACGCTGGATGACGACTACGCTTGATGGGCATGCCAGCATTCGATTTAGCGAGTTCTTCGTGTTGCGTACGCGCACCGCACGAGTGTCTTCCAGCGTCCTGAAGAACACCCATATCTTGAATGCGCTTTTCTGGCAAGGAGGGAGGTAAGCCACCGTCCTCCCGTGATCGACATGCATGGGTGTTTCCCTGCTGCCAACCTGCAACTGTGACGAAGCCCGAAAGAATTTTTCTCCCGAGCTCGTCTGTCGTCTGCCTGAGTTCATCTCGCCCAAGCCCAATACCAGAATTGTCGTTGGAGTTAGGTGCTGCATCGGTGTTACCACCTTCGAGCATCCGAGAACCTGGACCTGAGCTGATGTTGGCGTAATGCAGTCTCAGCTCAGACTCTGCGTTGCGTTGTCAAGCATTTGGGGTCTGGGATGTTTGACGCTGAGCGCCTACGGTCTGAGCTGATCCCTGATGGCTGACCAATGGTTTCTGCCGCCCACCGCAAACATGAGTTCGGCATCCACTGTGACCGTGACGTCTTCGCCCAGATCGTCGAGCTGAGCAGAGGCACTGATGTCTGAGCGGAACCGGGTGGAGCTTGAGCTCAGCCTCCCAGTGATTATGGAGCCGTCGTCCAAGATGCCGAGCTGAGTCGAGGAGCAGGCGTCCGAGCGGGGTCGTGCAGAGCCCGTGTCTAGCTTCTACGGTGGTCATGGAGTGTTCACCCAAGTCGACAAGCCGGGCGAGGATCGAAGGTCTCAGCAGAGTCGTGTGGAGCCTGATCCCGGCCGCGAGAATGGTGACAAAAGTATTCGCACAAGTCGAGAGTCCGAGCGGAGTGTTTCCGACCCGAGCGGAGTGTTGCAGACCTGAGCGGAGTGGCCTAGACCTGAGCGGAGTTGTCGGAGCCCAAGTGGAGTGTACCCATCGGGACCGGTGAAGGGTCGCTGAACTTAAGTCCAGACAGTGGTACCAACTTCGAAGTCGGCGGTACCAGAGAGCACACTCATCCGGTGAATCAGCTCGAAGACTGCCTACAATGGGTGCGAGTCGCACTGCGACTGCTCAAGATCGTGGCCACTTCAAGCAGCTTCCGACACTTCCAGCGGCTCGTGACGACGTGGAGCCACCGCATTGGTCGAGACGCAAGATTTCAGGCGGATCTTCAAGGGCGCCCGGTAAGCATACAGCCGACACTCTTCGCGCAGCCAGTCAGAGTGTACCCAGAGGGATATCGCGCCCCCACTTAGTAAGTCCTAGTTTGTGCATGTGTTAAATTTAAACAGAGTTCGTTTTGCCCCGAAGGACGCAAGTGGTGGAGGTCTTTGGCCAGAAGGTGTCTTGGCGATCATCCACACAAATTCAAGTTAACATATCAACGTTGTCAGCGTGCCTCGGTGCGACGGCAGTACGGTTATTTCCATATTAAGGTTACATCTTAGGTGTATTTCATATTTTCGGGTGGAAGGTGGTCCATTCTAAGGTTTAGGCAGGATAATTGTATTGTGTGCTTGGGGACATTGGCGTGCCCCGGTGCATTGTGTGATTATTAGTATCGGTTCATTGTGGACCTGGTGCGCGGGAAGTCCCAGGGTGTGTGTGAGTGCCTTGGATTCGGACTAGACTCAAACCGAGTCAACTAACTCCAACCAACCGGGTCGTAGCTTGACTCGTAGAGAAGAAAGGAGAAGCTGGTACGAGCCTCGCCCAGGCTCAGACAAATAAAAGGCGAACTCGGCCCGTACCCAGGCCGACCCGGAAAGAAGGGGTGTTGTGGTTCTAAGCCGGAACCAAAGAGAGGAAGTAGAGGCTATTGTGTGTGGTGTTGTGTTCATTAAGAAAAACCAGGGGCATTTCGGGCTGTGGACACGTGCGGACTGGGACTCGCCAAGTGGGGAGCGAGTTTCGTCTGGGAACACCTCCGGTAACCTTCAACATCGACAGCAGCTGGTGTGGCCGACGCGAGTCTGGGCCCACAGCGTAGCCGTGATCAAAAGAACCGCCAAGGGGATCGCAGAGTGGGGAGCACACGCCTCGCCCGACCCAAGTCGGCGCTGAGCCAAGAGTCCAAGCGGCCAAGCCCAGCGAAGTGGAGTGGGAGTGTTCGCTCAGTGGAAGGAGCTGAGCGGAACTCTTGCAGCGCTAAGCAGGGCTGAGCCAAGTGGTGAGAGGGCTGAGCGAAGACCAAGGTCGAGCGGTCTAGCAACCTGAGCAAAGAGCACGGGCGCTTCGTCACTCGTGGTGCGCGTGCCCGGATCAGGGATACGACTTTGGACGGACCTGCTACAGTCATGTCGACTGCTGCTGAGTCGAAGGAAACCAAGAATGGAGGTGAGAAGAGTGAGTATTCGCTTCGGCGAAGTTTGAGAGTGGCTGGCCTGCCAGCCGAGGTGGTGCCGACGGAGTCTGGGACGCCCAGGGCGAGAAGATCGTCTGCGGGAGCCCGGACACCCAGTGCTGAGGGACAAGCTGCGTCGACAGGCGAAGCTGTGTCAAGTGCTGAGCTAGAGATGCCACCAACGACGGAAACTGCTGTGTCGCCGCCAAGTTTGCCCGAGAGGAAGAAGTCTGAGGATGAACAAGACGGTGGAGCGGGTGCTCAGCCGAGCGCTCGTGTTGGTGAGAGTCCAAGCCTGGGAGAACCTGCTGTGAGTCGAGCGTTGACGCCGAGCAGGACTTCTAAGGCTGCGACTGCAACTTCTCAGCCGCAAGGTGCCAACCCAGAGCCAACTGCTGCGAATATCCGCAGTGGCCAAGCCGAGGGCGGTGCACTGAGCATGCTGGGAAGCCGAGAGATGCAGCTGCGGGCTCAAGGTGCTGCTGGGACTGGGACGATCCCGGTTCAGTTCAGCTTTACTCCGGGAACTGGACACTTCAGAGCGTCGAGTGGTGGCGGGGCCTGGTCAAGTTCACTTTGGCCAGACCAACTCCCTAACCAGAGGCTGAGAGGAGTTGAAGCTGACAGTCGAGCCTTGGCCCAGTTGTCTGAGATGTCGGAAGTCGAGATGCTTGCGTACGGCCGGATCCAGTCCGAGATGTGGATGTCTGTGCCCGCTGGAGTCGTGCACCCGGTGGATGTGGCCTACTCGCCATGTCATGGAGGCTACGATCTCTGGGGTTTCATCCGAGCGGCTGGAGCTACAGCCAGACACCTCATGTCTGTGACTCGGTCGCTCGCTGCGAGATGGCTGAACGTGTTCCATGCTGAGCGGCGACGGATCCCTGTCTGAAGGCAGTGCGTGTGGCGCTGAGACTGATGCCGCCCATTGCATGCGTCACTCTAGCCGCCGGGTACCAAGTGGGCCCGGTAAGCGGGGCTGATGCAGTGCTCGCCCTGAGTGCAACCGGCGTTAACCGCTAAAAATAAAATAAAATTGCATGCGTCGCTCTGTTGCAGACGATGCTGCATGAAGCTGGCTATGAGTTTCTGAACCAAGTCCCAGTGTAGTATACGCTGTCTGAAGTCGATGGAGTCCCGGACTCGCAGATCCAATTTGAGATCGAGCGCATTGCCCGATTCCTCGAAGCTGAGCTCAGTGCCTGGAAGGCTGCGGTCGGATCAACCCCATACTACGTGAGGCCGGCCTCAGACCCTCAGCTGATGTCCGCTCAAGCTGCTGAGACTCAAGTTGGGTTCTCTGGACAAGGATGGAGACGCAGTCATGGATGAGGACACTCAGCTGTTCCTGGGGCCGGAAGTCGTGATGCGCCTTCAGCTCACTGGTCTCAGACCTCGGAGTCCGACCTCAACTGCCGAAGGCGAGCCGTCTCGGAAGCGTGCATTGTTGACGAGATCTTCTGCTAGTGGCTCAATCCCGAGCTACCACGAGTCTGGCGAAGCTCCTGCTGAGACTGCGCTCGGGTTCCGCAGTGATCAAGCGCCCAGCATGGTTGGTGCAAGCTCTGGTTCCGACATGTCTTTGGTGGTCACGGATGAAGAGGGAAACCTGTCTGGATTAAGTTCCTCTGGTTCCTCTCTGATGTCTATGACTGATAACATGGTTGGGACTGGGACGCAAGTGAGCCATCCGTTGAGATCGATTGACACAGTGAAGAGCTCACCTCCAGTGGGTCCATGGACATGCCCATGTCGACGGCGACGGGGATGCGAGGCTCAGCTACGACGATACCCCGCAGTTCAGTTCCGGGAATGATGATCTCGGTCACACCTCGGCTTACTCACGCTGGCGCCGCACCAGCCAGAGCTGAGCAGAGGCTCTATCGACCTAAGTATCCGGCCCAGATACCACTGCCAGGCAGTCCTGAGCCCAAGCGCCCAGCCCTGAAGCAAGCTGAGACCCGACAAGTGCAGTCCACGGGATTCTGGTTCGCGCAGCCATCAGTTATCGGCTCCGCTGGGATGACGACTTTGGATGACTTGCCCTCAGTCGAGCGAGACTACCGGCGAGCCCTCCGGCAGAGTGAAGCTACTACCTGGGCATCGTCTTGATGTAGAGCAGAACCAACGCCGAGCTCTCGAGGCACGGCTGAGTGCCGCTCTGGCTGACAACCGGGCGGAGCAAGCCCGACTGCAGGAGGAGTACCGGAAACTTCAGGCGACCAACGTTTGGATGTCTGAGGCCCAACCGCAGGCTAAGATGGAACAGCAGAAGCATCTTGAAGCCTTGGAGAAGCTGGCCCAACGCCGCGTCGCCGAAGAAGCTGAGAAGCGCAAGGCGGACGAGGCTCGAGCTCAGCAAATGCTCCAAGTCCAGAAAGCGCTCCAAGAGGCTGAGGTTAGGGCTATGCAGGCTGAACAGCGGAAGGCGCAGGAAGAACGAGCTGCCGAGATCAAGGCTGAGCACGAGCAGGAACTGCTGAGGCTGAGAGAGAAGCATGCGCAGGCAGAAGCAGAGCACCAGCGGGCCATGCAGGAGCAGGAGGAGAAAACTCGCCAGCTCCTTGCAGCCCAGGGTCCGCTCAGTCTATATCCTGGCCCCGTCGCTTCGACTGCTGGACGTGTGTCATTGCCAGCGGACCCCCCGGTCCCAGCACCTGTCGTGTCGACTCGACCGCCGACCGATACGGTCCTAGCGCAGTTGGTCCAGCTCACGAGTATGATGCAGCAGTTGGTCCAGGCCAACCAAGCCAAGTCTGAGGCGACTGGTACGAGACGCAGTGCCGGCAAGGCCCAACGCTCAACCAAACATACTGAGATTAAGTCTAAGTCTCGTGCATCTAGCGCGACGTCTGGCGCGACGTGCCAGAACTGGGCGACCAAGCCTGACAGGCCGGGAGACTCGGACGGGGACGGCTCAGACTCAAACGACTCAAGCTCGAGTGACTCGTCGAAAGATGAGCTCGAAGGACCGTTTGGTGCTGTGGCACAACCTAAAAGGACTGATACCAGTTCCAGAACTCGTGTGGTGGTTCAAGCGATGATTCCCCCTGATGCTCTGGAGAAGTTCGACGAGAAAGGACCGCTCGAGGACCGAGTCAACTGGTGGGAGAGGTTCATGTACTGCGCTACGATGGCCCCCTGGGACAAGAAGACCCGGGTAGCCCAGCTGCGCATGAGACTCACTGGTTCACTCAAGGATTGGTGGACTCAGTTGCCGAATGCCGTTCGCTCAGACTGGAAGAAGTTGTCTCACGTCTTCATGAAGGAATGGTGCCGTATGCTGAGCTCCGAGGCTGAGCGGTACTACTCGATGGAGATGAAGGACTTCGATACACCGCGGACGTTCTCCTACCGTCTGAACCATGCCATCAAGAAGGCTGGGATCACGTATCTGAGGCCGACAGTCGACCGGGAAGCTCACATCCGACGTTTCAACAAGGCTTTGACTGACTCAAGGCTGAGGACTACTCTTCAGGGACAGCGTTTCGATACTTTGGATGAATTGAAGAAACCCTGAAGAGGATCGAGGCTCTCCGCCAAGACGAGGGCTATGAGCAGAAGCGACGCCCAGCGCAAAAAGGACTTCAGTTTGGACGTTTCAAACCTCCACAGCGGCGAGCTGAGGGGCGTGCGTTCAAGGCGGAAGATGTGGAGGTTGGCCCAAGTCTGGGACGACAGGCACACTTCCAGGACGACCATGACCTGAAGTACGAAGCTTACTCTGAAAGGATGTGGATCGCTCGGCTGAGCGAACCCTGTCTCCGCCTGTTCCTGCGCCAGTTCCCGTTGTTGTGAGCTCAGCTCAGGCTGAGACCAGTCGCTCTACCTCCTGACCGATGCAGAAATTCTTCCGAGTCGCTGAAAGATTGGTCTGGAAGCCGAACGCTCAGTGCTATGACCATGGAGGAGACCAGCACCCAGAGCTGGTTGAGAGACCGGTGCGTGACGAGCCTAAATCCCAAGCGCTCTGTGCCTTTGCATATGTGGGCCCAGCCCTTCCATGCTGGCGCAGAGATAACCCCGAATGTACACCTTTCCATGAAGCTGGTGTCTACACTTTCGACTCTGACCTCTACACGCTGGACCCGGAGGACGAGACGGAGAACCATCATGAGTTCGCTCTGACCCCGGGCGAGAAGTATGGCTGGTGGAGTGAGCACACGCTGACTGGCGAGAAGCGGAAGATGGCAATGGTGCACGGAGCAGTCTATCATCACCGAACGCAGATACTACTGGATACTGGAGCTACAACAAGCATTTTGGGCTTAGATCTTGCACGCAGATTGAAGCTCAAGCTACGCCGTGGTTTCAAGCTCAGGGTGACTGGAATGGGAGGTGCTCCGACCTACATTACCGCCCAAGCTAAGATCAAGCTGACGCTGGGAGTGCGCGTGGTGTACGTTATGGATGTCTGGGTTGGCAACGTTGGCGAAGGAGTTGATTGTCTTCTCGGGATGGACTTTATGGTGGCAGCTGGTGTACGGCTCTGCGTTCGTGAAGGAGTCATGAAGCTGCCGGACGAAGAATCTCTGTTATTGATTGGAGGACCTGAGATCAACCGTGTCGGACTGGAAGTCAGCATCTGGCTGAATGAAACTGCTTACCTCTACCCTGGACAATCTGTGATAATCCCAGTCAAGTATCACCAAGCTGACCCAGAGAAGGTGATTCCCTGGGCTGGGCGCGGTGATCAGTGGGTTACACAGTTCATCTACGGACCTGGGCGGAAGCCGAAAGCGGTCAAGGTTGTCAATATCTCAGAACAAGAAGTCATGATCCGCCAGCACACTGTGGTTGCTTGCCTTGTGGAGAAGGATTACCTGCCAAACGGGAAGCGGTTCGTGCGACCTTACTCGAGGAAGTACAGCGACTGGGCCCAGCTCATCTACGAAGCCGAGCCCTCTCCAGACGTTCTAAGACGAGAAGAGGAAGCAGCTCGGCTAGCTGAGCTCAACGCCCCGCCCGCTGTGGAGAGGCCAGTCTACAAGCGACCCATGAAGCTGCTGCTGTTGAAGCAGTCCGATGACCCGAAGGAGGACCGAGCCAAAATGAAGCAGCGAAGAGCTGAAGCGTACGCTGCCAATACAGTGTCGCCTGAAATCGCTCAAGTCAAGGTGGCTCGGACGCCTCAGGGACGTCCTGCCTCATGGAAGCTGCCCTGCCGCTATCGCATCACCCGGTTGAAGGGCAGTCAGGACGAGCCAGGAAGGGCTTCTGAGGGAGCTGACACTCAGCCTGCGGCTGCGCCAAATTCTCGGAGTCAAGCTCAACTCAGACCTCTCTGACGGAGGCGGTGTGAACGCCCAAGAGGCTCGGAATGAGCTGGATCGAGTATTCAGAGCTGAGCCGACCGACTTCGTGTCTGATCCAATTGCTCGTCTCCAAGAAACGTATGCTCGTTGCCTCAGGGTTGAGATCAGCGAGGACGCCGACGAAGCTACGGTGCACTTCCATGAAGGCACGGCATTGCTGAATGACATCTGGGACCAGCTCGCTGCTCTTTCGGAGTTGAAGCGACCTCAGTCCAAATGCGGACCTCTCAACGGCTAACTTTGAGAACCAGGCGTTACGACTCCAGAAGTGGACGCCTCAAGTGCGAACGATTCTGGAAAGACATCATGCCAGTTTTCAGAGACGGGAATGCAGCACCGGTCCCTGCTCGTGGAGTTGTCTGTGACCTGATGCTGGGGACGCGAAGCTCCATCGCTCAGAGTGGTCTCAACAGGCTCCGACGCGTTTGCTCGAAGGTGTTAGCATGGCAAAGACTCGTGGCATCTCAGACCTGTTAGTGGTCAGTGACTCTCGCATTGTCATTCAGCAAGCTCAGGGCTTGATACAGTGTCTGAGCCCAGGGCTGCCAGTGCCGCTGGCCGAGTTTGAGACGCCTCGTCCAGAGTTCCAGCGATTGCGCTTGGTACATGCGAAGCGAGAGTATAACGCAGCTGCAGACTATCTCACGTCGACGACTCTGGTGACTCAAGGTCCCGTCGCCATTGAAGACCCGGTTGAACTGGTTCAGCTCAAGCAGCTGAATCGGATCCCGGAGAAGCTGATTAAGGTGAATGAGCCTGAGCCTGCTGACCCTGAGACAGAGCGGCCCGACACTCAAGCTGATGTAGAAGTGGTGGCTGAGCAGACTTCACTGGAATGTGATGTAGCGCCTTGAGCTTTGCCCTCGACACCCCCGCCAGTTCCCGGGTTGCGTTTCCTAGACAGAGAATCTAGAGTACTTGGAGAGCGAATCTCCTAGTAGATAGACAGCCCCGCCCGGACGAGGGATTTATCCGGGGTCGTGAGTTCCCGGGGCAAGTACTCGCTATAGAGAAACGAGGCGCCCTGGGACTCGGTCAGTAACCTCACCTTGTGTACCCCTACGAATCGGTTGTTTGGATCAGAGGAAGGTCAACCACTGAGGATCTCCTGGGAGTCCTGACCTTATCAGTACGCTGGTTTGGTAGCAATACAATCAATCGCCCGGGGACGCTACCTGGTTCCCGGGGCGGAATTAACACGCAACCAGAATATGCAATCAGGTCTTTCGGAGCAAGACTCCCTCGGCGACGGCCGCAATACTTTCGGGCGAGACCCCACGGGCGAGACCCTGAGAATATGGAATGCCCTTACCCGTGCCGGCTGGACCGCACTCCGGGGACAAATATGAAATGCCTGGGGCTTCCTAGAGGGAAACCCTGGCAAAGATGTTATCGCTTTTACCTGGGGTTAGTCTATCAGCGCGGGTCCCAGTGACCGCGGCCTTAAGTACCTTCGGAGTTCTTGAATGCGGGGCGACCTGACCTCTTTGGGGAAAAAGTTAGACTTGAATTGCGTACCTCCATGGCCACTGGTCCCGGGAGGTGCTTAACTATGGGTTTCTCACCAATATCTGCTAATCACTTGAGTTCACTTGCGGGCTGATCCGGATACCTCCGGGGTCGGCTCGTCTGACGTCGCTGGTCGTCCGGTGCTGGGTCCTTGGATTTCTTCATGTGGACACACCCGGTACCCGGGAGATGGGTACATCCTTTGGGGCAACACATCTCCGGGGTCCGTCGGCACCCGGGAGTCCAGGGCACTATGCCACAACCGCCCCATCCTGCATCACCGCTGCCGAGCACTCCTCGAGGCATCGGGGTCGCTGGATCTAGGCTGCTGCCCCGGGATTCACCGTTGTTAACCGGTTCCGTCCCTTGGCTGGTCGGTACTTGTCTTCTTAGTCGGTCTCCATCGGCCCCGGGTCGGTACCCGTCAATCATCTGGTCTTCAAGGTGGCGCCATTCTGGGAAATTTCGGCGTCCTGTCTCGGGGGGGAAATCTTATTTCGATCTTCATTCTCGGATTATCTCCGTACGTAACACAGGCTGCGCCCCGTGCGCTCTTCTTGCTCATGGCTCCTGCTGTTCCGGCTTCGGGTCCGACCTCCGCGCCCCAGGATGGTGCTCCTGCGTCATCCCCCGCGCGCGTATCTTGCGTGGCGCGCCACTCGGGTCCGCCCCAGAGGGCGTCGCCCGCCAGCTCGAGGAGGCCCAGGCCTTGGTGGACCTCTCAAAGCAACGTCAGTGAGCCTCCACCTGCAGCTCTCCAGAAGATCGTGCACTCCGCGCCGCGTTGCTGAACCCCACTTACAACCTGACATCGGGCATCTATGTGGGGCTTGCCGAATTGGTATCCCGGCGTCGGACGGGGCCTGAGCTGAAAGGGCTCCTGGGCTTCCGCCAGCGACTGCTTTCCTGCCCACGGAGATACGGCCATGCTAGACTTGTCAGCGCTCGCCGGCCCTGCAGAGTTGCCCCGCCATTCGTGTACTTGCCCGCGTCGGCGGTCGACATTCAGGCGATCGCTTCTGGAACGCCGGGGACTCCAGATCCGGGACGTCAGCGAGTAGCGCATGTGGCTGTTCGGGTACCCGCCTTGTCGGTCCCCAGATGGAGGAACTAGCGCGTTTGATGCCCGCCGGGGACTCCACCCTCTCGGACATACTGGTCCCTAGGGGCCTTTCCGGAGCTCCGCCCCAGGTCGTCCCGGACACCGGGCCCGAGCGGCTGAACTGCAAGCCAGCCCCTTGATAGACGTCTTCGGGCCGGATCGTTTTGGTCTCCGCGTGCTGAGCACCTTGAATGAGCTGCGCCTGGCCCTGGAGAGGTTGGAATTCTTGGGACTGATCCGAGACATGGCGGCCACGGCGGACCCGGATAGCAAAGGTGGCCAATGCACTCCTACTCCAGGCCCTGCAGCGCACGGACACAGCGCGTGCGGAGGCACATCGGAGCGGAAGCTTCGCTCCGGGACCTCGACACTGCGACCCTCGCCGCCTATCGGGGCATCGTTGAACGCACGCGTGCGGTGTTGGCTCAAGAGCTCAGGAACCAGTCGCTATTGCAGTCCCAACTTGACGACACCACGGCACAGTGGGCTGAGGCGGAGCGGCACGTGACGGAGGCCAAAGCGCGGCTGGCAGACCTTCAGCGACAGCTGGACAGAAGTCTCCGGATAGGGTCTCCCGGGAACTCCAGGCCAGAGCGCGACGAGTGCTCTGGCCGAAACCGGCAGCTCAAAGCCTTCTCTCCGCCTCTCTCGGACATGGTCCCCAGGGCCCAGTACGAGGAGTGCAGTGGCCACCGAAGCCCGGGAGGCGGCGCGTCTGGAGGAGGAGAACGAGTCGCTCCATGCGGAGGTTCGCCGGCTGCAGGTTGATCGGAGCTCTTGTTCCGGTACTTCACCACTCAAGCTGGCCCCGGAGTCATGAGTACCGGGCCTCCTTCCAAGACCGCACCTTCGAGGCGTACTGCAACTCTGAGCACTTTGTCTTACGCTATCCAGCTGATGGTGTGTCGTTCCTGGATGCGGCAGTCACGATCCTTCTTCGCTTTCTCCCTTCTGAGGATACCAGAGGCGCCCCGGGGCCATGCCCCTGTAGGCGGGGTGGGATTCTCCCGAGAGAGGGTTCAGCCACAGCTGCTTCTGCACTCTCGGCCGCCACTCCGGCACTCCTTTCGGTCTCCACCTTCACGGTTAACGGCTCTTCGGGTGCTGGCGCGGCTTCGCAGTTCCAGAGTCCCTCCGGGGCCAAACGCATCCTTTGGCCTCGATCTCTCAGGGTCTTCACACGGGCTCCAGCAGGCTCAGTCCCCACACCCTCAATCACAGAATCCCGGGCCGCTTCTCGCGTCCCTCCGCCGGCTCGAGGAGGAGACGCCGGGCCCAAGGGCCTGGACTCTCAGCCCCAGAGGGATCTTTGCTCGACTTTTTGAGCATGGAGGGCAATCGAGGGGGCTCCTGGGACGACGACAGTGGGAGCGACGGTGACAACCTGACAAGTGACCTCCGCCCAGCAAGCATCTGGCAGCGCGAGTTCCGGAGAACGAGGAGGGCGAAAGAGAGGAAGATGAGGAGGTGGATGGAGGAGAGGGGATCAGAGGAGGTCGAGCAGAAGCTCCACTCTCTCCCCGGACGACTCCCGGACGGCCTGCGCACAATTTCGACCCCGGGACCGTAGTGAGCCCCAGACAGATCCACACAGCTCCGGGTACCACCCTATCGACGCCGACGCTCAGCCTCCCTGCTCCGACGAGACGCTACTCAGCTACCCTCCCCGTGAAAGCCCGGTTCAGTACGACGTCCGCGGCCGGACGTTCTCGAGTACTTGCGAATGGATGGGGATAACTGCAGTCTTCAAGATGCCGGAAAGATGCCGTCCTGAACGAGCTGGCGAAAAAGAGATGGTGATCTGCCACACTTACCTCCGGGAGCCGAGGTCATCATCGAAATCTCCGGGCGCGTACTCTGCCAGTTTCCAGGATCCTGGACGAGGTGTGGAGTGGTTACGGTGGCATGTCCCCTGAAGAATACTTGAGAAGCGGTGTTGCTCGAGCTCAAGCAGCGTAACTGGGCCGTCGGTATCCGAGTGCCGTTGGCCCCAGATCCCCACTCGAGCGTCCAGACTCCCGCGGAACACTCCGACAATGATGAAGATGCTTCGGGGCGCGCGCAAGCTCCCGGAGTTCTAAGGCCCAGAAGACGCCCTTCGGCTTTTTGCAAGCGTTCCCGGGGCTCCGAGCGTCTCAGAGGAGGAACCCAAGTCCACTGATGCTCTCCACAGTGGGAAGAAGTCCCGCCAGACGAAGATCTCCGCGGATTACTTACTTCCGCGTCAGGACGTTTCCTGGCGGCAGATGAGAGTCGTCCGGGTACGTTGCATGAGCGCCTAGCGCAGACCGACGACAGTATGGGGCCCGAGGATGCCTCAGCATTCCTCCCCTGCACTGCCGTGTCCTGGGTGGTCTACGGAGATCCGGGTTTGTGCGGCTAGTGGCAGTTCCTGGGAGCGGCCAAACTCGGAAGCTTCCCGGACAAGTGGTCTTCCTCAAGGAGCACCAAGTCGGCCCAAGCTCGCTTCCCGGCCGAGGAGTACAACAACTTCCTGAACGGATCGGTCCTCGGGGAGAGATGCCCTGAGACGCCATGCGTTCACCAATCGAGATCACGGGCGCACTCTGGTTCTTCAAGGGGCCTATCAGCCCCGGGGAGCTCCAGGTGGTCCTCAGGGATGCTACGTCACGTTACAACATGTTCGTCTGGCACGTGTCGGAGCCCCCACTGGGAGAGGTTGCTGCACTGGATCAGAGATGAATTCGCGCTGGAGCCTTTCCCATCTGGCAACTCTACTCCGCTCGTCGCGCAGCTCCAAAAGGCGTGGTCCAAGGCGCGAAAGTCGGAGGTGAAGAGAGAGATCTCAGAAACTCCCTGAGCATGAGCGCAAGGTGTTCCGCACTGAGCCCGGGCCTGTGGCGCCGCCCCCGGAAAGTAGCGGCCTGGACTTCGCATGGACCCCTCGAGCTCGCCGCCTCACTGGCGGATCAAATCCAGATCCTGGACGCCCGTGAGCCTTCACGCGCTTTACTGGGGCTACCCGGAGCTGAGAGGGCACTCTCGCAAGCAGCGTGTCCCCGCGAGACTTGGGGCTCTCGCGTGACTGATCTGGTGCTCGGCGTCTGGCCATCCCGGATCCAGCGGATGTGGACTCAGGGTCCTGTATTGGTTCCACAAACTCTCGCTTCCCCATCCAAGGTAACGGCTCTGCGGGTCGCTTGGCGGCAAGTCTTCCGGAGCCTCGTCTGCATGTTTTCCTTCTAGCAACGCGTAATCTCCTCTTTCGCCTTCATTTGCTTGATGAGTCTCCACTTCTTGAGTGCTTGTTCGTTTCTTCCTTTTTCTGTTTTTTCACATTATGTACATGTACTTCCGGGAAATCGCCAGCGAGTTGTCTCAGCCGTGACCCCGGGCACTCCCCAGGGGATCCATTCCTGGGGCAGCCTTCGACCGGACTTCTCTGCCCGGGGAGCCTTTCGTTCTCTCCAATTCTCAAATGCAACATGTATGTCTTCCCAGGTGCACCAGCGAGTATTCTCAACGTATGGCACGCGCTTTGCTTTACGGTGACCCGGGACCCTCCGGGGGACATACACTGAGGAGCTTGGGCCAAGCTCAACTCCGGGTCCACGCTTCCCGGGGCTCTACTCGGATTCCTTCGTCCGGGAGCTCGTCCCCAGACCGCATACAGCCTGGAAACGCACACGAGCTCGTTCGCCTATGATCGAAACCTCGGTAAGCAGCAGGCGTCTCACAATTGAGGCGCCCCTGGGGTACTGTTACCCATTCCAGGGCATCGTGGCCCTTCCACTCTGACCTTTGTACTCCCTTGATTCGCTCTGCTGGTCCGGGGTCCGTGTGACTCCAGGCGCACAGAATCCACAGAATCAAGCTTCCACTTCGTACCCACCCGCAAAGCTTCCATTGCGGGTTCCCAACCGTCTTCCCGGAGGAGAGCTGCATCGAAGCTTCATCATCCCTCAGGGACGTTTAGAAGTTCCCGACGGTCTTTCGGGGAAGAGAGCTCTCGGTTTCAACCTGCTGATCGTGTACCCACGGGTAGAAATCGGTAGTCCAGGTGCCTTCAACTTGGAGCTTGTACCGGAAGCTTTCATCACTCTTTTCAAGAATCCGGAAGCGGCCCGTGCCACAGGTGTACCCAGCTTCTTGATCAAACCTGGGCAAGGGCCCGGGCCAGGTACAGCTTCCACGCAAGAGTCGCCTACGCTTCGAATCCCTCCTCTTCAGGCGGTCCGAGAGTCTACTTCCATCGCCGATTGTGTCTCCGGGCTACCCTGCTTGGTTTTTGCCTTCGCCTGGAGGTCCCGACCCCACGCTCGTGCGTATTCTGACTTGGCGTTGCACTTTTAGACGCGCCATTCGTAAGCTGGTTCTGGAGACTGGAGGTCCCAGGGGACGTCACCCATCATGGCTTGGAATAAGTCCCTTGGGCATCATCCCAGCCGTGGACAAGCGTAGAACGGCGTGTCCAGCCGGGTGAAGTCGCACGAGGTGTTCAAAGCCCACATGAGCTTCTCGGCGAGCTCGTCCGTCCAGTCGCTTTGATCGACCAGTCTGTACATAGGCTCGGACGCTTCGAATCGACTGTCTGCACCCGACCGCTCCTGCTGACCATTGGCCTGGGGCGGTAACGCCAGGGTCAGCTCGCTCGGCGACTCCCTTCAGCATTTCGGAAGTGTTTGAATACTCGCCATGAACTCGGTGGGTCTTGATCGTGGCGTATCATCTCACTGGCCCCAAAACCGGCGGAACACCTGCTCTTCATAAGCTTCAGCAACGTCCTGGGCGGAGGTGTCCTTCATGGCCTTGCATTATAATAAAGCCCGAGAAGGCACACTGGAACAGGAGTAACGCTTCGTTTCCGGACAGGTCTTAGGTAACGGAATCAGACGAAAGTCCAGGTAGGACACAACTTGGAACTGGCCGGGTGGCCAATACATGTTCCTCGGGGACGGTCCTGGTTCCGGGGCAGGCCTTTCGCCAGTAAACACAGTTCTTGGCACACTCCTTGATGAACCGTTCTGGGTGTGGCCTTGAACATTCCTGGGATTCAGTAAAACTTCTCGGCGTAGGCGCCGTCGTAGGTCCTGATGATCCCTTTGGCAGACCACCTTGCATGTCTGAAATGACAGTGGTGCAGGATGTCCTCCTGAAGCGTCTTGGGAACCACCAGCCTCAGTCGGTCTGCTTCGTTCCTGAGGTCGCCCGGAGTGTTCCTGGCTCACGTAGAACAGGGGTGTCTTGGCTATCCAGCACGAACTGGTCAGCAATCTTAGCTAGATGCCGTCGTCTGCTTCAGGGACAGCTTCTTCTCTGTCTCACCTCGGAGGAAGCTCCTTTAGTGGGGCTAGACTTGGGTCCGCGGCTTGGTGCGGCGCATATCCGGCCTCCAGCGCTCTGCGTTCTGGCATGTCTCCCTGGTCTACCTCAGCTGGGTAGCGCCGGGGACCCCGGGATTCCCACGGCGGTCCCTTCTTCTCCTTCCGGTTCCTGGGTGGCTTCGTCCAGTTCCTGAGGTAGCTCTGGCTGATGGTCTCGCCGTGTTCCCGGACCTGGTCACTTTCACGTGCACACGCTCTGTCCCGCGTCAGCGGAACTGGGTACACCTTCACCCGTGCTGCGGCCATGAAGGCGGCATCCACTAGCATCGTATCCCGAGGTTTTCGGTTCCTTCCATCAGCTTCTCGTGTATCCGAAGTTCAAGCCCTGGAGCAACTTCAGTTCCCTGGGATCCGTTACTTCGACCGGAGGTTTGGCCTTGGAGGACTTCCGCTTAGAGATGTAGTCTGCTGTTGCGTTGGAAGTCACGTTTCACGTGCACCAGGCGCAAGGATCTTAAACCATTCTCGGAGCTCCTCCGCTTCCTGGAGTATTTCTGCAGGTGGGGTTGGGCATACATCCGATGACTCCTTGGAGTTGCTGAATGGCCAGTCGGGAGTCACCAACGAACCACCAGCTCCTGGACCTTCCCGGACTTCTTGGTGCTCCATTCCAGGATCAATTCCAACGTACTGGCCTCTGCTTACAGTGGCCTCTCCA